>CM052896.1:19676170-19692457 GCA_028534135.1 Potos flavus | reverse complement strand
CCACCTGTGCCCTTCACTTGAGTTCCCAGCAAGGAGCTACGTGCTGGACCTCAGTTCCGATGAGGACGACGGTAGGGATTGTCACTCATTTTGTTCAGATTTCCAAGGAATGCATTTGTAGGGAGTCATCATCGATCCAAGCACGTTTCGGGACACGGAGCATTAAAAGTACCAGGCTCCAGAATGGCAGAGCCGATGAATTCAGACATATTGGCCCTCGGCACAGCCCAGGGCAAGGCCACCGGACGGCCGTGGGGCCGTCCTTGGCCAAGGAGGCCTGGGGAAGGACCCCGGTAGGTGGTGGCAGGGCAGAGCCACTTACCGCTGACGCCGGCATCTCCCAGGAGATCGCAGGCCACACTCCCCGTCTTTCCGGGAGCATCCTCGCCTTGCAGGCTGGGCATTGTGGATAAGGCAGAATGGGACTTGCCGATGATCATGGACACCCGTGTCCATCCAACTCCAGCTGGGAAGTGGGGAGAAGAGACAGGAGCGACTCAGCACAGTGGACAGTCCTGCGGGCACCCATGGTAGTGCCACCCAGCGGGGACATTCTGCTCTGCCTCTCCCTACGATGTAGGGGCTCCTCCCTTGCCTGCTCAAAGACCCCCATACGTGGACACTTCCAGGAGCGGGGATGCGGGAGAAGGGTTGGAGGATGGCAAAAACGGTGGACAGAAGGTGAGAGAGAGGCGGGAGAGGGAGGGGCGGTTGGTGGGGTTGGCCCATACGGGCCAGCCTGGGCACCGCTGGAGCCTTGGCTCCAGGGCAACCGCTCCCAGAGCAACGAGCCCGGACCCTTCCCGGGCGGACCCTTCACGACAAGGCCCAAGGTGACACAAGTAGCCTCCCGCAAAAGGGCCCCCACCTTCCTGCCCTTTCAGCCGTGGCCTGATCCCCTGCCTCCTTCAACACAGAACACCCACTGGGGCTCCAGAGACTGCAGCTCCCCAGGAGCCATGGACAAACCCATGTGCAGAGGGTTACTGGACTTGTTCGGGAGGGCTCCAGCAGAGGTCGTGCAGGTGGTGATCTCACGGTCTCACGCCACTCCCCAGACTGCCCACGTCCCAGTGTAACTGAACGAGGCAGCGAGGTCAAAAGCCTGCAGGGCCCTGAGACATGGCACAATCCGGCCTGGTGGAGAGGGCCGCGCCCTAGGTCGATGGCGCCAAAGGAGACTTAGCCTTTTACCAGGAGCACTGCATGGTCTAGGAACATGACCTAGCCCTCCCTGGGCCTGGGGTCCCCACTTCTGTCCCAAACGCATGCCACACAGGAACCATTTATGAGACAGGCCACCAGGCAGAAAGCCCCGTCAGCAAGCTCCCTGATCCCGCAGACTCTCCTTCCCCTAGTCCAAGAGACATTCTTGCAGCCCAGGTCCCGCTGGCCTCCGCCAGCTGGTGCCTGCTGCCCTCCAGATGGGAACGCAAAATTGTGGAGAAGCTCCAGGGGCCAGCTTCCTATCCTGAAGGAGCCTGCCCAAAACCCATTCACTGCCATGCCAGCGGAAGGTGGCACACCTAGGTGCTGTCGCCTCCCCGCACCAGGAAAGACATCACGCCGGCAACGGACAGGCGCTCCCCCCAATGGCTCACCATCACCCAGAGAGCCTACCTGCCCACGGGCCAGCGACCAGAGCACACCTGCCCCCACAGGGGGAACCACCAGCCACCCAGCCCAGTGACAAAGGGCCAAGTCATGCATGGGAGAACGCTTCTAGCTACCTCAGTCTGTGCCCAGGGCTTATACCCAGCCCCCACAGGCCACAACCCAGTAACCTCACCCCCACGTCCCCTGAGCCACCACAGTGGCCCCGGCACACAGGATGCTAGCTCTCGTCCAGGCGATGCAGTCAGCGTAATGGAGATGCCGATTCCCAGAGCACCCTGAGCCTGCCCAACCTTCACGGCTGGCAAGTTTCGGGACATGGAGCATTAAAAGTACCAGGTTGCAGCCTAGAAAAAACCCTGTGCGAGCCATGGGCTCCCAGGGCCTGTGGCAAAGCCGCCCATGGGACTCCCAACAATGGGATGCCCGCGAACTGACACGCCACCCAAGGTTGGCTGTGCCACTGAGAACATCTGAGCCGGACATTGCGGCGAAGTTCCTCCCAGACACTGAAACTCCGATGCGAGGCACCTGGACAGGGCGGGTGGCAGTGGCAATGGCGGTGTTGAAGGCAGCGGCGGCGGTGGTGATGGTGGTTGCAAAAGAATCCCTGATCTCTGGTCCTGCCACGCGACGGCCCCAGATCGGGGCCACGGAATCCACGAGCGCCACGTTCGACCCCGAAGGGGCGGCCGAAAATGGCCAGAAACACCCCGTCTCAAAGTCCCTCGGACAGAACACAGCACGCCGTCCCTACCCGCACCAGGTGGCGACCGGGGAGGCCACTGCGACGTGGACTCGGTCACCCTGCTCGCTGTCCCAGCGCGACTGCACTGCACAAAGCCTCAGCGCCCACCGACAAAATGCAAGGGCCCACGTGAAGCCCGGCCCCCCGGGACGTCAGGTGCCGGCCCCACGTGGACCCAGAGCCCTAGCGAGGCGAGGGGGCTGTGGACTCCGGGTCAGGCCCGCGTCCCGCGCATTCAGCCAAAAGGCCCTTGCATGGCAGGCAGCACAGGCCTCGGCAAGCGGTGCCCCTGCCGCGCCGAGGGCCGGCGTACCCCCCGACGGAACCCAGGGCCCATTCCCACCCAGGGCACTGTCATGTCCACGGCCAGTGGGCTTCGTGGGCCCGGCCGCCGAGGACACGTGCAGCCCCCCGGCGGACCGGTCCACGTCCGTAGCCTCGGTTGTGCCCGGCACGTCCCCCCGCCACCGTGCTCAAACGGGACTCGCACATCCGGGCCAGGGATCTTGAGAGCACACAGCCAAAGTGCAGTGGACGCTGCCGACAGCCGCCATGTGGGATGCAAGGCAGGACCCCTCGCTTGCCACAGGAACGGTACCCTGGCCCTGGCGCACGTCCGCGCCCACTGCCCCGCAGGCCAGAGGCCTGAGGAGAGGAGGACACCTCTCCCACCCAAGGGGACGTGGACATTTGCGCTGCTCCACGGCCGGCCAGGGTACTGCGCCTGGCTGCCATCCGTGCACCCGGGCGCTGCCCTGCCCTGCCTGGCACGCCGGCCAGCAAGGAGGGGTCTCGAGTGCGTCCCCGCCGCCTCCCACAGGGATTGGGGGACACCTGGCCCCCAGTCAAGGTGACCTTCCGGGAAAACAGCTACCTCTCGGGAGCCCCGGGCCTGAGGAGGCAAGGTGTCCACGGTGACCATGGGCTAAGCCAGAGGACGTAGGCCCGGCTGGCCTACGGGGCGTCGCTAACGCACCCCTGCGAGACCCTGGGAAGAAGCCCCCGGAGCGCCGCTCCTCAGGCACGGCGACACCAGGGGCACACCCATCACGGGCCGCCGCCCCGACCCGAGGCACCCGAAGCCGTCCCGGGTGGCCACCAGGTGGCCGCCCCGATGTGGGCAGGGGGTGCGGGGCGGCCGCCCACAACACACAAAGCCATGACCGGGTGTGTCGGAACACAACCAGAGCTAGGGCCGCGCAGGTCCCCACAATCCCCCCACCCACGGTCCTCCCCAGTCCCTGCCATTCCTGCACAGGCCAAGAGCCAGCACGGCGGCTCCATTCCACCCCGGGCCCACGGCACAGGCCCTGCGTGGACACTGGGAGAGTCCACTGGGGGACAGTCCGGCGCTGTCAAGGACAGCAGCCTGGCCTCGGGCCTCTGCCCTCCGCCCACGAGCCCCTGGAGCGCTCCATTGAAGCCACCGGGCCAAGGGCCATGGGCACGAATCGCTGCTTGCCCGTCCTGGGGCTCTCTGCCGGACCCATGGTGGCTGCCGCTGCCAGGCTCCACCGCACGCACCCCCAGGAGCTCTGCCTGAAGCGCCTCCCTGGCCCACGCTGCTCGGGGCCAGGGGCTCCCAGGGCCTGTGGCAACGCCGCGCAGTGGGACTCCCAACACTCGGATGCCCGCTGCCCCACATGCCACCCAAGCCCGGCCGCGCCGAGGACCTCCGCGCCAGCCAAAGCGGGGAAATGCCTCCCGGACACTGATCCCTCCGCGAGCTCTCCGACGCCGAGGCCTGTGCGCGGTGGCGGTGGCGGTGGCGGTGTTGGTGGCAGCAGCAGCGGTGGTGGTGGTGGTAGTGGTGGGTGTGTTGGTGGCGGTGGTCGTGGTGGTGGTGGCCGCCAGAGTGTGACCGAGGAGAAGCTGTCCCTCACTCCTACCTGCCTCGGGGGAGACAACGTGCTGGACCTCAGTTTCGATGAGAACGACGGTAGGGAGTTCTCACTCATTTTGTTCAGCTTTTCCAAGGAATGCAGAATGAGGGAGTCATCATTGATCCGAGCACAATCCGGGCCGCCGGGCAAATATAACGAGGGGACCGGGCAGCTCAGACCGGAGAAGCCGATGGCCTCAGAGCCGTGCAGCGACCTGGACCGGCCAGAGCCACGCCACTGAGCAAGAGGAACGGTGCCTCCTCTCTCGGGAGCCAGACCCCGCACGCCGGGAGGCACGCGCGGGCACCGCCAGCCTCTCAGGAGGACACAGGCGATCCCAAAGCCAACGGTTCCACCCGACACCATGGAAGGCTTACCGTCTTGCCGATCCGTTCGCAGGGGGCCCACCCTGGACCACGCTTCTTCCGGGGACCCGGCCAGGCTCCGCACATCCCAGGACAGGAAGGCCATCGTCTTGGGGCCGACTGCGAGGCTGCCTGGCATGGCCAGCGCACCTGACACGTAGGGACAAAATGCACGCACGCGTGAGCACCGGACCCCGGCGCTCAGCTGTCCACACAGCTCAGAAAGGGCCCTGGGGGGAGTCTTGCCCATGCCTCTCCTGTCCCTCGGTCCCACAGGGCTGGCTGCAACCGGGCGTGATGCCACGTGCGCAGGTCAGCTCGGCCGCGGGTGCGTGCAACTGTGTGGGGGCGGGTGTGAGTCTGTGTGTGCGCGTACAGTGCGCTTGTGACTGTGGGTGCGTGCGTGTGTGTGGAAAGGGTGTTTGGGTGGCTGTGGGCATGGGCTTGTGACCGTGTGTAGTCCGCGAGGGCCGTGTGTGTGTGTGTGTGTTTCTGTTGGCAGTGGGGGACGGTTGTGTGTAGGCGTCTGGTCAGGGGGCTGGGCACGCGGTGGTTGCTCATGTGTGGAGGCCTCCGCTCTGGAAAGACCCCGCCCAGCACGAGGATCCCTGGCCTCCCGTCATGCCACGCCACGGCCCCCAGATCGGGGCCACGGAATCCCCGAGCACCATGTTCGACCCCGAAGTGGCGGCTGAAAATGGCCAGAGACACGCCGTCTCAAAGTCCCTCGGGCAGAACGCAGCACGCCGTCCCTACCCGCACCCGCTGGCGACTGGGGAGGCCACTGCGACGTGGTCACCCTGCTCGCTGTCCCAGCGCGACTGCACTGCACAAAGCCTCAGCGCCCACCGACAAAATGCAAGGGCCCACGTGAAGCCCAGCCCCCCGGGACGTCAGGTGCCGGCCCCAAGCGGACCCAGAGCCCTAGCAAGGAGGGGGCCGTGGACTCAGGGTCAGGCGCCGCGTCCCGCGCACTCAGCCAAAAGGCCCATGCGTGGCAGGTAGCACAGGCCTCGGCAAGCAGTGCCCCTGCCAAACCGAGTGTCAGCGTACCCCCCGACGGAACCCAGGGCCCATTCCCACGCAGGGCACTGGCTTGTCCATGGCCAGCGGGCTTCGAGGGCCCGGCCGCCGAGGACACGTGCAGCCCCTCGGTGGCCCGGTCCACGTCCGTGGCCTCGGGCCTGCCAGGCACGTCCCCCTGTCACCGTGCTCAAACGGGACTCGCACGTCCGGGCCAGGGATCCTGAGAGTGCATAGCCAAAGCGCAGCAGACGCTGCCGACAGCCACCGTGCTGGATGCAAGGCAGGACCCCTCACTCGGCACAAGAACGGTACCCTGGCCCTGGCGCATGTCCGCGCCCGTTGCCCCGCAGGCCAGAGGCTCGAGGAGAGGAGGACGCCTCTCCTGCCCAATGGGACGGGGACGATTGCACCGCTCCACAGCAGGCCAGGGTACTGTGCCTGGCTAGCATCCGTGCACCCGGGCCCTGCCCTGCCCTGCCTGGACGCCGTCCAGCAAGGAGGGGTCTCGAGTGCACGCCCACCGCCCCCCACCGGGATTGGGGGACACCTGGCCCCCAGTCAAAGGGACCCCCCGGGAAAACATCTACTTCTCGGGAGCCCCGGGCCCGATGAGGCTAGGTGTCCACGGCCACCGTGGGCTAAGCCAGCGGACACGGGCCCGGCCGGCCAAGGAGGTGTCGCTAACACACCCCTGCGAGACCCTGGAAGACGCCCTCGGTACGCCGCTCCTCAGGGATGGCGACGCCAGGGGGACACCCGTCACAGGCCGCCACCCCGTCCCAAGGCATCCGGAAGCCGTCCCGGGTGGCCACCAGGTGACCGCCCGACGTGGGCAGGGGGTGCGGGGCGGCCACCCACAACCCACGAAGCCATGACCGGGTGTGTCGGAACACAACCAGAGGCTACGGCCACGCAGGTCCACGCAATCCTCCTGCCCGCGGTCCTCCCCGGTCCCTGCCATTCCTGCCCAGGCCAAGAGCCAGCAAGGCAGCTCCACTCCACACCGGGTCCACGGCACAGGCCCTGCGTGGCCACTAGGGGAGTCCACTGGGAGACAGTCTGGAACTGTCAAGGGCAGCGGCCTGGCCTCGGGCCTCTGCCCTCCGCCCACGAGCCACTGGGGCTCTCCACTGAAGCCACCGGGCCAAGGGCCACGGGCACGGATCGCTGCTTGCCCGACCCGGGGCTCTCCTCCGGAACCATGGCGGCTGCCGCTGCCAGGCTCCATCGCACGCACCCCCAGGCGCTCTGCCTGAAGTGCCTCCCTGGCCCACGCTGCTCCGGGCCAGAGGCTCCCAGGGCCTGTGGCAACGCCGCGCAGTGGGACTCCCAACACTGGGATGCCCGCTGCCCCACATGCCACCCAAGCCCGGCCGCGCCACCAAGGAACTCCATGCCAGCCATGTGGGGATATGCCTCCCTGACACTGAGTACTCAGGGAGGCTCTCCAACTCCGAGGCCCCTGCACAGTGGCGGTGGCGGTTTGGTGGCGGCAGTAGCGCTGGTGGTGGTGGTAGTGGTGGGTGTGTTGGTGGCGGTGGTCGTGGTGGTGGTGGCTGCCAGAGTGTGACCGAGGGGAAGCTGTCCCTCACTCCTACCTGCCTCGGGGGAGACAACGTGCTGGACCTCAGTTTCAATGAGAACCACGGTAGGGAGTTCTCACTCATTTTGTTCAGCTTTTCCAAGGAATGCAGAATGAGGGAGTCATCATCGATCCGAGCACAATCCGGGCCGCCGGGCAAACTGAACGAGGGGACCGGGCGGCTCAGACCGGGGAAGCCGATGGCCTCAGAGCCGTGCAGCGGCCTGGACCGGCCAGAGCCACGCCACTGAGCAAGAGGAACGGTGCCTCCTCTCTCGGGAGCCAGATCCCGCATGCCACGAGGCACGCGCGGGCACCGCCAGCCTCTCAGGCGGGCACGAGAGTTCCCAAAGCCAACGGTTCCACCTGACACCATGGAAGGCTTACCGTCTTGCCGATCCGTCCGCAGGGGGCTCACCCTGGACCACGCTTCTTCCGGGAACCCGGCCAGGCTCCACGCATCCAAGGAGAGGAAGGCAATCGTCTTGGGGCCAACCGCGAGGCTGCCCGGCGTGTCCAGCGCACCTGACACATGGAGACAAGACGCACGCAGGCGTGAGCAACGGACCCGGGGGCTCGGCTGGCCACACAGCTCAGAACGGGCCCGGGGGGGGAGCCTTGCCCCTGCCTCTCCTGTCCCTCGGTCCCGCAGGGCTGGCGGCAGCCGGGCGTGATGCCACGTGCGCAGATCAGCGCGACCGCGGGCGCGTGCGACTGAGTGGGGGCGTGTGTGAGTCTGTGTGTGCACGTACAGTAGGAGTGTGACTGTGGGTGCATTAGAGTGTGAGTGTGGAAGGGGTGTTTGGGTGGCTGTGGGCGTGGGCTTGTGACCGTGTGTAGTCCGCGTGGGCCGTGTGGCCGTCTGTGTGTGTGTGTGTGTGTCGGCGGTTGGTGACGGTTGTGTTGGGCGTCTGGTCGGGGGGCTGGGCACGCGGTGGTTGCTCATGTGTGGAGGGTCCGCTCTGGAAAGAGCCTGTCCGGCACGAGGATCCCTGGCCTCCCGTCATGCCACGCACGGCAACCAGATCGGGGCCACGGAATCCCCGAGCGCCACGTTCGACCCCGAAGCGGCAGCCGAAAATGGCCAGAGACACCCCGTCTCAAAGTCCCTCGGGCGGAACGCAGTGCGCCGTCCCTACCCGCACCAGGTGGCGACCGGGGAGGCCACTGCGACGTGGACTCGGTCACCCTGCTCGCTGTCCCAGCGCGACTGCACTGCACAAAGCCTCAGCGCCCACCGACAAAATGCAAGGGCCCACGTGAAGCCCGGCCCCCCCGGGACGTCAGGTGCCGGCCCCAAGCGGAACCAGAGCCCTAGTGAGGCGAGGGGGCCGTGGACTCCAGGTCAAGCACCGCGTCCCGCGCACTAGCCAAAAGGTCCTTGCGTGGCAGGCAGCACAGGCCTCGGCAAGCGGTGCCCCTGCCGCGCCGAGGGGCGGATTGTCCCCGGACAGAACCCAGGGCCCATTCCCACCCAGGGCACTGGCGTGTCCACGGCCAGCGGGCTTCGTGGGCCTGGCCTTCGAGGCCACATGCAGCCCCTCGAGGGCCCGGTCCACGTCCGTGGCCTAGGGCCTGCCCGGCACATCACCCGCCACTGTGCTCAAACGGGACTCGCACGTCTGGGCCAGGGATCTTGAGAGCGCACAGCCAAAGTGCAGCGGACGCTGCCGACAGCCGCCATGCGGGATGCAAGGCAGGACTCCTCGCTCGGCACAGGAACGGTACCCTGGCTCTGGCGCTTGTCCGCGCCCGCTGCCCCGCAGGCCAGAGGCCCGAGGAGAGGACGCCTCTCCCGCCCAAGGGACGTGGACATTTGCGCCGCTCCACGGCCGGCCAGGGTACTGAGCCTGGCTGCCATCCGAGCACCCGGGCCCTGCCCTGCCCTGTCTGGCACGCCGGCCAGCAAGGAGAGTCTCGAGTGCGCGCCCGCCACCCCCAACGGGATTGGGGGACACCTGGCCCCCAGTCAAAGGGACCCCCTGGGAAAACATCTACTTCTCCAGAGTCCCGGGCCCGAGGAGGCTAGGTGTCCACGGCCACCGTAGGCTAAGCCAGCAGACGCAGCCCGGCCCGCCTACGGGGCGTCGCTAACGCACCCCTGCGAGACCTTGGGAAGATGCCCCTGGAGTGCCGCTCCTCGGGCACGGCGACGCCAGGAGCACACCCGTCACGGGCCGCCGCCCCGTCCCGAGGCACCCCAAAGCCGTCCCGGGTGGCCACCAGGTAGCCGCCCCGACATGGGCAGGGGGTGTGGGGCAGCCGCCCACAACCCACAAAGCGATGACATGATGTGTCGGAACACAACCAGAGCCTAGGCTCGCACAGGTCTCCGCAATCCCCCTGCCCACGGTCCTCCCCAGTCCCTGCCATTCCTGCACAGGCCAAGAGCCAGCAAGGCGGCTCCACTCCACCCCGGGCCCACGGCACAGGCCCTGCGTGGCCACTGGAAGAGTCCACTGGGAGACAGCCCGGCGCTATCAAGGACAGCGGACTGGCCTCGGGCCTCTGCCCTCCGCCCACGAGCCACTGGGGCGATCCACTGAAGCCACCGGGCCAAGGGCCACGGGCATGGATTGCTGCTTGCCCAGCCCGAGGCTCTCCTCCGGAACCATGGCAGCTGTCGCTGCCAGGCTCCACCACACGCACCCCCAGGAGCTCTGCCTGAAGCGCCTCCCTGGCCCACGCTGCTCCGGGTCGGGGCACCCAAGGCCTGTGGCAACGCCACGCAGTGGGACTCCCAACACTGAGATGCCCGCTGCCCCACATGCCACCTGAGCCCGGCCACGCCACCGAGGACCTCCGTGCCGGCCAAAGCGGGGAAATGCCTCCCGGACACTGATCCCTCCACGAGGCTCTCCGACGCCGAGGCCCCTGCGCGGTGGCGGTGGCGGTTTGGTGGCGGCAGCAGCGGTGGTTGTGGTGGTAGTGGTGGGTGTGTTGGTGGCGGTGGTCGTGGTGGTGGTGGCTGCCAGAGTGTGACTGAGGGGAAGCTGTCCCTCACTCTTACCCGCCTCAGGGGAGACAACGTGCTGGACCTCAGTTTCGATGAGAACGACGGTAGGGAGTTCTCACTCATTTTGTTCAGCTTTTCCAAGGAATGCAGAATGAGGGAGTCATCATCGATCCGAGCACAATCCGGGCCGCCGGGAAAATTGAACGAGGGGACCGGGCGGCTCAGATGGGGAAGCCGATGGCCTCAGAGCCGTGCAGCGGCCTGGACTGGCCAGAGCCACGCCACTGAGCAAGAGGAATGGTGCCTCCTCTCTCAGAAGCCAGACCCCGCACACCAGGATGCATGCACGCGCACCGCCAGCCTCTCAGGCGGGCACGGGAGATCCCAAAGCCAACGGTTCCACCCGACACCATGGAAGGCTTACCGTCTCACCGATCCATCTGCAGGGGGCCCACCCTGGACCACGCTTCTTCTGGGGACCCGGCAAAGCTCCGCGCATCCCAGGACAGGAAGGCCGTCTAGGGGCGGACCGCGAGGCTGCCCGGCGTGTCCAGCGCACCTGACACGTGGGGACAAGATGCACGCAGGCGTGAGCAACGGACCCGTGGGCTCGGCTGGCCACATAGCTCAGAACGGGCCCGGGGGGGAGCCTTGCCCCTGCCTCTCCTGTCCCTCGGTCCCGCAGGGCTGGCTGCAACCGGGCGTGATGCCACGTGCGCAGGTCAGCACGGCCGCGGGCGCCTGCGACTGTGTGGGGGCGGGTGTGAGTGTGTGTGTACGTACAGTGCGCGTGTGGCTGTGGGTGCATGCGTGTGTGAGTGTGGAAGGGGTGTTTGGGTGGCTGTGGGCGTGGGCTTGTGACCGTGTGTAGTCCGCGTGGGCCGTGTGGGCGTCTGTGTGTGTGTGTGTTTGTATGTGTGTCGGCAATGGGGGGGCGGTTCTGTGTGGGCATCTGGAGGGGGGGCTGGGCACGCGGTGGTTGCTCGTGTGTGGAGGCCTCCGCTCCGGAAAGAGCCCGCCCGGCACGAGGATCCCTGGCCCCCCCGTCGTGCCACGCCACGGCCCCCAGATCGGGGCCACGGAATCCCCAAAGGCCACTTTCAACCCAGAAGGGGCAGCCGAAAATGGCCAAAGACACCCCGTCTCAAAGTCCCTCAGGCTGAACGCAACACGCCGTCCCTACCCGCACCCGCTGGCGACCGGGGAGGCCACTGCGACGTGGACTCGGTCCCCCTGCTCACAGTCCCAGCGCGACTGCACTGCACAAAGCCTCAGCGGCCACCGACAAAATGCAAGGGCACACGTGAAGCCCGGCCCCCCCGGGACGTCAGGTGCCGGCCCCAAGCGGACCCAGAGACCTAGCGAGGCGAGAGGCCGTGGACTCGGGGTCAGGCGCCGCGTCGCACGCACTCAGCGAAAAGGCCCTTGCGTGACAGGCAGCACAGGCCTCGGCAAGAGGTGCCCCTGCTGCGCCGAGGGCCGGCGTACCCCCCGACGGAACCCAGGGCCCATTCCACCCAGGGCACAGGCGTGTCCACGGCCAGCGGGCTTCGTGGGCCCGGCCGCTGAGGACACGTGCAGCCCCTCGGCAGCCCGGTCCACGTCCGTGGCCTCGGGCCTGTACGGCACATCCCCCCGCCACTGTGCTCTAACGGGACTCGCACGTCCGGGCCGGGGATCTTGAGAGCGCACAGCCAAAGCGCTCGGACGCTGCCGACACCCGTCGTGCGGGATGCAAGGCAGGACCCCTCGCTCGGCATAGGAATGGTACCCTGGCCCTGGCGCACGTCCGCACCCGCTGCCCCGCAGGCCAGAGGCCCGAAAGAGGAGGATGCCTCTCCCGCCCAAGGGGACGTGGACTTTTTGCCACTCCACGGCCGGCCAGGGTACTGCGCCTGGCTGGCATCCATGCACCCAGGCCCTGCCCTGCCCTGCCTGGCACGCCGGCCAGCAAGGAGTGGTCTCGAGTGTGTGCCCGCCGCCCCCCACAGGGATTGGGAGACACCTGGCCCCCAGTCAAGGTGACCCCCCGGGAAAACATCTACCTCTCGGGAGCCCCGGGCCCGAGGAGGCAAGGTGTCCACGGCCACCATAGGCTAAGCCAGCGGACGTGGGCCTCGGCCGGCCTACGGGGCGTCGCTAACGCACCCCTGCGAGACCCTGGGAAGACGTCCCCGGAGTGCCGCTCCTCGGGCACGGCGACGCCAGGGGCACACCCGTCACGGGCCACCACCCCGTCCCAAGGCACCCCGTAGTCGTCCCGGGTGGCCACCAGGTGGCCGCCCCGATGTGGGCAGGGGGTACGGGACGGCCGCCCACAACCCACAAAGCCATGACCAGGTGTGTCGGAACACAACCAGAGCTAGGGCCGCGCAGGTCCCCGCAATCCCCCCACCCACGGTCCTCCCCGGTCCCTGCGTTCCTGCCCAGGCCAAGAGCCAGCAAGGCGGCTCCACTCCACCCCAGGCCCACGGCACAGGCCCTGCGTGTCCACTAGGGGAGTCCACTGGGAGACATCCGGCGCTGTCAAGGGCAGCGGCCTGGCATCAGGCCTCTGCCGTCCGCCCACGAGCCCCTGGGGCGCTCCACTGAAGCCACCAGGCCAAGGGCCACGGGCACGGATCGCTGCTTGCATGGCCCGGGGCTCTCCTCTGGAACCATGGCGGCTGCCGCTGCCAGGCTCCACCGCACGCACCCCCAAGAGCTCTGCCTGAAGTGCCTCCCTGCCCATGCTGCTCCGGGCCAGGGGCTCCCAGGGCCTGTGGCAACGCCGCGCAGTGGGACTCCCAACACTGGGATGCCCGCTGCCCCACAAGCCACCCGAGCCCGGCCGCACCACCAAGGACCTCCGCGCCGGCCAAAGGGGGGAAACACCTCCTGGACACTGATCCCTCCGCGAACTCTCCGACGCCGAGGCCCCTGCCCGGTGGCGGTGGCGGTTTGGTGGCAGCAGTAGCGCTGGTGGTGGTGGTAGTGGTGGGTGTGTTGGTGGCGGTGGTAGTGGTGGTGGTGGCTGCCAGAGTGTGACTGAGGGGAAGCTGTCCCTCACTCCTACCCGCCTCAGGGGAGACAACGTGCTGGACCTCAGTTTCGATGAGAACGACGGTAGGGAGTTCTCACTCATTTTGTTCAGCTTTTCCAAGGAATGCAGAATGAGGGAGTCATCATCGATCCGAGCACAATCCGGGCCGCCGGGAAAATTGAACGAGGGGACCGGGCGGCTCAGATGGGGAAGCCGATGGCCTCAGAGCCGTGCAGCGGCCTGGACCGGCCAGAGCCACGCCACTGAGCAAGAGGAACGGTGCCTCCTCTCTCGGGAGCCAGACCCCGCACACCAGGATGCATGCACGCGCACCGCCAGCCTCTCAGGCGGGCACGGGAGATCCCAAAGCCAACGGTTCCACCCGACACCATGGAAGGCTTACCGTCTCGCCGATCCATCCGCAGGGGGCCCACCCTGGACCACGATTCTTCTGGGGACCCGGCCAAGCTCCGCGCATCCCAGGACAGGAAGGCCGTCTAGGGGCGGACCGCGAGGCTACCCGGCGTGTCCAGCGCACCTGACACGTGGGGACAAGACGCACGCAGGCGTGAGCAACGGACCCGTGGGCTCGGCTGGCCACATAGCTCAGAACGGGCCCGGGGGGGAGCCTTGCCCCTGCCTCTCCTGTCCCTCGGTCCCTCAGGGCTGGCGGCAGCCGGGCGTGATGCCACGTGCGCAGATCAGCACGACTGCGGGTGCGTGTGACTGTGTAGGGGCGGGTGTGAGTCTGTGTGTGCACGTACAGTGCGCGTGTGGCTGTGGGTGCATGCGTGTGTGAGTGTGGAAGGGGTGTTTGGGTGGCTGTGGGCGTGGGCTTGTGACCGTGTGTAGTCCGCGAGGGCCGTGTGTGTGTGTGTGTTTGTGTTGGCAGTGGGGGACGGTTTGTGTGGGCGTCTTGTCGGGGGGGCTGGGCACGCGGTGGTTGCTCGTGTGTGGAGGCCTCCGCTCCGGAAAGAGCCCGCCCGGCACGAGGATCCCTGGCCCCCCGTCGTGCCATGCCACGGCCCCCAGATCGGGGCCACGGAATCCCCAAAGGCCACTGTCGACCCAGAAGGGGCAGCCGAAAATGGCCAAAGACACCCCGTCTCAAAGTCCCTCAGGCTGAACGCAACACGCCGTCCCTACCCGCACCCGCTGGCGACCGGGGAGGCCACTGTGACGTGGACTCGGTCCCCCTGCTCGCTGTCCCAGCGCGACTGCACTGCACAAAGCCTCAGCGCCCACCGACAAAATGCAAGGGCCCACGTGAAGCCCGGCTCCCCCGGGACGTCAGGTGCCGGCCCCAAGCGGACCCAGAGCCCTAGCGAGGCGAGGGGGCCGTGGACTCCAGGTCAGGCGCCACGTCGCACGCACTCAGCCAAAAGGCCCTTGCGTGGCAGGCAGCACAGGCCTCGGCAAGTGGTGCCCCTGCTGTGCCGAGGGCCGGCGTACCCCCCGACGGAATCCAGGGCCCATTCCACCCAGGGCACAGGCGTGTCCACGGCCAGCGGGCTTCGTGGGCCCGGCCGCTGAGGACACGTGCAGCCCCTCGGCAGCCCTGTCCACGTCCGTGGCCTCGGGCCTGTACGGCACATCCCCCCGCCACTGTGCTCTATCGGGACTCGCACGTCCGGGCCGGGGATCTTGAGAGCGCACAGCCAAAGCGCTCGGATGCTGCCGACACCTGCCGTGCGGGATGCAAGGCAGGACCCCTCACTCGGCATAGGAACGGTACCCTGGCCCTGGCGCACGTCCGCACCCGCTGCCCCGCAGGCCAGAGGCCCGAAAGAGGAGGACGCCTCTCCCGCCCAAGGGGACGTGGACTTTTCGCCGCTCCACGGCCGGCCAGGGTACTGAGCCTGGCTGGCATCCATGCACCCAGGCCCTGCCCTGCCCTGCCTGGCACGCCGGCCAGCAAGGAGGGGTCTCGAGTGCGTGCCCGCCGCCCCCCACAGGGATTGGGGGACACCTGGCCCCCAGTCAAGGTGACCCCCCGGGAAAACATCTACCTCTCGGGAGCCCCGGGCCCGAGGAGGCAAGGTGTCCACGGCCACCGTAGGCTAAGCCAGCGGACGTGGGCCTCGGCCGGCCTACAGGGCGTCGCTAACGCACCCCTGCGAGACCCTGGGAAGACGCCCCCGGAGCGCCGCTCCTCAGGCACGGCGACGCCAGGGGCACACCCGTCACGGGCCACCACCCCGTCCCAAGGCACCCCGTAGTCGTCCCGGGTGGCCACCAGGTGGCCGCCCCGATGTGGACAGGGGGTACGGGACGGCCGCCCACAACCCACAAAGCCATGACCAGGTGTGTCGGAACACAACCAGAGCTAGGGCCGCGCAGGTCCCCGCAATCCTCCCACCTACGGTCCTCCCCGGTCCCTGTGTTCCTGCACAGGCCAAGAGCCAGCACGGCAGCTCCACTCCACCCCGGGCCCAAGGCACAGGCCCTGCGTGTCCACTGGGGGAGTCCACTGGGAGACATCCGGCGCTGTCAAGGGCAGCGGCCTGGCATCGGGCCTCTGCCGTCCGCCCACGAGCCCCTGGGGCGCTCCATTGAAGCCACCAGGCCAAGGGCCACGGGCACGGATCGCTGCTTGCATGGCCCGGGGCTCTCCTCTGGAACCATGGCGGCTGCCGCTGCCAGGCTCCACCGCACGCACCCCCAGGAGCTCTGCCTGAAGTGCCTCCCTGCCCATGCTGCTCCGGGCCAGGGGCTCCCAGGGCCTGTGGCAACGCCGCGCAGTGGGATCCCAACACTGGGATGCCCGCTGCCCCACAAGCCACCCGAGTCCGGCCGTGGCACCGAGGACCTCCGCGCCGGCCAAAGCGGGGAAACGCCTCCCGGACACTGATCCCTCCGCGAGCTCTCCGACGCCGAGGCCTGTGCGCGGTGGCGGTGGCGGTGGCAGTATTGGTGGCGGCAGCAGCGGTGGTGGTGGTGGTAGTGGTGAGTGTGTTGGTGGCGGTGGTGGTGGTGGTGGTGGCTGCCAGAGTGTGACCGAGGGGAAGCTGTCCCTCACTCCTACCTGCCTCGGGGGAGACAACGTGCTGGACCTCAGTTTCGATGAGAACGACGGTAGGGAGTTCTCACT
>CM052896.1:19616078-19669012 GCA_028534135.1 Potos flavus | reverse complement strand
AATTTTCTTTTTGAATGAGAAATTCTAAAGTTGTATTCTACCAAATAAAGACTTTATGAAAATGCTTTTTGATGGGTAAAATGAAGGGCACATGACAAGGGTGTTGTAAGACTTATATTCTGGAAGTAAGAGATAAGAACTTTGAAAATCTGTTACAACAACATATAAAAACTAATGGAACAATGGTAAGAATTAAAAAACAACAGATGAAAAATTTCATAAGATAATGGAAATTATAAAATAGAACGAAATGGAAAAGAACTTCAGAAGAGCAAGACATAAGAGGACTAAGAATAAGCATAGCCAATCTTTTTTCAAAACAGAATGCAATTAATAATCCTATGAGTTCATGGATTGGCTAGCATAGGTCTTTGAAGGATAAATGCTTACAAGTGAACTGGGGAACTCAAAGTGGTAGGTACAAGGAGCTGGACCTCAGAGGTTCTGTAATGCTTGATTCCATTTAAATGACATTTTGTTGAAGGCAAAACTATACAAACAGTGGTCACAAGAGATTATGGGGTAGAATGAGGGGCTGACTATAAAGGAGTAAAATAAAGAAGATTTTTAGGGGTAATGGAACTCCTCCATATCATATTTGCCATGTTAGATATACTATTCTATACACTTGTCAAAATCCATATAACTGCACATGATAGTGAATTTTACTGTAGGTAAAATAAAAAATTAAAAGGTACAAATATAAAATTGAAAACAGGCTGCGACAGACACATATTCACTGCACACCCTCATGTATTAAGCCCATATATTTGTTGGCAGGCACACATGCAAAGGAACACCATTTAACCAAAGAACAAGATATTCATAGATTAAATATTTAATACATGCAAGACTGGTAGAATTCAAAACCATGAAAATTGTGAGCTAGCACTTAAATGAGTAAGTACAAGTCCACCTTCATTTGCTTAGAATTAAACAGTGTACTGTTCGCCAACAGCGGTTTTGTCTCTCATTTTCTTCAGATTTTTTACATTCACTCAAAAGGGCACTTTTCGCTTGCTGCTTATGAGAAAGGATAGACCTTGAAGTTATCCATGAAATCACACAAGCATTCATAACCCTAAAACATACTGAACCACTTGATTTACACATAGAAACTGGAGATGACAATAAATGATGGAGGCTGTGTCAGCTACGAAGCCCACAAGTGAAAGTTTTTCATTGCAGTTCTACACGAACATTAGTAAAAAAAAAAAAAAAAAAAAGTATGATTTCTGTGGCAAAATGCTGCTGATCTCAACAATCTCTGCTATCCTTGAGTATTACACAGCTCATTTATTCTAGATACTCTTTCTGCATCTTAATGTTACAAGGCAAGGAAATGCTTTATATTCAAACCAACATCGATTCTATAACATCTAGAACTGAAAATACAAAGCAAAAATGTACATGGATGAAAACTATATACACCCACTAAATCAACAGGTGTGAGGAAATAGACTTCAATGGTATATCACACTTACTCAATTGACTTATAATTATGTCTACAATAAGAGTTTCTACCACTATTTAACAGAATATTCACTGTGCACAGACTTTTCTTTTAAATGCAACAAATATAATCTTAAAAATCCTGGTCAAACAGTTCCCCAAAATAGTAACATAGATTTACCATCTACTTTCTCACCCCTAAAAAATTAAAAACATAGGTATACACAAAAGCCTCTACAAAAATGTTCTTGGCAAAGTTATTCATAATAGACAAAAAGTGAAAACAACACAAATATCCCCTGAGTGATAAATGGATAAACAAAATGTGATATATCCATACAGTGGAATATTACTCATCCATAAAAAGGGAATAGGGTTCTGATACATGCTACAACATGGCTTAACTACGAGAATATTTTGCTAAGTGATTAAGAGTAAAAATATTTGTCTGCACCTGTATTTGAACCATTTACATTACAACAAACTAAGATTTTCCTTAATCCCCTAAATCATTTTAATTTCTCAAAAACAAAGATTCTCTACTATATAGCCATAATATTATTATTATTAAAGATAGGCAATTATTAGCTTCCTTATATAATACCATAATCTATTTACGGAATTTCTTAAATTTTGCCAGGTTTTCCTTTAATGTCTTTTATAGAAATCCTGAATCAATACTGTACTGTTTTCATATCTATTTAGTCTAATGTAATCTAGAACATTTCCTCAGTGATATTAATGTTTGAAGACTAAATGGCAGTTTGTGGGGGTTTTGTTTTATTTGTTTTATAGAATGTTACTCAACTTGGGTCTGATATTTTCTCATGAGTTGAGTAAGTTTTATTCACTTTTATCTGAGGTACTACAGAAATAAGGCTAGGTTCTTCTCAGTGCTTCTTATCAGTGATTCCAGATGATTCCATCCCTGGTAGTACTTACTATCTTTCATCTCTTGCTTAATTCAGTGGTACCTGCCAGGTTCTCCACTATTATCTTCTCTTTTCAACTGATAAGTATATCATGGAGGAGATAATCACAATCTATAAAAATACTGTTTCTCTTCAAATTTTCTCTAAGAAGTTTTAGCATCCTGTGATGTTTCCTGGTTGAAACAATTATTATGATCATTCTTGAATGCCTTTATTTTATATCATCTCTACCTCATTTATAGCAGCTTTCTGTTATATGGCACTTTACTTTCTATACTATTTATCCACTCATTCACTCATTCATTCACATATTAGTTTAATAACATTATAAATATCTTATCATTATTAATCAGGTTTTTTTTTCATTCCTAAAGAGATTTACCATGTCCAGACATGCCTGAATTTTATCCGTCAAAACCAGAGGTGGCTCATGGCTCAGTGTCAAGCATCTTTGACGGATGCAGCCTTATCCATCTATGAAAGCTTTCTCCTTCTGTACTTCTACTCCTCCTTCAGTATTCAGGATGTTCCAGAGACCCACTGGTAGTATCGTACATAGTCCATTTCCCCTCAAAATGCCAGAAGATAAAAAGGCAAAGTTAGAATAGCTTTGCACGTTCCTTACATTATAAGCCAGTCAAATTCTAAACATAATCTAGCCACTGTTGTGGCAGTCAGGTAGAATTTGTCACACTTTATTATTTTGGCCAATATTTTAGCTACTAGTTCTGAGTTGATAATTATACCTGCAAGACACAAAGTGTTATCTTTAGAAAAGGGCTAGAATGAATACAGATAACTAGGGAAGGTAAACTGATTGTGAAACCAATATTCAAAGGAGATAGACAATTTAGAATCCAAACTATAGGGTCATAAATCATAGGACGAAAAGATATTCCAATGGGAGATTATAACATAACATTATAACATTAAATTTCTATCAGTTGGGGATTGCTTCTTCACTCTGAGATCCTCATTGGCCTTTTCCCTACTACCTGCAATATTTATGCCTGGTTATTGCCTATCATCATATCGTGTCTATTCCAAATTTGGGGTGGGGGGTGAACCATCAAAGACTATGGACTCCAGGAAACAAACAGAGGGTTTTAGAAGGGGGGTTGGGGAGGATGGGTGAGCCTGGTGGTGGGTATTAAGGAGAGCATGGATTGCACGGAGTACTGGGTGTTATACACAAAAAATGAATCATGGAACACTACATCAAAAACTAATGATATACTGTATAGTGACCAACAACGCAATCAATCAATCAATCAATCAATCAATAACAAAGTTTGTTTCTTCTATTTAGTGACACTCTTACTATTGGCCATTTGGAGTTTGACCTATGCTCCCATGGCATCACAGAGTTCTATCTATGAGATGGTTTCTGCTAAGGAAAACATGTCCCATCCCCTAAGCACTGGCACCCCATATTTACAGAGATCATTCTTTGTCACTTTATAACACTGGTTTATAATACAAACCAGTGTCCTGACATTATTTTTTCCTGTTCCTGCAATATCTCAACACCTACACTTTTTAGTCTCAGGAATTGCACTTGAAAATTCTTACGGCTCTGACCTTAAAAACACAGGGAGAATGAATATGACCTCAGAAATTTACATTCTTCCCCAAAATATGGTTTTGCTCAATGGATTTAGCAGAATATAAGTATTTTTTTTTAAGTAGGTTCCATGTCTAACATAGGGCTAGAACTCACAACCCTGAGATTAAGATTCTTATGCTCCACTGACTGAGCTAGCCACGTTCCCCAAAGTATAAGTATTTTTAATTAATATCTCTCAATGGCTGTTACACCATAGGTTTGTATTTTTATTTTTAAGTTGCAAACAATAGTATGAATTGCACAAACACTCTAAGACTCAGTTTCTATTTTCGTATTTTTAAAAAAAGAATAAATATGCTATTTTGTGTGATTATTATGAGCATTGACTGAGCTAATTCATTAAATAGTGTTTATCTTGGCATTTGATAGACTTACTTAGACCAACAACTCAGTAACTGGTATATGTATTTAAAATATATGTATCTGAAACCACATAATCGCACACACAACTCAACACACAAATGAAACAGCAAAATAATGACCAGAACTCATTATCAACATTTTTTAATATTCCTTCTGTAAAATTGGTTTATTGACCATATCTGCACAAGCACATATTTACATCATTTTACATGAATGAAATACAATGTTATTGCCTCAAACGTACTTGGTACTCAATAAGCAGTAGATAAACTTCTGAAAAGCTTGGATTTGCATATCAATTAATTCAAACATATATTACCATATATAACAATATAATCCAACTAGATAAACGTATCAACATTAATTTACTTAGAATTATGATTTTAGGTAAACAGGTTACTTAGAATTTTACAAGTACAACTAAGGCTGTAATGATTACCCTTGAGTTTATATACGTCTTTGAACACTTCTTATTACATACTTAGGTAAATTTCTAAAATTAAAATTGTTAGTCAAAATGTGCTAATTTCCATCTAATATATTTTTCACTGTCTTCTAGAAAGACTGTAACATACTAGGAGTTCCAAATTCTCCATGCTTGGTTAACAAATGTACCTGTTAATCTGATAGGTGAAAAAAGACAATTGTTGATTTATTGAATTATATGTGTGTCTACGTGTGCTCACAAACATTTAAATTTCATTATATATTTATAATAGTTTATAATAATTTCATATATATTTAATTATTTAATTATAAAGATTGGTAGATTTGAGGATATTATTATATGCTATTGGCTATTCACAATGCTTTTCTCTTATAAATTGTTCATTTATGTGCTTCCCAATTTTGTACTGGGATGCTTGTCTTTTTCTAACTGATTTGAGTGAAGCTTTCATAGACTATTAACACTGAATTTGTCATATGAATTAAGTAAATATGCATATATTTTTTTTTATTTGACTGCAAAGAAATAGCCCAATCTTCAGTTACCAGGTTTTAGAGATCTGTTCTTCTCTCCTCTAAACCTCCATGCAGATAACACAAGAAAACAAAAGTAAACGTGGAAAACACAGTTTAATTGAGTTAAATATTGTATCCATTGCCTATGTATATTGTTGACTCAAGTTTTTATAAACTAGATTAAATATTAGCCTTGAAATATAGGAATCCTATTTTGAGATGCTGAAACAATTATGCCTACTCAGATAAAATCAACATAGACTGAAGTCATTCCATAAGGATACTGGATACCATGAAGAAGTCTTAGAGATATTTCAATTCAAACTATGTGAAAGGAGAAAAGACAGTAGGCAAGATTTTGGTCACTAATTCCTTGGTGCCATTACGGATGGAATGTGGGAGAAATACATTCAATTTTGAAATTTAATTTATTGATTATAACTGGAAAGGGGTTTATATCACTCTAATTCCTTATACAGTGCTGGTTTCACATTGTTTAGGTTATGATGGAATATAGCACGGATTTATATGACTCTCTTTTGAAGAAAACATAGCAAAGGAACCTAAGTAATTTTAATGAAAATAAAATGGAGATATAATTCTCATATATTTTTACCATGTGTCTGCATTAATCTGATCATTATTCAGGTTCTTTTTTAATCAGTGCTCTAGTTCAGGGATTGGTAAACTCAAGCCCACAGTCTGCTATTGGAAAAAAAATTTTTGCTGGAATACAGCAACACTTATTCAATTACACATTGTGTTTGGCTGCTTTCATACTGCCATGGCAGAGTGGGGTAACTACAACAGCCTGAAAAATTAACACAGTTATTTGGTCATTTACAGAAAAGATTTGCCAATCCATGGTCTGCTATAATAGAGACTGAGGTGATAATTCCAAGTAATTAAAACTTGAATATTAAAATATGGAAGTATAGGAAAATTGGAAAAGTAGAGTCCTCGTATTTAAATTTTCTCATGTCAGGCTGACATACAATGGAAGCAGCTCTATTTTGATTTTTTGCATTCAAGCAGAGTAATAAGGCCAGAGTTCCTGCTAGGCAGGTCCCTGAATTAATGGTTCTCAGTCATGCTTTCTTTTTGCTTTATCCTTCTATACATCATCACCACAGAGACCACTGTTACCACAGTCCTCACACATGGGAAGTAACTTCCCTGGAAGAAACTCCATTTCTACATTCTTCTGCCTCTTATATCTAATGGCAAGATGGATATACAGATAGGCAGACAGCTAGATGATAGACTAACAGGTAAAATGGATGACAGACAGATTATTGACAGGTAGAGATAAACAGATAGATAATGGAAAATAAATTGGCAGGTAGATAGATAGATGAAAGTAGAATAGGGTTGAATTTGAGAATCATTAACATAAGACCTGACAACATCAATCAGGGTGTTTCTTAAAACTGAGTATCTGTTTCCACAAAACCATATTTATCTTACATGTTCATTGGAATGCTAGTTCTAAATTTCCCGTAAGATCATAGATGAACAATAGTCTGTTTTGTGATGGTGTGCATGGGAAAAAACTGCAACAGCTTCCCTTTTCTGCATTGGTTGTCATTGGGGGTGACCCATGGGAATCATGCCAAAGTGAAAAAAAAATGCCATTCATATCAAATGTTATCTTTCCCAAATTCAAAAGTTATAAAATGCCTATGCCCCACTTATCTTCAATAAAAAATGGTATTTTAAGAGCTAGATCAATTCTGTGTTAAAAGAACTCACATTAAATGTTTATAATATGGGATAATTCACAAAACATTCCATATTTCTATGACTTGACCATAATGACAGTGTTATCAATTAATTAAATGAAATTATATTTCTATCATCAATTCACCCAAATATTTTCACCCTGCTTTTTCTCCTTAACAACTCTTGCAACCATATAAGTCATCCATACAACCTCTAACTTATGTTTTCACTACAAATACCATGAAAGCAAAACCAGACACTTAAAAATATAGAATGATTATTTTTATATGACTTTGCCTGTAAGATAAGAATATAAAAAAACCCAATTCCCTGTCAAAGGAGCTCATTTTATCAAAACCAGGAAAGAGAAACAGAGAGGGAGACATAAGACACACTGTTTAATTAGGAGCTCTTCAGAACTACCCTTTATTAAAATATCAAATCCTGGTCTGCTAGCCAAAATTTTTGTTTCTACTATTTTCTAACAACTATCCAAAGAAGGAAATGTCTTTTTTTCACTTAAAAAAATGTGCAATATTGTTTTTATTATCTTCAAAGTATTACGGATAAAAAAAGTCAAACCAGAATTCTATATTCAGTAACAACATACCTCAATAATGCTAAGAATGCTAAATTTTAAAAAATGCTAAATAAAGCTACTGTCAGATAAAAGAAAACTGTCATATAAAAGAAAACGGAGAAAAGTTACCACCAGTAGTCCTGGTGCTAAAGAAAATTCCTTAGGAAGATAGATAATAATAACAGAAGGAAACATCGATCTTCAGGATAGAAGAGCACTGAAACTGGTTAATATTTAAGTAAACAGGATTTTTTTCTCTTATGTTAGGAAAATATACCTATTTAGAACAATTATGTCATTGGCTGTAGGGTTTATGGCAAATGTAGATATATGACAACTCTAGCATAAAAGGGGACAGGTACTAGGGAAATGGACATATATGGTTGTAAGGTTCTTATGTTTATGTGAAGGGATATAATACTTAGTCTTAAAATATTGAGAACAACTATATATGTATATTTCAATCACCAGAATGTCCCCTAAAATACGCAAAGAGAGTTAAAAAGGTAAAAGAAGATGGAATTCTGGAAAAAATGCAATCAAAGAAGGCAGGGAAGAAGGAACAGAAGAAAGACAAGGGAGAGGAGTTCACACTTAAAAATAAGTGATAAAAATGGTAGACTTAAATCCACCATTTCAAAAATTATGTTAAATGTAAATTGGAATAAATAATCCATCTTTTAAATCTTAAAACATATACCCTCTATATGTTGTCTAAAATGACAAAATGTTACACTTAAAGATATAGGTTGGGAAAAAAAAAGATGAAAAGACATACCATGCAAACAGTAAGCATATGAAAACTAAGCAGCTTTATTAATTTCAGATAAAGTAAACTTCAAGACTATGTTACCAGAGATAGAAACATTTTATAAAAGGGTCAAATTATAAGGAATACATTAATAATTATGAGTGATTGTGACTAATAACAGTTTCAAATTATGTGAAATGAAACTGATATAAATAAAAGGAGTTGTAGACAAATCCATGATGATAGTTGATTTTAAATTCAACTCCCTTGGTAATTTATAGAACAAGACAGAATCTCAGCATAGAAGAATGTGAAAATACTATCAAACCTCTCCTAACGTACATTTATAAAATACTATAGCCAATGACTTTAGAACAAATGAACTTCTGTTCAAATTTTCCATGGTATGTTCACCAAGTTAAACTACATATTAGGCCAAAAACCAAGTCTCAAAAACTTTAAAATAAACTGATAGAAAACATGTTCAATAGCCATAATAAAGATTAGAAATCCATAAAATAAAATATCTTTAAAGAAAAAGAAACAATGAAGGAAACATATATTTGTGTAGCTAATGAAATTTGTATAGCTAATGAAACTATGATTTTCCACTGTTTTAAAGTTAAGCAATCCTTACATGAAGGAGTAAGTCTGCAAAGAACTAAAATGCAATTCTTGAAAAATTATTCAATACCTCAGGAACAGATTTGGCAGAAATAAATATTTTTACTGTCTTTAAATTAAGACATCTTACCCAAAGCTAAGAAAACTCCATTATTAAAATATCACTGAAGAAAATACTTCAAATTTGGGGGGCAAAAAAAAAATGTTAGAGCAAAGGCAATAATTTTTACTGAGACCAATTCAAAACTATTGAGAATTGACTAAAATGGTGACTCAGGATGCTCCTAAGTTTATCTCCTCCCTCAGACAGCTATCTGTATAGCTACAGATTATGCAATTTCCTCTGAAAGAGATAAAGAAACTAGCTGAGCTTCTAGTCTGGCAGACATCTAGGAGCTGGCTGCCATCTTCTACAGAAACCAAGGAAGCAGATGGACACTTCTTGCACCTTCTCCCTTTACCCTACTCCAATAATAAAACCAAGTTACCATTATTTACCTGGAAGAACTTTCTACAGACACCTGGTACCCCACTTTTTGCAGCATTCACCTGAGTGACAAGCCCTAAGATCACCTGGCTTTAACAGCCAAGAGGGCTTGCATTTACAAATTCCAAAGGACTGTAGCTAACAAAGTAGTTCTTAATGGGTTCAGGAGCATACTCCAATAGCCATACACCCAGGCAAAAGGAGAAGAAGCAGGCAAAAAAATCCAAATCATGAAAAGATTTGGCAGAAATAAATATTTTTATTTATTTATGAACACACACACACACACACACACACACACACACACACACACACACGTTCCCTCTGGATGGGGTTTAAGTTTCCCACCTGCTGCCTAAGGGGCAAGCTTCCAATCAGCCTGCATCTAGGTGCTGACTGATTTCCTCTTTGGGACACTTATGGATCTTGGTACACTCACAACTAATGAGAGCCACAATGTACAAAGAAAGCTTGCATAATTACGAAGGTCTGAAAGAAAACTAGGAACTCAGGCTGAGTTGATCGGTATGTTTCATCTCCTATAAGAGATCATTCTATCTAATTAATAAATCTAATTAGTCTTAAAAAAAAACTTAATAAAATGGAGATAAGTGATTTCCCTGATCAAAATATGATCAAAATAATGGTCACAGATATGTTCACCAAGGTCAGGAAAGCAATGGATGAACAAAGTAAGAAGTAAGAATTTCAACAGAGATAGTGAATTTTTAAAAAGATTTTATTTTTAAGTCACCTCTACACCCATGATGAGGCTCAAACCTACAACCCTGAGATCAAGAGTCACATATTCTCCTGACTGAGCCAGTGAGGCGCCCCTATAGTTTTTTTCTTTTCTTTTCTTTCCTTTTTTTTTAAGTACCAAGCAAACAAATGGATGAAGATGTGGCATATATACACAGAAGAATGTTACTCAGTTGTTCAATAAAAAAAGAATGAAATCTTACAATTTGCAACACAGATGTACCTAGAGGGTTTTATGGTAAATAAATCAAAGGAAGAAAAATATCATATGATTTCACTTACATACATGACCTAAAAACCGAAAGAAGACACACACACACAGGAACAGTGTCATAAATACAAAGAATAAACTGATGATTGCCAGAAGGAAGGATTCAGGGAGGAACAAAGTAGGTGAAGGAGATTAAGAGGTACAAACTTCCAGTTATAAAATAAATCACTAATGAAAGTACAACATAGGGAATGTGTAGTCAATAATATTGCAATAATTTTGTATGGTGACAGATGGTAACTTCACTTACTGGGGTGAGCACAGCATAATGTATGGAATTGTCAAATCACTCTGTTGTACACCTAAAATGTTAACTAAAGTCCAATAAAAAAGTATTTAAAAAAGTAGCAAACATAAATCACAGAGGTAAAGAATACAATAACTGAACTAAAAGTCTACGTGCCCTCCTTAATACCCACCACCAGGCTCACCTGAGTGTGATACATAATCAATGAATCTTGGAACACTGAAAAAATAAAATTAAATTTAAAAAAAAGTCTATAGAGGGATCCAACAGTAGACTAAAACAAGTGACAGGGGGCACCTGGGTGGCTCAGTGGTTAAAGCCTCTGCCTTTGGCTTAGGTCATGATTTCAAGGCCCTGGGATCAAGCCCCACGTCAGGCTCTCTGCTCGGTGGGGAACCTGCTTCCCCCTCTCTCTGCCTGCCTCTCTGCCTACTTGTGATCTCTCTCTCTGTCAAATAAATAAAATCTTTAAAATAAATAAATAAACAAATAAATAAATAAAACAAGTGACAGAAAGGATTAGCAAAACTGAGGAAAGGATAATTTACCCAGGCAGATTAGCTAAAGGAAAAATAAATGAAAAAGTGAAGATACCTTAAGGGACTTAGGAAACACCAACTATTTGACCGATATACACTATATTATAGAGGTCCCAAAAGAAGAAAACAGGGAACAGGGGATTGGAAGACTTATTCAAGGAAATAATGGTTGAAAACTTCCTTAAAATGGGGAAAGAAACAGATATACAGATCCATAAATCCCAGACAATACCATATAAAAGAAATCCAAAAAGATTCACATTAGACACATTATAATTACATTGTCGAAGACTAGGAAGAAATCTTAAAAGCAGCAAGAGAAAGCAACTTGTTACATACAAGACAACCCCCACAAGGCTATCAATAAATCTTTCAGCAGAAAGCTTGCTGGCCAGAAAGGAGTATGAGGATATATTCAAACTGCTAAAAAAACAACAACAACAACAAAAAAAAAACCTACCAACCAAGAATGCTCTACCCAGCAAAGTGGTTCCTCAGAATTAAAAGAGATATAGAGTTTTTGAGGGAAACAAAAAATCAAAAAGTTCACCACTACCAGAGAAGCCCTACAATAAATGTTAAAGGGTGTTCTTTAAGCAGAACTGAAGGGATGTTAATTAATAATAAGAAACCATATTAAAGTATAAAAGTTACTAGCAAAGTTAAATATAGAGATAAATTCAGAACAGTCTAACGTTGTAATAGTAAAGAGTAAATTACTTATAACTAGAATAAAGATTAAAAGAAAAAATAAATAACTATAATAATAATTTATTGATGGATACACAATGTAAAAAAGATGTAAACAGTGACATGAAAATATAATATGTTGTGTTAGGGCATATTTGTATACATTTGAAGTTATTATCAGCTTAAAATAGTCTAGTACACATAAAGGATGTTTTATGTAAGCTACATGGTAACCACAAAGTACAAGCCTATACTAGATACACAAAAGATAAAAACAAAGATATCAAAGCATACTACTATAAAAAATCATCCTATCACAAAGGAACAGATTAACAAAGGAAAAACAAAACAAAGCCATTACAAAACAATTTAGAAAACAATTAGAATACCAACAATAAATCCGAACCTATCAATAATTACTTTAAATGTAAATGGACCAAAGTATCCAATCAAAAGACAAAGTGGCTGGACAGATTATTTTTAATTAATAATAAAATAAATAAATAAACAAGACCCAACTATATATTGCCTACAAGAGACTCAAGTAAGCTTTAGGTACATACGTAGAAATAAAGTGAAGGGATGGAAAGAGATATTCCACACAAATAGAAACCAAAATAATGCAGGGGTAGCTATACTTATATCAGAAAAAAAAATAGACTTTAAGCCAATGACTGTAAGAAGAAACATAAAAGTCATTCTACGATAAAAGGATCAATTCATTAAGAGGATATGACAGCTGTCAATATTTATACACCCAACATTAACACCTAAACACATAAAGCAAATACTGACAGATCCAAAAGGAGAAATATATGACAATACAATAACAATAGGGAACTTCAATAATCTATTTTGAACAATGGATAGATCATCCAGATGGAAAAACAAAAAGGAAACACCGAACTTAAACTACTTATTAGACCAGATGTCTTAACAGACATGCACAGAACATTCTGTCTAAAAGCAGCAAAATGTTGGGGCGCCAGCGTGGCTCAGTGGGTTAAAGCCTCTGCCTTCGGTTCAGGTCATGATCTCAGGATCCTGGAATCCAGCCCCGCATCGGCCTCTCTGCTCAGCAGGGAGCCTGCTTCCCCCTCTCTCTCTGCCTGCCTCTCTGCCTGCTTGTGATCTCTGTCAAATAAATAAATAAAATCTTTAAAAAAAAAGAAAATAAATAAAAAATAAATAAATAAAAATAAAAGCAAATGCAAATTGTTCTCAAGTGAACATGGAATATTCTTTAGGACAGATATCAGACTACAAAACAAGTCTTAATATATTTAAGAAGATTGTTTATAGTAGTAATGTCCACAATAGCCAAAATATGGAAAGAGCCAAGATGTCCATCAACAGATAAAGAAATGTTATGTATATACAAAGGGATATTGCTCAGCCATCAAAAAGAATGAAATCTTGCCATTTGCCAAAGGATGGATGGAACTAGAGAGAATTATGCTAAGTGAAAAAAGTAAGACAAAGAAAAAAATCATATGATTTAACTCATATGTGGAACTTAAGAAACAAACAGATGACCAAAGGAAAAATAAAATAAGATATGAAGGAAAAATAAAATAAGATGAAAACAGAAAGAAGGGCAAACCATGAGACTACTAACTATAGGAAACAAACAGAGGGTTGCTGGAGGGAAGTGGGTGAAGGGATGGGGTGACTGGGTGATGGGCATTACGGAGGGCACTTGAAGTAATGAGCATAGGGTGTTATATGGAACTGATGAATCACTAAATCTTACCTCTGAAATAATACAGTATATGTTAATTAAATTGAATTCAAATTTTAAAAAATTAACATAAAAAAGAAGTTTGAAATCATATTAAACAGTTTTTCTTACCACAATGGTATGAAACTAGAAATCAATTATAAGAGAACTGAAAAATACACAAATACATAGAGATTAAACAATATGCTCCAGAAAATCAATATTTCAAAGAAAAAATAAAAAAACAACATATAAAAACTTCAATATGCAGCAAAATCAGTTTTAAGAGAGCAGTTTATTGTGACAACACCTACTTTAAGAAAAAAAAAGATCTCAAATAAACAAACTTTATACCTCAAGGAACAAGAAAAAGAACAAACTAAGCCAAAAGTTAACAAAAGGAAAGAAATAGCAAAGATTAGAGAAGAAATCAATAGAGACTACAAAGAAAACAGAAAATCTCAATGAAACTAAGATCTAGTTTTTGTGAAAAGATGACCAAATAACTAAAATAGAAAAAACAAACACACAAACAAGAAACCTTTGGCTAGGCTTACCAAGAAAAAAGAGAAAAGACTCAAATAATTATAAATAAAAGAGGAGACATAATGGCTGATACAGAGAAATACAAAGAAATACTATCAAAATCCTAGAGAACACAGGCAGTAACTTCTTCGACATTGGCCACACCAACTTCCTTCAAGACATGTCTCCATGAACAATGAATCTTGGAACAATGAAAAAATAAAAGAAAAAGAAAACAAAAAAGACATGTCTCCAAAGGCAAAGGAAACAGAAGCAAAAATGAACTTTTGGGACTTCATCAAGAGAAAAAGCTTCTGCACAGCAAAGGAAAAAGTCAACAAAACTAACAGGCAACCCACGGAATGGGAGAAGATATTCGCAAATGACACTACAGACAAAGGTCTGATATCTAAGATCTATAAAGAACTCTTCAAACTCAACACTCAAAAAACAGATAATCATGTCAAAAAATGGGGAGAAGACATGAACAGACACTTTTCCAAAGAAGACATACAAATGGCTAACAGCCACATGAAAAAATGTTCATCGTCATTAGCCATCAGGGAGACGGCTCCCATCAGGGAGATTCAAATCAAAACCACACTGAGATACCACCTTATAGCAGTTAGAATGGCCAAAATCAACAAGACAGTATAAACAACAAATGTTGGAGAAGATGTGGAGAAAGGGGAACCCTTTTCCACTGTTGGTGGGAATGCAAGTTGGTGCAGCCACTTTGGAAAACAGTGTGGAGATTCCTCCAGAAATTAAAAATAGAGCTACCCTATGAGCCTACAACTGCACTACTGGGTATTTACCCCAAAGATGCAGATGGAGTGAAAAGAAGGGCCATATGTACCCCAACCCAATGTTCATAGCAGCAATGGCCACAATCGCTCAACTGTGGAAAGGGCCAAGATGCCCTTCAACAGACGAATGGATAAAGAAGATATGGTCTATATATACAACAGAATATTATGCCTCCATCAGAAAGGATGAATACCCAACTTTTGTATCGACATGGACTGGACTGGAAGAGATTATGCTGAGTGAAATAAGTCAAGCAGAGAGAGTCAATTATCACATGGTTTCACTTACATGTGGAGCATAAGGAAAAACATGGAGGACATTTTGAGAAGGAAAGGAAGGGTGAATTGGGATCAATCGGAGGGAGAGATGAACCATGAGAGACCGTGGACTCTGAGAAACAAACTGAGGTTTTTGGAGGGGAGGGTGGTGATGGGTTGGGTGAGCCTGGTGGTTGGTATTGAGGGCATGTATTGCATAGAGTACTGGGTGTGGTGCATGAACAATGAATCTTGGAACACTGAAAAAATAAAATTAAATTTTAAAAAGTGCAAATATAAGGATAGAGGTCCCCTTTTTATTTTTTTTAAAGACTTATTTATTTGACAGAGAGGGAGAGATCACAAGTATGCAGAGAGGCAGGCAGAAAGAGGGAGGGAAGCACGCTCCCTGCTGAGCAGAGAGCCCGATGCAGGGCTCGATTCCAGTAGAGGTCCCCTTTATAATATACAAATAGTAAAAGATTTTACCACATTAAAATGAAGAAGCATGAGAGACTGTGGACTCTGAGAAACCAACTGAGGGGTTTGGAGGGGAGGGGGGTGAAGGCTTTGGTGAGCCTGGTGGTGGTTATTAAGGAGGACAGGTATTGCATGGAGCACTGGGTGTGGTGCATAATCAACGAATCTTGGAACACTAAAAAAATAAAATTAAATTAAAAAAATAAGAAATAGACTACTTTAACAATGTATGCCAACAAACTGGATAATCCAGAAGAAATGGACAAATTCCTAAAAACGTAAAACTTATGAAGACTGAATCATGAGGAAATAGAAAATCTGAACAGATTAACTACTAGTAAGGAGACTGAATCAGTAATCAAAAACTTTCCAAGGAAGGAAAGTCCAGGACCAGATAGCTTCACTAGTAAATTCTACCAAACGTTTAAGAACGAATCAAATCTTCTTAAAATATTCCCCAAAATAGAAGATAAGGGAACACTCCCAAACTCATTTTACGAAGCCAGCATTGCCCTAATACCAAAACCAGACAAGGGCACACATGAAAAGAAAATTACAGGCTGACATCTCTGATCAACACAGATGTAAAGATTCTTAACAAAATTTTAGCAAACCAATTCAACAATACATTAAAATTATCATAGACCATAGATCATAGACCATCAAATGGGATTTATTACAGAGATTCAAGGTAGAGTTCAGCATCTGCAAGTCAATAAATATGATATACCACATAAACAAAATGAAGAATAAAAATCATAGAATCATTATTTAAATCAGTTAAAAAATCAACATCTGTTCATGATAAAAACTCTCAGCAAGGTGGTTTTAAATATATCTCAACGTAATAAAAGCCATATATGACACTCCCATAGGTAACATCATACTCAAAAGTAAAAAAGCAGAAAGCTTTTCCTCTAAGATCAGGAACAAATCAAGGATACCCACTCTTGCCACTTTTATTCAACACTGCTTGAAGTCCCAAACAATGCAATTAGGCAATAAAAAGATTTAAAAGGAATCCAGATCAGAAAGAAAAAAGTAAAACCGTCACTATTTGCAGATGACATGTTATACATAGAAAACTCCAAAGATTCCAACAAAAAACTGTTAGAAGTAATAAACAATTTCAGTAAAGTTGCAGGACACAAAAATCAATATACAAAAACCACTTCTGTTCCTATACACTGACAATAAACTTTGAAAAGAGAAATTAAGAAAATAATTTAATTTACAATAGCATCAAAAATAATAGAATACTTCGGAATAAATTTAAGGAAGGAAGTGAAAGATCTGTTCACTAAAACCTATAAGACATTAATGAGATAAATTGATTAATTAATGAAAGAAATATTGTCTTTATGTATTAGAAGAATTAATACTTAAAATGGCCATCCAAAGCAATCCACAGATTAAATTCAATCTCTATAAAATAAACTCCAATGGAATTTTTTACAAAAGTAGGAAAATTTTCTGAAATTTTTATGAGACCAGGAGAGACCTTGGTCAGCCAATGCCATCTTGAGAAAGAAGAACAAAGCCAGAGGTATCACACTTCCTGATTTCAAACTACATTACAAAGTATAAAAACAGACACATAGATCAACCATAGAGAGTGCAGACATAAATCCATTCAGCTTTGGTCAATTAATTTTCAAAAATAAACCAAGAATACATAAGAAGGAAAGAACAGTCTCTTCAATAAATGATATTCAAACCCTGGACAGCCAAGTATTAAAAAAAATGAAATAAAACTAGACCCTTATTTTACACAATACACAAAAAAAATCAACTCAAGATGGATTAATGACTTGTATATAAAACCTGAAATCATAAAACTCCATAGGGACAAGGTCCTTGACATTGGTCCTGGCAATAATTTTTGGGATTTCACCTGAGGCTACATAAAACTAAATAGCTTCTGCTCAGCAAAGGAAGTCATCAGCAAAATGAAAAGGTAGCCTATATAATGGGAGAAAATATTTGCAAACAACATATCTGATAAGGGGTTAATAGCCAAAATACACAAGGAATGCATAGAACTCAGTAACAAAACAAACTAATAACCCAGTTTAAAAATGGGCAAGGACTATATCTTCCAAAGACATATAAATGTCCAATGGCACATATGAAGGTGTTCAACATCACTAATCATGAGGGAAATGCAAATCAAAACCACAATGTGATATTACCTGGCACCTGTTAGGATGTCTACTGTTAATAAGACACCAGCGGCACTTGGGTGACTCAGTTGGTTAAGCGTCTGACTCTTGGTTTCAGCTCAGGTCATGATCTCATGGGTTATGAGACAGAGCCCCAAGTCAGGCTCTGTGCTCAGCAGGGAGTCTGCTTGAAGATTCTTTCCCTCTACCCTCTCCCCTCCCAGGTGGGTGTGCTTCCTCTCTCTCTCTCTCTCTCAATCTTTCTTTCTAAAGTAAATAAATTTTTAAATAAAAAAGAAAGCAAGACAGGAGATAAATACTGGTGGCAATGCAGAGAAAAGGGTACCCTTGTACACTATTAGTGGGAATATAAATTGGTACACCCAAATGGAAAGCAGTATGTAGATTTCTCAAGAAATTAAAAATGGAACTACTATCTCAACTGGCAATCCCACTTTTGGGTATACATCCAAAGAAAATAAAATTATCTTGAAGAGGTAGTTGTACTCCCATTTTCACAGCAGCATTATTCATAGTAGCCGATGTATGGAAACACCCTATGGGTCCATTAACAAATAACTCAATAAGGAAAAATGGTGTGCATATATTAGATAAATATAGATAAAATGGATTAAATTATAATTATATAAAATTTATAATATGTAATTTTAATTATGTAATATTTTACTATAATATAATGGAATATCATTAACCCTTAAAAACAAAGAAATCTTGTCTTTTGTGACAACATGGATGAATCTGGTGGTCATTACGCTAAGTGAAATAAGCCAGATAGAAAGACAAATGAAATACTGCATGGCATCACTTACATGAGAAATCTTAAAAAAAAAAAAAAAAAAGTCAACCTCATAAGTGAAGTAGAAAAGCAGTTGTCAGGGGCTTTGGGATGTGGTAAATAGGGAGAGGTTTGGAAAGGATACAGAGTTTCAATTATAAAATGAAGGACATCTGAGGATCTAATATAAAATATCGTGACTATAATTTGTAACATTGTATTATATAGTATGAATTTCTTAAGAGAACTTAAGAACTTAAATATTCTCACCAAAAAAAAGCAAATATGTGAGGTGATAGATATTTTAATTAACTTGAGGGGGGAAATCCTTTCATATTGTGTATAGGTGTGCATATATATATATATATATATATATATGTGTGTGTGTGTGTGTGTGTGTGTGTATGTATACACACATATGTGTATATATACACATATGTTAATTAAAACACTATATACATATATACACATATGTATGTTATATCTGTTTTATATATATCATATATGTGTGTGTATTATATGTATCAAATCATCTTTAATTATCACTTTATAGATCTTACAATGCATATACTTTAAAGATCTTAAAATTATATGTCAGTTATATCTCAATAAAACTGACCAAAATTTATATTTTTTAAGCAGTATCAAAGATTTTTTAAGTAGTAGCAACTGACACAACTAAGACCTTATATTTCCATAGACAACAGAGAGAGCATTTCCCTTGCATCACAACAAACCTGAAGACAGACCTAAAGTGTTACCAGTGGTGGCCCTCTCCCTTCCCTGCATAAATTCAAGAGTTAGCCAAATGCCAATGCTAAAAGAGAATTATACAATATTCACATGGAACATACTTAGAAGGGAGGCACAAAGAGTAATCCCGTTCTCATTTCACAAGTTCAGACATGTTTAATGTGTTTCATCCATTATTTTTAAATACAGACATCCCTGACTTATGATGGTTTGACTTAATGATTTTTTTACTTTATGTTGCTTAAAAGTTTTACATTATCAGTGGAACTGAACTTCAAATTTTGAATTTTAATATTTTCCAGGGCTAGTGACATACAAAATGATACTCTCTTGTGATTCTAGGCAGAGGCATCAAGGAGCAGTTCCTAGTCAGTCAGGGGATCATTAGGGTAAACAATTGATAAACTTATAACCACTCTATACCTATACAACCATTCTACTTTTCACTTTCAGTAATCAACAAATTACATGAAAATCAACACTTTACTATACAATAGGCTTTGTGTTAGATGATTTTGCCCAGTTGAGGCTAATAGAAATGTTCTGAGCATGTTTAAGATAGGGTAGGCTAAACTATGATGTTTGGTATGTTGGGTGTATTAAGTGCATTTTCAACTTACGATATTTTCAACTTATGATAGGTTTATCTGTAAACCATTTTATTCTCTGAGTTAATATCTACATGTCTATGCATCAGCAAAACAATAATCACTAAATTTTATGTTCTTCTCCTCCAACATTGTCAAACATGAGTTTCTCAAATTACTCAAATATCACTTGTCTCTCTGAATCACTCTCATTCCTTTATTGTTATATTTTCTCATTATTTATGACCTCTCACTCATTTTTTCACAACTTTATTTCCCAAACTTTAATGAAATTCTGACTTTCAGATATTACAGCATAAGACAATAGAAAAAAAATCCCTGTCAAGTAGGAGCCTATATATGTGTGTGTGTATAATTAATGTGTGTGTGTATGTGTGTGTGTGTGTGTGTGTGTTGTGTATAGAGAGAGAGAGAAAGGGAAGGGAGGGATGAATTGGAGGAAATCGGAGGGGTGAAGAACCATGAGAGACTGTGAACTCAGAACAAGGGACTGAGGATTTTGGAGGGGAGGGGGTGGGGGGATGGGTGAACCTGGTGGTGGGTATTGAGGAGGGCACGTATTGCATGGAGCACTGGGTGTGGTACATAAACGGTGAATCTTGTAACACTGAAAAAATAAAAGTATTTGGGGAAAAAAAATATCCACTATATTTGAAATGTTGAATACTACCACTATATTTTATCTACGTGCATATCCTTCCTATAAGGATATGCCACTCTCGGTAATTCATGCTATTTCTGAAGATAAAATATATCTAGTTTCAAAGATGTAAAAAAGAAGAGTAAAAAAAACAAAAAATGCAAAAGTTATCCCGAATTAAAAAAAAAAAAAGAGAGAGAGAGAGAGAGACAGAACACCAGGCACAAAATGAATCAAAACTGGTGTGTGCATTGATAAGGAAATAAACACAACACTTAAGTGTTGGAAGTAGTTGAAAGCAAATAGGATTCAGTGAATGCAGCTATTTACATTAAGGCATATGGACCAATCCTGAGACACTTCAGATCTCGGTGTCATTCAACAAGGGTCTCCCCCTAAATTTACCATTTTATTAATGGATCCATTCAGATGCTCTCTCCAAACCAGTACTTTCTCCACTAATGGAAGGGAAGTATGGGTGTGGGTGTCCAGGTTGGACAAAATCTTTCTAGACTTGGGGCTCCTACAGGCTCAGTCAGTACGGCATTATGACTATTATTAATCTCAGAGTCATGAGTTCAAGACCCATGTCGAACATAGAGATTACTTATAAAAAATATTTCTAAACCATAAGTTAGGAAATGACAACGCACAATAGTATTATGAATGAAGATAACCATGAATCAGTGACACAATTTAACAAGGCATTGGTTGGCTCTCTCACTCCTCCAAATTGAACCAATAGCAGTGCTTTTCTAAAGGTACTGAAGGTAAGGAAGTCTAAAGGTAATATAGTCAGAAGATAGCTTAAACTTACTCAGAACAGCTGATTAAAAGCCAGAAGAAAAGCAAAAGCAAGGAATACAGATCCTATTTACCTACTGTTTCATTGTCTTTCTAGAATTCAACACTTTCTGACAACTTGGTCAGCCCTTACTGAAAGAGCAGTTTTCACCTCTTCAGTCTCCACAAAGGTGATTGTTCGTTCTTACTCTTCTGGACTTTCCAACCTAAGAGTAACGAGAAAGGCTCACACACAATTCCTTCTTTTCCTTATTGTCTCTTCTGGACTACCATTTAAGACACATATCTATCATCCCCATCCATCATTAGTCAGTAGACTTTTCTTCAGCACTCCTTGAATCTTAATACTAAACAAATGAACTGGGTCACATAAATGGTTATAACTAACATACTCTTCTGGGGAATACCCATCATACTTAGCATGGTAGAATGGCATATAGATACACAAAAGAATAATTTTTAAAAGTTATAAATGTCAAAGACAGCAATATTAACACAATATTATAGGGACACTAAATGGTCTCACTGAAGTCAGTCATATTGATTGTGCTATATTGTTCCTTTCCATGACTGAATGTCATTAGTAACTATATGCTACAACTTAATGTGTAATCATTAAATTGACCTGTCCACAGTCTCTCCTCAAGGACAACTCTTCTCTTTCAAAGTAATTTTATTTTTTTCCAAGGCAATTTTAAAATTAGAGAAGTATATAATACATAGAAAATATATGTATTCTAGGGACAGATTACACATAAAAAGATAAATACTATAAAACATGTTCATTCCATCCAGAGGAAAAAGTCTAACATCCATGAGGCTTCCTATCTGGATTATTTCTGTATGAGGGAACATTGTAAGAAAAAAAGACACCAATGGTACATGCCATATAAGCAGGAAAGAAAGCAAGGGTGGCATTTTACTCCTCCAAAATTATCAATGGGAATTTATAATTCAAACCATAATTTTCAACATAATAAGTCTAATCCAGCAGATATTCAATTTCCCTGTACCATAATCTAATTTCTTTCTTTTTTTTTTTTTTTTTTTACATTTGTAATTTCCAACACAGCAGAGTCTAAAGAATCTATGATTTCCTCAGTCATGGCCAGAACATTCCCAAAAAATATCCTCAAGGAGCTGCCTCATGCTGGGTCTCTATAAATTTTACTTTCCTAGCCCTTTAAGTGAATAATTCATCAAAATCTCACTCATCCACACACTAAATAAGAAGTTAGTCAACACGATTATAAAATTACGTTATGTGCTACATACTAGGCTCTGTAAGGTAATGGAAAGTTAAATATGAATAGGAAAACATCCCTGTCAAAAGGAGCTCATTATTTCTAGTCTGTTAAGACACATAAATAAAACAAAATCTGGCAACTGAAATGTTAGAGGCATGACATAAATTAAATGGTGGTAATTCAGACCAGTCAGATAAAAATTTCCAGACTCCTTCCTAAAATATTAGGGAATGACAATGTATAATAAATTTCTGAAACTATTCTGGATTCAATTAAGAAAGATCACTTTCCATATTCTTATCTTTTCCTTGACCTTAGTGATGTCATTTACATTTACTATGCTATAGAACTGGTATTTAAAATGTACCTTCAGCACACTTTGACCTTGTCCTTATAGCTCTCTCCATCAAAATTCTTCCTTCTATACATTTTGTCTTGCTTCACTCGTTTGATTCCTAGCACCATCCTTTCTTCATGCCTTTTTCATTTGTTCATGATTAGGCTTTTAATTTTCCTTTCACTTGCCTCCTCACGTGTTCCTTTCCTCAACAGTCTTTGCTCAACACCTCACAAAAACCAGAATGGAACGAGCAAGCAATTTTGCCTTAATGAAATATTCTACTGTGTTCAATAGATGTAGGAGCAGATTAACACAGTACAAGTGGGAACTCAAGGGATAAAATTGCACAAAGATTATTATTGGAAAACTGAGTAGTTGTAATGAAGACAACCAGTTCTCTCCTGTATGCATATAATGTACAATACCGAAGAGGATCTCAAATTGTACAACTGAGATGTATCTTCATTTTATTATGATTCATGCAAGCAACTCAGAAGATATCAGCATGTTTCTGTGCCAGGTTGATACTGGTAACAATATTACAGAGTAAACTGTGGACTCAGAGGGCTCCTTTGATTAAAAGCAGTACCTACCTTCCCCCACCACACAGCACTGTTACTTGAAATCAATGACATTCCCTTTATTTCCAAAATTAACTATGCCTTTCGATGTCATGTGAAAGCCAACCTCTACCCCATTATTTTTTTTTAAATGCATTCATTTCCCTTCAGGAACAATAAAATCCTTTAATTTTCACTCAGTGACTCTAGCCACACTTGACAATCTCTTTTAATGAATACTCATTTACTCAATATTTATCTAAATTCTAGTGGTGGCACAGTCTTAGGGTGAATATATTCTTACTCCCATGTATATCTCTAGATGTTAGCCTTTCACATGGCCATAAGTAACAGCCTGTATTGATTCATCCAAAGTAGTATCTTAGTCCCCAGCCTACACCCTGTGCCCCTGCCTGAGTCCTAGATCTACATTAAAATTCAACATGTTAACCCATAGGTTTAATATGAATATAAAACTGGCAAAACAGATGTCTTTCTTACCATGCATTTTGAGAAAATCAACTCTGCCTAGCATAGTAAATGTTATTCCCATTTACTCAGTTACTGAGGCCCTGATCACAACTACCCTATTTGAATCCTGTTCTTGTTTCACCCAGTACCATTCAATACTTTATCAAGTAGGACTGACAACACTTTCAAAATGCATCAAAAATCCCATTACTTTCCAATACTTCCATATCATCAACCTAGTACAACGCCTTTCATATGACTTCTGAAATAACCATGCACCTTGCCTTCTTACTTCAAGTCTTGCTATCTCATTAGTATTTTATTCACAGAGATCTTTATCTTACCTAACTTGTTTATATAAAAATATAGAAAACTTAAGAATGGTAGAAGTCAAAATTTGGAAATTTGAAAAAAAAATGAAAGTAGTTGACATGGTAATTATGAATAAAATATAGCCATTGAACAAGACAATAATTCTTGCCCCAAGCACTAAATGAGAACATGCTACCTTAGAAAATGTTGAATGAGAAATTATGGGATGGAAGACTTCTTAGGGTCTATAATTTTTGAAAATAAATGACATATCAAATTTAGAATTTATTTTGTGGTAAATGAAAATAAAGATAACATGATTGTTACATAATCTCATATGATGAACTATGTAGAAAAATATAGCAAAGTATTATTTCAAACCATCAAAACTGTACTATTTTTAACCAGTTGCATAGTTTTTCCTTGGAACTAACTTAATGTTCTATCCTATTAAACCAATTACCACAAAAGCCACAGGCCTGGATTTTTGTGCAAATGATTTATCAAAGTAACAAAACTCAAGAGACATAAGGAGAGAAAAGAAGCTACAACCTTCTTAAATTTTTTCTTAGTTACTTCACACTGCTCCCTCTGAGAGGAAAAGGCTTCACTCTGATTGGAAAGACTTTATAGTAATCACTATTTTATTTTTTAAAACTCCCTTCACACTGTGGAAATTATAAGGGTTTGCTACATTGAAGCTCAATTTATGAATCTGGTAATAAAACTGCTCTTAATCACATCAACACCAAAACAATAATCTGACACATTTGGCCTCATAAAAGAGAGGATAATGTCTTTTAGCCAGGCAGATTTCAAATTTTCAAAGATACCCTTATTATGTTATATATGAAAGTATCAATATTTATATTAATACAGAAACAGACTACTCTTGGACCCTGACTGCCTTCTTAAACTGTTTTGCCTTCTTTACATGACAAGTTTCTTCACTGGTTATTTATTTACCTATTTGCATATTCATTTAATTGATATTTCATTTGTTTTCAATCAGTAATTTTGACCTTACTTCTGTTTTCTCCTTTATGCACTTAATGATAACATTTGCTGAGCCTTTGCTAACAAGCTTGTCACTAAAGACAGTACAAAGTTCGATATGGGAAGCAGGGAGTATTCAGATTACCATTTTGATCCAAAGCCTTGGGCCATATCCATGCCTCTGTAAGTGTATTGCCTTAGTTTACAATTTATAAATTGGTATGATGTTTCTATTCATATCAGGGGACCTGCACTTCAGCAACACTGAGCTCGACTTTGAAAATCATATTCACATGACTAAAAACATTTCATTAATTCAACCACATCATTTTTGGAAACTTAAAACCTCTTTATTCTGGAAACCTTCTTTTAAATAGCATGAAATTTGTGATTGTGAGTAGATTTCTTAAAATTCCCTGGTTACAAACAACACAGAACAGAATTTATGGATATATAGGTTTTAGCCAGCATAACCACTGCCACAGTCTGTATCATCTGCACAGACAGCACCACAGAGGGATGGAGAAATACTGAGTTAAAACATGAATAAAAGCTCAGAAGGCTGAGTGTTCATCTTTAGATAGCACCTCAAATAAAGTTCATTCACCATCAATCTCAGACTCCGTAAAGGGTTATGGCAACTTAAAGCAATAACGAACAAAGGAAGAAAACTATTGATTTACCATCTACATAGAATATCAGATGCATCTGAAGCTGGACACCACTGCCATGCCTCACAGTCAGTTCAAAAAAAAAAAACAACACTGTCGAACGTCTTACCAATAATGATGGCACCATCACAATCCCTTGCTGGAACTTATTGCTAAAAACATGCTCTTCTTGGGCACCTAGGTGGCTCAGTTAGTTAAGCGTCTGCCTTCAGCTCAGGTCATGATCCCGGGGTCCTGAGATTGAGCCCCACAATGGGCTCCCCCTACTCTGCAGGGAGCCTGTTTCTCCTTCTCCCTCTGCCTGCCACTCCCCCTGCTCATTCTCTCTCTCTGTCAAATAAATAAAAACTTTAAACAACCACAAAACAACGACATGCTCTTCTCTGCCATGTGAATGCATTTCATCAACTACCTCTAAAAAAGTTCTAACTGCCACCTGCATTTCGCTCCATAGTTTAGACATAAACGTCATTAAACCCTTTAATTAATTCCTTCCCTGCTTTGTCCTGTGGATCACCATCTCATTTTTTTCACTAAGTATTTTCAGGAAATATTTTGTTGAACATTTCTCACAAGCCATCATGCACAAATTCCTCCCGTGAGAATATCAACTAAGATGCATAACCAATAAAAGATTTTGAAAAATCACCATTGATTCCATCTAAGAATCACCTGTAACTGTTGAAACCACAGCATAAAAGTTTGATGATAAATAGGAAATTTACATAGTTTCCCCAAAGAATATTTACTAATTACAAGGAATGTTAACTTTAAAGTGGATAAATCTAGTGGACATCAGCTGAACAAAGTGATCAAACTTAAACATGAACAATGAATCTTGGAACACTGAAAAAATAAAATAAAAGTATTTGGGGAAAAAATAACAGGATAAAGTGGTATCACTTTCGACATGTTGTGAATCACTGAGGTAGACAGACATAAGTTATGAAATATTCTTGCCAAAATTGCATAACCTAAACCTATTCAAGGGAAACAAAAAAAATCAAATTTTAGGGATCTTTTAAAAAAGTATTAGCCAATACTTTCTCAAGAAAACTGACATCATCAAAAGGCAAAAACGAATGAGCAACTGCTCCAGATTAAGTGAGACTAGAGAAACATGACACTTGAACACAATACAGAATTTTTTTCCAGGTCCTAAAGGATGAAAGAAATTTGCCATAAAGAACAGTATTAGAACTGGTGAAATCTAATAATAGACTATAGATTAATGTAGTATGCTGGTACTATTAATAAATTTCCTGATTTAAAAACTATACCAGAGCTAAGATAAGAGAATTTGCAGGTTCTCAGAAGTTGAATGCTGAGGCATGTTGGGATACAGTGATATAAAATCTCTCCCTTACTCACAAATATGTAATAAATTATAAGAAAAACATAAGGTGGGGGTGAGAGAGAAGAGACAGAAAAAAAGAGGGAAGGAGGGATGAAGGAGGAAGAGCAGGAAAGTAAGAAAAAAAGAAAAAAATGTAGAAAAAAAATCTGGGTAAGAGCGTCTGAGGGGGATCTCTACATGATACTTGCAACTCTAAATCTAGAATTATTTCAAACATAAAAAGTAAAAAAAAAACAAAAAACTATTGGTATACGTTATGCTTAAGACGGTATGCTTATGTATCGGGAGCCTGGGTGGCTCAGTCAGTTAAATGTCTGCCTTCGGCGCAGGTCATAATCCCAGCGTCCTGGGATCCAGCCCTGCATCAGGTTCCCTGTTCAGTAGGGCACCTGCTTCTCCTTCTAGCTGTCACTCCCCCTGCTTCTGCTCTCTCTCTCTGACAAATAAATAAAATCTTAAAAAAAAAAACAAAAAGAAGTTTATGTACCTCCAAGAAGCACTGCACTGAGAAAAGGTCAATGGTTTCTACCTCTAAACAAACAGGATGACTCTTGTGATTGGACGAAGTACTATTTTTATTTCTTTCTTAAATAAAAAATATATCACTTTGGGTCTCTTTTTTATCCATGGCCACTTACTGCTTAAATTAGACTTAAGGTAAAAATATGGTTTTCACCTATTAGATTGGTTAAAAATTTAAAGGATTGATAATATATGTCCTGTACAAGTTTTTATGAAAATTAGCACTGCCATTACACCACAGCTATGTGCTGGCAATTTGACAATATCTACTGAAATTAAAAGTATACAGAACTGATGATCCAGCAATGCCACAACTAGAAATCTATCTTACAGAAATAGAAACCCAAGTGCTTTAATATAATATATATATTATAAAGTATATTTATATAAAATATAATTATATACATTAAAACATTTTATGCAGCAGCAAAAATAAATAAATGTTTAATCTGCATTTCCCAAGATAGAGAAATGGATAAACCCATTATGATATCTACTTTACATCTAATGAAAAGCTTGTAGGTAAGCTCCATTTATTGGTTTAGAAATATGTCCACAATATATTTAAGAAAAAATGTAGTTGCAAAACCATAATGATGTCATATTTATAAAATAAATTCCAGATAAACTTACATAAGCTTAGAAATGTTATAGACCACTAGCACAACTGATTAACTCTTGACACACTTAGGAAGTAGGAATGAAAGAGGACAAATGACCACATTTTGCTTTAAATTGTTTAATAACCCATTCATTCCTTATGGCCCTGATTCAATGTACTAGGGGTCAAACTTGTCTGTTGAGACAGGTTGGGCAATGCACTTAGTAGTTCTCTGATGACAGTGTAGTTTATGTTCCAGAATAGTCAATTAAAACTTCCAGTAAACACAGCCATCTATACTAAGCCCATTTAGGTTAAACAGAAAACAAATGAAAATCAGGATAATGTGAATGAAAGTGAAATATCTTTGTGGCTTGGGTTTTTTGGTCCAATTCCAGTGATAGCAATAAAATGATGAACCATGTGTTCTACCGTCTGGCTCTTCCTCACATAACCGGAATTCTGATAGCATCTGAGTCTTAAATTTGGGCACTAAGGAAACATCAACTATGGTCAGGCTCAGATCCTGTTCTAGAGGGAGACCTACTAGGTTCCATAAAAAGGAAAACTACAAAATGGGTCTATTTGCATGTTACACAAATGTTTTAAAAGGATCTTTTTTGGGGACCTCTCTAAAAACTCTGGGCTCATGATTCAAATGAGGAATAAAGTATTTTACAAATGGTATCCAAACTGGCATAGGAGGTACTCAGCTTGTGACAAAGCCTAGTTAATAATGCTTTAGTGTGACCAAGGTGTCCATGGGATTGCATTAATTACATTTACCACACACAAATCTTACTCCCGCTTCTAAAATAAAACAAAGACAAAAAAAAAAAAAAATCAATGAGGTAAATAACAATAGAGGAAAGCGTAAGATATATTCAGAGAACAAAGAAGTACTTAACATTCTGGGCAATTACTTGCCAAAAAGCAGATCACTTCTATTCCTGGTGGTACATATATAAAACTTGTGCCTTTTGCGATATAAAGATGCAATGAGCTTCCGAAAGGGGAAATAATGATAGCAACTGGGTGATGCTGTGCACGGTAACACCGTAGAAGGTATTGATGATCCTCTTGTACACATGTTCACCACCTGGGATAGTGCAGAGGGTAGATTTCAAGTGGAAATAAACAACAAGTTATCACAAAGCCATGCATCAGGACAGACGGATATCACCCTGAAGTCAGGTATTCTACTGGTATCCATGAAAAACAATTCCCATGATCCAGATACTAAGTATCTTCAAACTACAAAAACCAGATATATTTACACTGGGAAAGCAACAAAACCATAATTTTACTTCCTCAGCCCATTTACTGTGATTTAAGTACCAATCTTATATTTCAAATTATTTTCATGTCATTTAAACATCCATATATTCATTCGTTGAACCACCATTTCTAGTGTAACTTCTCAGTGTTAATTCATATACCAGTCCAGGGTTAAAAAATAAAAGACAATGGTACAAGAAACTACTAATAACGTGCTCTGTAAATTTCACAGTGTTTCATAGAAATCTTCCCCAAAACCAAACCCCATTATCACAGTACCCACATATCTATTCTCCCTGCTTTCCCAGTTTATTGTACAGCTTTTGATGGCCCTAAGTGTTGCTTACACACAAGTGACAACACTAAAACTTTAGGTTAAACTATAACCTCAAAATAATCATGTAGGTCCTATAAGAGGTTTGATGAAAAAGAAATTTGTGTCCAATAACTCAAAAGCCTAACTATCAATATAGCCAAAAGAGATCTCTTAAAAATCAGAATATACACCTCAATATCCTTACCTGTAGACAAAGTCTCTTTGGTCCTTGCTTATGAAACATGCTTGTGAAAGAAAAGAAAGGAAGGAAGGAAGAAAAGGAAGGAAAGAAAGAAAGAAGGAAGGAGGGGAGGGGGGAGAGTAAGGGGAGGGGAGAAGAAGGAAGGAAGGAAAGAAAGGAAGGAAGAAAGAAAGAAAAAATGGAGAAAGGGAGGAAGGAGGGAAGGAAGGGAGAGAAAAGTTTGAAAATATCTGAAAAATATCTTTGTTCATTCATCAAATGAAAGGGTATTAAGGATCTACTTCTTTACATTAATACTGAAATATTCCTCAACTCCTGTCTATCTACCTTACTTATCCACTGATAATATTAGCAATACCCTAAATCATGCAACTGGAAATAAATTCAACTTCCTGCTATCATTAAGACCCACATTTGCAGCAAATGATACTTACTAATGGCTTTTCTTTCTAGTGCCTTTTTATCCTCCTTTCACTTTATTCCCCACCTGCTTGACTTTCTTGTCTCCCTTTATCCATCCATCACTAACGCATGTACTTCAAAATAGTTAATATTTAAATGAATTTAACATTTACTGAGTGTACTGACAGATTATAGTCTCTTCACAATATCACATTTTATAAGAGTATACAAAAAGTAGTAACTCACAATCTATGCATCAACACTGCATCAAAATTTAACAGCTTTTTTATCTATTCTATTCCATCTAATTGGCAATCACTCCACAATTTGATAATTCTGTTTCTTGGAATTCATATATGGTTTGGAATCTTAAAATATTATCACCTGATTCCACCTCTAGCTGGTCAAAAAATAAACAAATAGTACACCAGTGTTACTGATTCTTACCAGTACTTTTGAAGAACGAAGTCCACGGAAATGAAAAACAAGTACAAGAATTTGGATTGATATAAAAATGTCAGGTAATGAAGCATCTAAAATGTCTCACTTCTTAAGCTGGTAACACCTCAGTTAAAACTGTGGAAAATATGGGGAAATTGTCATATACACCATGATCAACATAAAATACTGAAGGTAAAGTTGACTCTTTGATCAGTCTCATACGAGTCCCCAAATTATTAAAATATAAAACAGTATCATATAAAAGTACTCTCAAAAAAAATAAAAAAATAAAAAATGAATAAAAGTACTCTCTTTAGTACACTAAAGTTGGTTTTAGTTTTTTTCTTTTGTTTTGTGCTTTAAAAAAATTACTATCACAACACTTTGAGACAACAATCACTTAATTTTTCTAATTTTGTAAATAACAAATTAGCCTATATCCCTCAACTGTCGCTCCATTTTTTTCATTCAACTTTACATATGTGATTTTATTATATTAGTCTATTCTTCCAATAATAAAATTCCTATACCATCCCTTCTTTTTTTTTTTTTAAAGATTTTATTTATTTATTTGACAGAGAGAGAGAGATCACAAGTAGGCAGAGAGGCAGGCAGAGAGAGAGGGGGAAGCAGGCTCTCTGCTGAACAGAGAGGATGCCAGGCTGGATCCCAGGACCCTGAGATCATGACCGGAGCTGAAGGTAGAGGCTTTAACCCACTGAGCCACTCAGGCACCCCAAACTAACTGAAATTTAAATAAAAAACTTAAAAATATATTAGTAAATTGAATGAGAAATATTTAAAATGTCCATTCAGTTCCTCTGCCCATTTTTAATGGGATTTTTTTTGTTTTAAGATTTTATTTATTTGGGGCGCCTGGGTGGCTCAGTGGGTTAAAGCCTCTGCCTTCGGCTCAGGTCATGATCTCAGGGTCCTGGGATGGAGCACTGCATCAGGCTCTCTGCTCAGCAGGGAGCCTGCTTCCCCTTCTCCCTCTGCCTGCCTCTCTGCCTACTGGTGATCTCTCTGTCAAATTAATAAATAAAATCTTTAAAAATTTATTTATTTATTTATTATTTATTTTTTATTTATTTATTTATTTATTATTTATTTATTTATTTATTTATTTATTTGACAGAGAGAGATCACAAGTAGGCAGAGAGATCATGATCTGAGCCGAAGGCAGAGGCTTTAACCCACTGAGCCACCCGGGTGTCCATACCATCCCTTCTTGAATTAAACCATCTATGCATCAGTATTTCTATTAAGCCACCCTGAAAGAATCAATGACGCTATCACACTCACACAAACCATTTATGCATGCATTGATCCCTACATTCATCATTACTGTAGCCAGCCATATGTACACCTATTAATCTAAACACCAATTTATCTGTTGATGATGCCTGCATCCAATGATCCATTCTGGAATCCACTCAGATTCTAACATCTACATATTTATTTATGTAAGTGAACTATACCTTCACTGAACATTAAGTCCACCATCTATACATACCTCCAACATTTTTTTCAAAACATTAATTCTTGATCCTTGCATTTAGCAATCCACTTAATATTCTAGTTTTCATCCATTCTTTCGGTCATCCAATTTTGCATTAATTCATCCACTGTTGTAACCTCAATTACATAAAGCATTAGTTCCTTATATCCACTTTCACAGCTGACTTTTAAAATATCCCATCTTGCACTCCTTCATTCACTAATTTTTAAATCCGTGTAAACTCACATTATGCAGAAATGTCATCTACTATCCTTACATTCTTTCTTAAATCTACCCACTGCCATAATCAAGTTTTAAACCATCAATCCAACCTTCCCTTCTGTGCATTCATCTACCAATCCTTGAATTCTTATATGTAATTTATCCATTTATATTAGTCAGTTTGAAGTCACAGCAGCTTCAAAATCTCACTGGTCTAACAGAAACATTTACTTTTCACTCATAAAAAGACTTCTGTGGATCTGATCCAATGGATACCCAAAGTAGCTTTGCTCCATGTAACACTTTGTTCTTCCAGGCTATCCTCCTTCTGGCACCTCTGATTCAAAACACTGTTCTATGATCACTACCAGTAAGAGATTAAGGAGAATCACATATGGGCTACTCAGGTCTTCTGCCCATGGCATAATCTAAGTTTTATTGCCCAAGGAACTGAAAAACGTGTGATTGTTTAAGACTTTAAATGAATTTTAGGTCCCAACTCTCTATAAATAGAAAAGTTCTGTACCTACCTTGGAGAATATATCCTACACTGCCTTCTTAAAATTAATTAAGCCGGATAATAGAAATGGAACAATACATCGGAAGGCTGAGGTAGTGTGAGGAAGAACACAAGACAAGTAAGCATCTCCCAAGTCCTAGTAAAACATTCTCCACCCTCAAGGTATCACAATAGATAATATATTCCCAGTGCATATGTATCTCACATTGTACATTTTATGTTTTGTGGCTTTTATTATGGTTTCCTAGTCCTTGTTCATAATTGAACACTGAGAAGTGAGTTACAAATAACTTCTTTAAAGTTCCTAAGTCTCTTCTCCATTTGCATCGACATGGATAGAACTGGAGGGGATTATGCTATGTGCAATAAGTCAAGCAGAGAAAGACAATTATCATAGGGTTTCACTAATATGTGGAACATAAGGAATAGTGCTGAGGACCACAGGGGAAAGGAGGGAAAGCTGAATAGCAAGAAATCAGAAAGGGAGACAAAAGAGACTCTGGGCCCTGGAAAACAAACTGAGTGTAACAGAAGGGATAAGGATGGGGGATGGGGTAACTGGGTGATGGGCCTTAAAGAGATTACGTGATATGATAAGCACTGGGTTTTATAAGCAACTAATAAATTCTTGAACACTGCATCAAAAATTAGTGATGTACTATGTGTTGGCTAATTGAACATAATAATAATAATAATAATAATAATAAATAACAAATAAACATATACATACATAAATAATAAATAAAGTACCTGTCTCAGGATGCCTGGGTGACTCAGTCAGTTAAATATCTGCCTTCGGCTCAGGTATTGATCCCCAGGGTCCTGGGATCGACTCCCATATCAGGCTCCTTGCTCAGTGGAGAGCCTACTTCTCTCTCTGCCTGTGCTGCTCCCTCTCCTTGTTGCTCTCTCTCACTTTCTCTCTGACAAATAAAATCTTAAAACCTATATGTGTGTGTGTATATATATATATATATTATATAATATATATATATACTTTTAAAAAAATGAAGTTCCTACGTCTGTGTATCAAGAGTAGGCAAAGTGAGACCTGACACATAAATCAGTGCAAATCACTTCCTGGTAAGAGTGCACAACTGAGAAATACTGGACTTTTAGCTATATGAGTCTTTTTTTGTTTGTTCCCACCGAGAAGGACACACAATTTAATGCGTAAATACAAGGTAAACTGAATGTTTGAAGCCAGAGAGGTATCCTATGATAGATACTATTATTACTTAGTATGTTCTTTCTACTCTCCTTTTGAAAACATGGAAGAAATACAGTTTGTAAACCCTCTATGTTTACAGATGTGTATATGACTGATTTGTTTTACCCAAGACAAAACTTCTAAAAAATTATTTCTCAAGTTATGGTGCAATTTTCCATGTTCTATCCCAAAGTGACAATAAGCTGTAAAATTTTATGTTGTTGTCTGGGGCATCTGGTTGGCTCAGTGAGTTAAGCCTCTGCCTTCAGCTCAGGTCATGATCACAGAGTCCTGGGATCAAGCCCCGAATCGGGCTCTCTGCTCAGCAGGGAGCCTGCTTCCCCCTCTCTTTCTGCCTGCCTCTCTGCCTACAGTGATCTCTTTCTCTCTGTCAAATAAATAAATAAGATACATGGGAATAAACCTAACCAAAGAAGTAAAGGATCTGTACTCAAGGAACTAGAGAACACTCATGAAAGAAACTGAAGACACAAAAAGGTGGAAAAGCATTCCATGCTCAGGGATCGGAAGAATAAAAATTGTTAAAATGTCTATACTGCCCAGAGCAATCTACACTTTCAGTGCCATCCTGATCAAAATTCCACTGGCATCTTTCAAAGAGCTGGAACAAACAATCTCAAAATTTGTATGGAACCAGAAAAGACCCCGGATTGCTAAGGAAATGCTGAAAAAGAAAAACAAAACTGGGGGCATCACGTTGCCTGATTTCAAGCTTTACTACAAAGCGGTGATCACCAAGACAGCATGGTATAGGCACAAAAACAGACACATAGACCAGTGGAACAGAGTAGAGACCTCAGATATGGACCTGCAACTCTATGGCCAAATAATCTTTGACAAAGCAGGAAAAAAAATCCAGTGGAAAAAAGACAGTCTCTTCAATAAATGCTGCTGGGAAAATTGGACAGCTATATATAGAAAAATGAAACTTGACCATTCTCTTACACCATACACAAAGATAAACTCAAATGGATAAAAGACCTCAACGTGAGGCAGCAATCTATCAAAATCCTGGAGAACATAGGCAGTAACCTCTTCAACACTGGCCACTGCAACTTCTTTCAAGACATGTCTCCAAAGGCAAAGGAAACAAAAGCGAAAATGAGCTTTTAGGATTTCATCAAGATAAAAGCTTCTGCACAGCAAAGGAAACAGTCAACAAAACAAACAGGCAACCCACGGAATGGGAGAAGATATTCGCAAATGACACTACAGACAAAGGCCTGACATCTAAGATCTATAAAGAACTCCTCAAACTCAACTCTCAAAAAACAGATAATCATGTCAAAAAAATGGGCAGAAGACATGAACAGACACTTTTCCAAAGAAGACATACAAATGGCTAACAGACACATGAAAAAATGTTCATCCTCATTAGCCATCAGGGAGATTCAAATCAAAACAACATTGAGAAAAAAAAAAAGAAAAAAAAACCACATTGAGATAATACTTTAAACCAGTTAGAATGTCCAAAATCAACAAGACAGTAAACAACAAATGTTGGAGAAGATGTGGAGAAAGGGGAACCCTCTTCCACTGTTGGTGGGAATGCAAGTTGGTACAGCCACTTTGGAAAACAGTGTGGAGATTCCTCCAGAAATTAAAAATAGAGCTACCCTATGACCCTGCAATTGCACTACTGGGTATTTACCCCAATGATACAGATGTAGTGCAAAGAAGGGCCACATGTACCCCAATGTTCATAGCAGCAATGGGCCAATCACCAAACTGCGGAAAGAGCCAAGATGCCCTTCAACAGACAAATGGATAAAGAAAATATGGTCCATATATACAATGGAATATTATGCCTCTGTCAGAAAGGATGAATACCCAACTTTTGTATCAACATGGACAGGACTGGAAGAGATTATGCTGAGTGAGATAAGTCAAGCAGAGAGAGTCAATTATCATATGGTTTCACTTACATGTGCAGAAGGAAAAATATGGAGGACATTAGGAGAAGGAAAGGAAGGGTGAATTGGGAGAAATCGGAGGGGAAGACGGAACATGAGAGACTGTGGACTCCGAGAAACAAACTGGGGGTTTTGGAGGGGAGAGGGGTGGGTGGTTGAGCGAGCCTGTTAGTGGGTATTGAGGAGGGCACATATTGCATGGAGCACTGGGTGTGGTGCATGAACAATGAATCTTAGAACACTAAAAAAATTAAATTAAATTAAATTAAATAAATAAAATCTTTTTTTAAAAAATTTTATGTTGTGATGGTAGTGACATGAGATGATCACGGTCTTTCTGAAATTTGGCCTATCAGTGACTGCCATCAACCCAGGACCTAACAAATTCCTGTTGAACAGTCTGTATGAAATACATCTTTTTAATTTAAAGTAACTAAAATTTAGGAATTAACCTTTCCTGAATCAGCCTACCTATATATTCTTTCAGGCATATATCCATCAAATCATTCATCCTTATGTCTATCTATTAATCTGTTGATTTTGCATTATCAATGTATGTCCATATATCTGTTTCTTATCCACATTCCCTTCCACTTTCATATCAACAGAGCTGTGAGTACTAAATAGGTCCTAAATTATTTGCTTAAATGAACTTATTTTTCACTGATGTGCATCAAATCAGCCTGACCACAGGATTAACCTCAAATGACTTCTCTACTTTACAATCTTTGCAAAGTTGTGATGAGTACCAGGTGTTGTATGTAAGTGTTCAATCACTGTATTGTACACCTGAAACTAGTATTACACTGTATATTAACTGACTGGAGTTTAAATAAAACTCAACATAAATAAGTAAATAAAAATAAAATAAAATGAAATCTTTTCATAGAATCTCAGGTATCTCTATTATGAGTTTGCAATACTGGCCAAACTGTTCAAGAGCTACGTCAAATCATTCTGAGGGAAAATGAAAGAAGAGCTCAGGATTTTGGAAATGTTCATTATTCCCAGTACCAAAAAAATGCTGACTTTATGCTTACACAACTTTTAAAGGGATACCCATTCGTTTCTTTAGGATACTAACAAAACCACCAATCCCTTGAAATCCTACCTAAATCAAAATTTATCCCATCCTTTTATTTCTGACTTATTCCATAAAAACCCCACTTATTTCATAGAACATTGAATGTGAGAATTAGTTATTTATCAATTTTGTTGAAAGCCCTGTACAGTTTTCAGATACTACCCAGGCAACAGAAACAAAGACCATTCACATAGTGGTAATGATAAAAACATCATTTTGGGGCACCTGCATGGCTAGGTTGGTTAAGTGTCTGCCTTTGGCTTGGGTCATGATCCCAGAGTCCCTGGATAGAGCTCTGAGTCAGGCTCCTGGCTGAACCTTGGAGTCTGCTTCTCTCTCTGTCCCTCCCCCTCCTCATGTGCGCATGTGCAAGCATCTCTCTCTCAAATAAATAAAATCTTTTTAAAAAATATCATTTTGCTACCATCACTTCCTATATCCCGACACTATCTTATTTATACTTATATCCCAAAAATTATTCCATAATAACTTATATGTATTTACCAATCCATTATAAGGTTACATATTACTACAAGATGTAAAATGAATTTGCCACAAATTAAGTAAATTCACTAAATACTTAATCCCTGTCCATATAAGTTTCACATTACACACAACCACCATCATGTAATTTTGCCAGATTCCCCTCCCCTCAGCTTGCTTAAAGAGAATGTTGTCAATTATCTGGACTTACTGCAAATCTAATAGTCGAGATATTTATTATATCCTGTTAATTGTAATTAAACTTAGTAGAAACAAATCCAAGGATACTTCCATATGATTAATAACAATTTCCACTTCTTCTGTGACTATCTGTTTAAATAAGTTGTCCTTAGATTTTTTTTTTCTTAGATTTTATTAGTAGTTTTCTTCCCCATATTAGGATCTGTCTGTGTTAGGGGATTTCAGCATCCTTATATTACAAGTATCTTTCCTTAATTATCATTTGGTGTTTGCTTTGCCCATTATGTTATTTTAACATTATGAAATTTATCACTTCCTTTCTTAACAATTCTAGAATCTGAATAATAAGGAATAAAATTTTCCTCATTCCCAGGTTAAGAGAAATTCACCATGTTCTGTAATTCTGTAATTTCTTCAGTTTTAATTTAAACCTCTGATTCACGTAAAATCCTTCCTGCTCTATACCAGAAGAAATGGGTGAAACTTCATTTTTCTCTATTTGGCTAACAACACCCTCCAATGATTGCAGATAATTCTATTTCACTTTCTATTTCCTAATGCACCTGTAAAATTCTTGATTCTGTACTATTGCATTACTGTGCATTCATGTGTAATAAATTAATTCTTTTTGACGTTCAATCTTAAGATAAAATTAGTGTCAGTTATCATTGCCATTTTAAAACCTCAACTCTGAAAGATATTAGGTACATTCTACCTTTTGCAGTGACAGATATGAAGAAGAGATCTATTGAGAACAAGATTCTTCTGTGACATATATTTACTGTAAACGTAAATATCTGAATCACTGTAGAGGAAAATAGCCTGTATTTATACATGTTCTCATAAATATAATGCTATCCTTAGCCTGGAAAAAAGCCTTTTATTTGAAGTACTGGGCTATACCAAATTTCATTAATACTTCTGTTTTCTGTGTCACCTTAATATCAAAAAATGTTGCTTTGATGATTACCAGACAGGTGATAGAACTAGAGTAGAAGGTGAAGAAGAGAGAAGAAAACAATAACCAAAGAAATGGTACTGTTACTTTTTTAAAAGCTAACCGAATGTCATTATTATTTCACTCACATGTGGAATTTAAGAAACAAAACAAAGAAGGAGACAAACAGAAAAAAAAGTCTTTAATATAGAGAACTGATGGTTACCAAGGGAAGGTGGGTAGGGGGATGGTGAAATAGCTGAAGATGATTAAGAGGACAAATACTGTGATGAGCAATGAGTAATGTATAGAATTGCGGAATCACCATATTGTACACCTGAAACTAATATAACACTGTATGTTAACTATACTTGAATAAAAAATTACATTTAAAAGCTAACCAAAGGAAACTTATGAATACACCTCCAAATTCTTTACTGTCCACTGTTCATCACTTATCTACATTAGAAATTGTTTCTCTATCATTTTCCATGAAGAAATGACTAAGTCTTCCTGCACTTTCTCCTAATCAAAATCTTTCATGCATTTTCTACCCATGAAGACCAGATATGTGAGATTAAATGCACACAGACTAAAGATGGTAGGGGAAGGCACTACACATTCAGTGTAGAATATTATGTGACTTCTACTCTGAAACAAACCTAAGAGGTGCTATCATCTATAACTAAAAGAAATTAAAAACTCCTTTCTGGGTGCCACTTGATAAAACTTAGAGACCACAGAAAAACACAAAATAACAAAATAAGATCCTCTACTATTCTTAAGAATTAGTTTTCAGAAAATAATTCAACAAACGGCCACTGCAAAATGGCATCAGATTCACTAACAGCCAACTCATTTACTCAGTTCTCATACATTTTATCTTAATTTTTATTTGCTAATGCTCTCCCTCCTCTTAAACATATGAAAACTAATATTCATGCAACCAACAGTCTTCAAGTAACATATGATGTATTGCCCTTTATACTTACTGAGTTTGTTTTATGATGGAAGTTACATACAATCTTTAAGAACATAAAACTAGGGGCCCCTGCACGGCTCAGTGGGTTAAAGCCTCTGCCTTCAGCTCAGGTCATGATCTCAGGGTCCTGGGATCGAGCCCCACATCGGGCTCTCTGCTCAGCGGGGAGCCTGCTTCCCCCTCTCTCTCTGCGCCTGCCTCTCTGCCTACTTGTGATCTCTCTCTCTCTGTCAAATAAATAAAATCTTAAAAAAAACATACGACTGATTATGAGCTTTTCTATTTTTTATAAAGTAGACAATAAGTACATTGGGCTAGAATTCTAGCTGACCTTTGGGGATGCAGTCTTCTAATTTTTTTTTAATTTAATTTTTTCAGTGTTCCACTACTTTTAGAATAAACCAGATAGAGGCACCTGGGTGGCTCAGTTGGTTAAGTATCTGACTCTTGATTTTAGCTCAGGTCAAGATCTCAGGGTCCTGGGATCAAGCCCATGTTGGGCTCTGTGTTCAGTGGACAGTCTGCTTGAGATTCTCTCTCCTTCTGTCCCTCCTCCTGCTCACATTCTCTCTTTCTATATATATATATATATTTATAAAACCAGGTAGAGTTATGGACCTAGTAACTGACCTCTATAATAATTAATCTCTGGTCATAAGAAGCTGACACTATGCTTGCTACATATGGAACTACTTCTTAACTGGGCTTCTATTACCAAAAAATATGACTGGATAAGCAATTAATCTGTAAAGTAACTTAGTTAAATTGGATATACTAAATATATATTCAGTGGCAGCAACCAAGTATTACTCATGAGTATATGGGATTACAGCATTAAAGTTATGGTCCAAGGACTTAAATGAGATAAACCAGATCCTACCTGAATAATCTGCAAGCACAAATATAAATACAGTCAAGAAAAAGAGCACTGGGATAGCCAAGAGCTCTTCTTTGCTATTTGTGTATAATAATCAATTAAATATTCATGAATTCTTTGAGATAAACACATTATTTGTCCTTATTTTAGTGGTGAGTAAACAAAGACATATCTATGGATGGAATAAAAGGAAAGTACCTATCTCACAAGAGACTTACAAAGCTATAGGACAAAGTATATAAAAATAATAGAGAGTGCCACTTAAATTTGGTTGCTGGAGGTGAGGTGGATGGGAGGATGGGGTAATTGGGTGATAGGCATTAAGGAGGGCACTTGATGTAATGAGCACAGGTGTTATATGCAACTAATGAATCACTAAATTCTACCTCTGAAACTAATATACAGTATATGCTAATTAAGCTGAATTTAAATAAAAATCTTAAAAAAATAATGTTCATGGTTATAGTCCTTTTCTTTGGATACTAATATTTACAATAAAATACAGAACATGTTATTGTTTTCAACCTTCAAAAAATGTCAAATATAATCTATTTGCAAATTTTTCAAAAGCTCATGAGTGCTCTTTCTCTGTATATGTGGAATAAAACTGAATTTTATAAAGCTTGAGAAAAGAACATAACTACAAGCTGTAAAATAAATTCCATAAATTGAATACAAATTTGAATAAACTGGAATTAATATGTATATTACCTATATCTACATGTGTGTATTGGTTTCAATAACTCTTAAGTTTAACACTGTTATTACCTTTGCAATATAACTTAAATATTCAATTTGTTTTGCAGTTCTATCTTTACACTACAGCACATATATAAATCTTCGGTGACTGATAGGACATTGAATTAATTATTCTATAATTTATAAGTAAAGGAAAAGGATCGAATATGCATCCTACATTTTCTTTTAAATTAAGAATTTAAATTAGTTGATTTAGAAAAAAAAAGAAAGAAAACTCTTATTCATTTTTTTTTACCATGTTATGTTAGTTACCATACAGTACATCCTTAGTTTTTGATGTAGTGTTCCATGATTCATTGGTTGCGTTTAACACCCAGAGCTCCATGCAATCCATGCCCTCCTTAATACTCATCACCAGGCTCAGTCATCCCCCCCTCCCCTCTAAACACGGAGAAGTCTGTGTAGACATTTGGACTAAAAGGGAAAGCTAGTCAGGTACAATAATAGCACAATGCAAGCAAAACCCATAGGAGACTCCCCTAAATGCGAGGTTCTGGTGAACCATAGACACAGCACTATACAAACTCTTCTTCATAAAGCCACTGCATTCAAGAGCAGAGGATGTAACTGACTTTCCTAACACACAGAAACAGACACAGACAAAAGGAGGAGACAGAGGAATTTGTCAAAATGAAAGAACACTATAAAATCACAGGAGAACACGAGAGAGAAATAAATATACGTCTGATAGAGAATTCAAAGTAATAATAATAAAGATACACAGTGGACTTGAGAAAAGAATAGAGGACATCAGTGAGACCCTTATCAAACAAATAAAAAATAATATATCAGAAATGAAGAACTCAATAAATGAAATTAAAAATACAGTACATGGAATAAACAGTATGTTACAGGAAGCAGAGAAACCTATCAGTGACCTAGAGGACAGAATAATGGAAAGCAATCAAACTGAATAGATTAGAGTAAAAAACAAAACAAAATAAAACAAAACAAAACACTGCATAATGAGAATAGACTTATAGAACTCAGTGACTCTGTTAAGCATAATCACATTCGAATTACAGGGATCTGAGATGGTATCACAATGCCTGACTTCAAGCTCTATTACAAAGCTATGATTATCAAGACAGCATGGTACCAGCACAAAAACAGACACACAGATCAATGGAACAGAACAGAGAACCCAGAAATGAACCCTCAACTCCATGGTCCACTAATCTTTTACAAATCAGGAAAGAACATCCAATGGAAAAAAGGCAGTGTCTTCAAGAAATGGTGCTGGGAAAATTGGACAACCACATGTAGAAGAATGAAACTGGACCATTTTCTTAATACATACACAAAAAGAGACTCAAACTGGATGAAAGACCTAAATGTGAGACAGGAATCCATCAAAATCCTAGAAAACACAGGCAACAACCTCTGTGACCTGGGCTGCACAAACTTCTTGCTGGACACATCTCCAAAGGCAAGGGAAATAAAAACAAAAATGAACTATTTGACTTCATCAAGATAAAAGGCTTTTGCACAGCAAAGGAAACAGTCGACAAAATGAAAAGACAATCAACAGAATAGGAGAAGATATTTACAAGTGACATATCAGATAAAGGGTTAGTATCTATTATCTATAAAGAATGTATCAAGTTCAACACACAAAAACGAATAATACAATCAAGAAATGGGCAGAAGACATGAACAGACATTTCTCCAAAGACATATAAATGGTCAATAGACATAGAAAAAAATGTTCCGTATCGCTCAACATCAGGGAAATACAAATCAAAACCACAGTGGAATATCATCTCATACCTCACATAATGGCTAAAATTAACAAATCAGGAAATGACAAACCATCTTACACTGTTGGTGGGGATACAAGCTGTTGTAGCCACTCTGGAAAATAGTATGTAGCCACTCAAAAAGTTGAAAATAGAGCTACTTTATGACCCAGTAACTGCACTACTGGGTATTTACCTCAAAGATACAAATATAGTGATCCAAAGGGGAAGCTGCACTCCAATGTTTATAACAGCAATGTTCACAATATCTAAACTATGGAAGAAGTCCTCATGGCCATTGAAAGACAATGGATAAGAGTACCTGGGTGGCTCAGTGGGTTAAGCCTCTGCCTTCAGCTTGGGTCATAGTCTCAGGGTTCTGGGATCGAGCCCCGCATCCGGTTCTCTGCTCAGCGGGGAGCCTGCTTCCCCCCTCTCTCTGCCTGCCTCTCTGTCTACTTGTGATTTCTCTCTGTCAAATAAATAAATAAAATCTTAAAAAAAAAAGAAAGATGAATGGATAAAGATGTGGTACACACATACACATGCACACAAATGGAATACTATTCAGCCATCAAAAAATGAAATCTTGCCATTTGCAACAATGTGGATGGAACCAGAGGTTATTATGCAAGGCGATACTAGTCAGTGAAACACAATTATCATATGATATCACTCATATGTGTAATTTAAGAAACAAAACAGAGGATCTAGGGGAAGAGAGGAAAAAATAAGGATGAAATCAGAAATAGAGACAAACATAAGAGACTCTTAATCATATGAAACAAACTGAGGGCTGCTGGAAGGGAGGGGGTAAGGAGATAGACATTAAGGAGGGCATGTGATGTAATAAACCCTTAAAAAATCCTTAAAAAAAAAAAAGGAGACAGAGGACAATAATAAATTACATTAAAGGAGACAACCAAACAAGAAGATACACAATTGTAAATATTTATGCACCTAATATTTGAGCACACAGATATATAAAACAACAAAAAAATCAAAAAGGACCTATGTGATAGTAATACAGTAATAGTAGGACACTTTAATACCATTGATGTACAGATCATCCAAAGAGCAAATGAAAAAGGAAACACTGACTTTGGATGACACACTGGGCCAGATAGATTTAGGACATGTATGTAAAACACTCCATCCTAGAAAAACAGAATACTAATTTTCTTCAAGTGCATACGGTACATTCTCCATTATAGATCACATGGCTACAAAACACACCTCAAATTCAAAAAGATCAGAGTTATAACATGCATCTTTTCTAACTACAACACTATGAAATTAGAAATCAACAAGAAAAGATCTGGAAGACCACAACAAGAAAAAGTCTAGAAGACCACAAATCTGGAGATTAAGACACATGCTACTAAACAAGTTGGTCAAACGAGAAATTAAAGCACAAATCAAAATATACACAGGAAGAAACAAAAATGAAATCAATGGTACAAAACCTCTGGGATGCAGCAAAAACTGTTCTAAGGAGAAAGTTTTACAGCAATACAAGCCTGCCTCAAGAAGCAAGAAAAATCTCGATCAACATAAATTTACACCTAAAGGAACTAGAGAAAGTAGAAAAATCAAAGCTGAAATCTGGCAGAAGGAAATAATAAAAAATAAACAAAATAAACAATAAACAATAAAGGAAGGGTGAATTGGGGGAAATCAGAGGGGGAGATGAACCATGAGAGACTATGGACTCTGAGAAACAAATTGAGGGTTTTGGAGGAAAGGGGGTTGTGGGGTTGGGTGAGCCTGTTGGTGGGTATTGAGGAGGGGACGTATTGCATGGAGCACTGGGTGTGGTACATGAACAATGAATCTTGCAACACTGAAAAAATAAGATAAAATTATTTGAAAAAATAAACAATATAAAAACTAAAAAAATAGTACAACAAATCAGTTAAAGCAAAAGCTGTTTCATTGAAAAAATTAATAAATTGATAAATATCTATCCAATGTTATCAAAAGAAAAAAATGAGCCCAAATAAATAAAATCACAAATGATATAGGAGAAATAAAAACAAATACACCAGGGGACTACAATAAGAGAATATTATGAAAAAATATGCCAACAAATTGGACAACCTAGAAAAAATGCATAAATTTTTAGAAACATATATACTATAAAAATTGAAACAGGAAGAGATGGAACATTTGAAAGACCTATACTGGCAAAGCAATTTAAGTAGGAATCAAAAATTTCCCAACAAACAAAAGTCCAGGGCCAGATTGCTTGACAGGGTAATTCTACCAAGCATTTAAAGAGTTAATACTTATTCTTCTCAAACTATTCCAAAAAAATAGAAAAGAAGCAAAACTGCCAAATTCCTTCTCTATGGACAGCATCACCCTGATAACAAAACCAGACAAAGACCCCACTAAAAAAGAGAACTATGGGCCAATTACCCTGATGAACATCAATGCAAAAATTCTCAACAAAACACTAGCAAAACAAACCCAATGATACATGAAAAAAACATCATCCACCAATCACGTGGGATATATTCCTGGGATGCAAGGTTGGTCCAAAATTCATAAATCAATCAATGTGATAAATCCACACTGACAAAATAAAGGAACCACATGATCATTTCAATAGATGTAGAAAAATGATTTGACAAAGTAAAACATCCATTCATGCTAAAAAACAATCTTCGACAAAGTAGGTTTAGAGGAAATGTACCTCAATATAATAAAGGCCATATGGGAAAAACCCAAAGCTAATACCATCCTCAGTGAGGAAAAACAACTTTTCTTCCACAGTCAGGAACTAGGGAGCGATGCTCACTGTCACAACTGTTATTTAGCATAGTACTAGAAGCCCTAGCAACAGCAAACAATAAAAAGGAATAAATTGCCAACAAATTTGTTGGCAATTGCCATTGCCAACAAATTGGCAAGGAAGACAAATACTTTTCACTATTTCCAGATGACATGATACTCTATACTGAAAACTCAATAGACTCTACCAAAAACCTGTTAGAACTGATAGGCAAAATCAAGTAGTCAAGTCACAGGATACAAAAATCGATGTACAGAAATCTGTTGCTTTTCTCTGTGCCAGTAATGGAGCAGCAGTAAGAGAAATTAAGAAATCAGTCCCATTTAGAAATGCACCAAAAACCACATAACTATGAATTAAGCAAACCAAAGAGGTGAGAGCTGTTCTCGGAAAACTATAAAATACTGATTAAAGAAACTGAAGATAACATAAAGAAATGGAAAACCATTCAATACTCATGGATTGGAAGAATATTATTAAAATGTGTACAATATCCAAAGCCATGTACTCACTTAATGCAATCCCTATGAAAATACCACCCCTTTTTTTCACAGAGCTAGAATAAACAATCCTACAATTCGTATGGAAGCACAAAAGACCCTGAATCGACAAAGCAACCTTGCAAAAGGAAAGCAAAGCTGGAGGCATCGCAATTCTGGATCTCAGGTTACAATGCAAAGCTCTAGTAATCAAAACAGTGTGGAACTAGCACAAAAATAAACACATAGAAAAGTGGATCAGAAAAGAAAGAAAAAACTGATGGTTATTAGAAATGAAGTGGGGAGGGATGGGAATTGAGTACACTTGTGATGAGCGCTAGGTGATGCATGGAATTCCTGAATCACTGTATGGACACTTGAAGCTAATATAACACTGTACGTTAACGATACGGGAATTCAAATTTTAAAATTCATAGTGCTTGGGAGCCTGGGTGGCTCAGTCGTTAAGTGTCTGCCTTTGACCCAGGTCATGATCCAGGAGTCCTGGGATTGAGTCCTACATCAGGTTCCCTGCTTGGCAGGGAGCTTCTCCCTCTACTTCTCCCTGCTTCTCCCTCTCCCACTCTTCCTGTTTGTGTTCCCTCTCTCGCTGTGTCTCTGTCAAATAAATAAAATTAAATCTTTAAAAAATAAAAATAAATAGGAAAATAAAAATTCATAATGTTCTTACAGTAAATGAATTATATTGTACTACCTTTGAAAATATTCTTGTAAGGGGCACCTGGGTGGCTCAGTTGGTTAAGCGTCTGTCTTCAGCTCAGGTCATGATCCCAGGGTCCTGGCATCAAGCCCCACATAAGGCTACCTGCTGAGCAGGGAGTCTGCTTCTCCTTCCCCCTCTGCCCCTTGTCCCTGGTTATGCTTTAGCTTGCTGTCTCTGTCTTTCTCAAATGAATATAAAAAAGAAAAATCTTTTTAAATAAGAAAAAGAAAATATTCCTGTAATAAATAAGTAATGCAGGGGGCACCTGGGTGGCTCAGTCATTAGCCTTCAGCTCAGGTCCTGATCTCAGGCTCCTGCTCAGCAGGAAGCCTGCTTCTCCCTTTCCTACTCCCCCTGCTTGTGTTCTCTCTCTCTTTCTCTCTCTCTCTGCTAAATAAATAATAAAATCTTTAAAAAAAGTAAATGATAAAAGAATTAATAAAACCAGTTTGATATGGCATTTGACCCACCTATCATAGCAAATTGAGGACATTATACCCTATGACAGCAATGCCATATACTACTTGTAGAATCTAGAACTGTAATAAATAAAATAATAATAAAATAAATAAAAGGCAAATAACCTGATGTCTTCCAAATATAAATAGAAATGATTAAAAGTTTTGGAGGGGAGGGGTTTGGGGGCTTTGGTGAGCCCGGTGGTGGGTATTAAGGAGGGCACATATTGCATGGAGCACTGGTATGGTGCATAATCAATGAATCTTGGAACACTGAAAAAATTAAACTAAAAAAAGAATAAAGTTTTTAAAAAAGGGCTGCTGCAGGTTATTAACAAACCAAGTGGAATGGAATGCATGATTATTCAAGTGCTCATTTGAATAAACTATTTTAAAAACACATTACATTTGAATAAGATGCTTTATCTAGAAATACCTAAATGTACTTTATGTATCCCACTGTGATACACTATAACAATTTATTACTACATTTTATATTTTTCAGCAGTTAGCATAATGATTATCCTTTACAAGTAATGGGGCCCGCAAATGAGGAAATAAACAAAATACATTGAGAAGACATTATAAAAGCGATGTAGGCCATAATTATTATTTCTAGAATAGGACATGAGAAAAATGTAAGTACATATTCATCTTCTGTTTTGGACACAGTGTAAGAAATGATCATGGAAAATTGACAGAATGGTCAATATTCAATATGAAGTGAAACAAAAAAGAAAATTGAGGTCAGGACACCAATAGCAAGTCATATTAATAAGACCAAGATGGTCCCTAATAGAGATAGAGATACAGATCTGTAACAATAGTGAACCTGTCACAATTACTTATAGTGCTTTGTACATGGGAGACAACTCTTTCCAAGTACCCCTCATGTATTTAGAAGTCTGAGCTATACTTTTGTGATGGTCTACCACACATATACATATGGTTTACAGAGATATTTATATATTCTATGTTTATAGATAGTTACATAGGTATCTGACAGAGAATATAGGAAAGAGAGAGAGAGAGAAAACATTAAGGTAGAAATAACATGTTCATTAGTCACAAAAATGCACTTAATACACTAGAAATCGTGGGTAAAATCAATAGGAATATAAGAAACAGAAAAACTAAGTTCCTCCCGAATGAAATAAATTGCAAAATATCAAGTATTTTTAACATATTTAACACATGAAACAAAAAAAAGCAAGGGAAAATGTCCTATATTAAAAGAGAGAAAAAGATTTAATATTAAGAATAGATTATTATAAATAACCAAATATAAGTTAAAAATGGTCTAGATAGGGGCGCCTGGGTGGCTCAGCAGGTTAAAGCCTCTGCTTTGGCTCAGGTCATGATCTCAGGGTCCTGGGATCAAGCCCCGCATCGGGCTCTCTGCTCAGCAGGGAGCCTGCTTCCCCTCTCTCTCTGCCTGCCTCTCTGCCTACTTGTGATCTCTCTCTCTGTCAAATAAATAAATAAAATCTTTAAAAATGGCCTAGATAAAAATGCATTGTCCCAGCTTGGATCCAGATTTTCCAATTCTTATGATATCTTTGGCCCAACTCACAAATTTACAGGAGAATTTATTTTAAAACTCATTAGAGATTCTACTTAATAACAATAATGGAGATACGATATTGTAGTTATTTAAAGTTCTTTTCTATACGCACCCAGAAAATTCAAGATTGAAAGACCATGGAATTTGTAACTTTCAAAATACGGCAAAATATTGAAAATTATTAGTTTTAGTTGCTCAGTATATTTAAGTTCATTATTATAATCTCATATATACACATATAAATGTGAAATTTTTTCTTCTAAGATTTTATTTATTTTATGGACACAGAGAACACAGGCAGATGGAACAGCAGGCAGAGGGAGAGGGAGACATAGAGAGAGCACAAGTAGGCAAAGTGGCAGGGAGAGGGAGAAGCAGGCTCTCTGCTAAGCAGGGAGCCTGATGCAGGACTCAACCCCAGGACCCTGGGATCATGACCTGAGCCGAAGGCAGAAGGTTAACCAACAGCCACTCAGGTGCCCCTAAATATGAAAATTTTTATAATAAAAACTAACAACCCATTCCTCAAAGAGTTAAACATGATAATACCATATGACTCTTAGCAATTTTATTCTTATACCCAAAGGAAATGAAAACAGCGACTCAGGACATTTTCACACCAATATTCATAGCAGCATTATTCAAAGTGGACAACCAGAAGCCATACTATTCACAAAGTCAAAAAGGATAAACACCCAAGGGTTAAAAAACGAATAAAATTGGACACATATATATATATATTTTGGAATATTACTGGGCCATAAAAATAAATGAAATTCTGATACATAATTTGCTTCCTAAGTACCATTCCCTATAAGGAACCAGGTATCCTCAGAGAAATTTCTGTTCCCACAACTGGAACAAGAGAAAAACAAAATAAACCTGGATACTGTTAGGTGGCCAGAAAGTAAATGGTCCTCAGAAAAGGATATGTGGACATGTAGTGAAGACACAGAAGCCAACTTAAGACAGACGCTAACTAAAGAGAAACTTGAATTGCCAAATGAGGGACAATTTGTTTCAAGAAGAGTAATGAATTAAATCTATATGACAAATGAAATGTCCATGAGTACACATTGAATTGAATAATCCAAACTTAAATGGGGGCCAAGGAATAACTCTTATTTGTAGTACAAAATTTCAATTCCAATTAATAAAATGTAGGATTGACAAATTTTTAAAAATCAAAATTCGCATTTTCAATATAGAGTATCACGTCATCTTTGAAGAGTGAAAGTTTGAATTTTTCTTTGACGATTTGAATATAACTGTTTTTGTTGTCCAATTGGTGAGGCTAGAACTTCCAGTACTATGATGAACAACAGTGGAAGTGGACATTCCTGTTCTGTTCCTGACCTCAGGAGAAAAGCTCTCAGTTTTTTCCATTGAGGATGATATTCGCATACATCATGGGTTTTATCTACATGGCTTTTATGATACTGAGGTATGTTCCCTCTATCCCTACACTATAGAGTTTTAATCAAAAAAAGATTCTGTATTGTGTCAAATACTATTTCTCCATATATTGAGAGGATCATATATGGTTCTTGTACTTTCTTTTAATAATGTGGTTTATCACATTGATTGATTTGTGGATTTTGAACCACCCTTGAAGCCCTGGAATAAATCCCACCTGGTTATGAAGAATAATCCTTTTAATGTACTGTTGGGTTCTATTAGCAAATGTCTTACCAGATAAAGGGCTAGTATCCAAAACTCATAAAGAACTTATCACACTCAACATCCCCAACAAAAAATTCAGTCAAGAAATGGGTGGAAGACATGAATAGACATTTTTCCAAAAAGATATACAAATAGCCAACATGAAAAAATGCCCAACATCCCTCAGCATCAGGGAAATACAAATCAAAACCACAATGAGATACCACCACCCATCAGAATGGCTAAAATTAACAAGTCAGGAAGTCTCAGATGTTGCCAAGGATGGGGAGAAAAGGGTTCCCACTATTGGTGGGAATGCAAGCTATTGCAGCCACTCTGGAAAACAGTATGGAGGTCTTAAAAGTTAAAAATAGAGCTATGACCCAGCAACTGCACTACTAGGTATTTATCCAAACGATACACAGAGATTTGAAAGTGCACCTATACTACAATGTTTACAGCAAAAATGTCCACAAAATACAAAATATGGAAAGAACCCAGATGTCCATCAATAGGTGAAAAAATAAAGATGTGGTACATATATACAATGGAATATTATTCAGCCATAATTGCGAGGTTGGTTCAACATCCCTAAATCAATCAATGTGATACAATACATTAATAAAAGAACAAGAACCATATGATACTCTCAATAGATGCTGAAAAAACATTTGACAAAGTACAGCATTCTTTCTTGATCAAAACTCTTCACAGTGTAGGCATAGAGGGTACATGCCTAAATATCATCAAAGCCATCTATGAAAAACCCACAGCGGGACACCTGGGTGGCCCAGTGGGTTAAAGCCTCTGCCTTCGGATCAGGTCATGATCTCAGGGTCTTGGGATCGAGCCCCGCATCAGGCTCTCTGCTCCACAGGGAGCCTGCTTCCCCTTCTCTCTCTGCCTGACTCTCTGCCTACTTGTGATCTCTCTCTCTCTCAAATAAATAAATAAAAATCTTTAAAAAAATAAATAAAATAGAATCCTAAAAAAAAAAAAAGAAAAAAGAAAAATCCACAGCGAATACCATTCTCAATGGGGAAAACTGAGAGCTTTTCCCCTAAGATCCGGAACACGGCAAAAATGCCTATCCTTGCCACTGTTCAACATAGTCCTAGAAGTCCTAGCCTCAGCAATCAGACAACAAAAATAAATAAAAGGTATTCAAATTGGCAAAGAAGTCAAACTCTCTCTCTCTGCAGATGACATGATACTTTATATGGAAAACCCAAAAGACTCCACCCCCAAACTACTGGAACTCATACAGCAATTCAGTAGTGTGGCAGGATACAAAATCAATGCACAGAAATCAGTTGCTTTCTTATACACTAACAATGAAAATAGGGAAAGGGAAATTAGAGAATCCATTCCGTTTACAATAGCACCAAGAACTCTAAGATACCTGGGAATAAATCTACCCAAAGAAGTAAAGGATCAGTACTTGAGGAACTACAGAACACTCATGAAAGAAATTGAAGACACAAAAAGGTGGAAAAGCATTCCATGCTCATGGATCGGAA
>CM052896.1:19561268-19615578 GCA_028534135.1 Potos flavus | reverse complement strand
AAGATATAGTCCATATATACAATGGAATATTATGCCTCCATCAGAAAGGATGAATACCCAACTTTTATTTTAACATGGACTGAACTGGAAGAGATTATGTTGAAATAAGTCAAGCGGAGAAAGTCAATTATCATATGGTCTCACTTACGTGTGGAGCATAAGGAAAAACATGGAGGACATTGTGAGAGGGAGGGGAGGGAAGAATTGGAGGAAATCGGAGGGGTGAAGAACCATGTGAGACTGTGAACTCAGAACAAGGGACTGAGAGTTTTGGAGGGGAGGAGGTGGGGGGATGGGCAAGCCTGGTGGTAGGTATTGAGGAGGACACGTATTGCATGGAGCACTGAGTGTGGTACATAAACAATGAATCTTGTAACACTGAAAAAATAAAATAAAAATATTTGGGGAAAATAAAAAAAGCCATCCAAATTGGCAAAGAAGAAGTCAAACTCTCACTATTTGCAGATGATAGGATACTTTATGTGGAAAACCCAAAAGAGTCCACTCCAAAACTGCTAGAACTCATACAGGAATTCAGTAAAGTGTCAGGATATAAAAATCAATGGACAGAAATCAGTTGCAATTCTATACACCAAGAGCAAGACAAAAGAAAGAGAAATTTAGGAGTCAATCCCATTTACAACTGCACCTAAAACCATAAGATACCTAGGAATAAACCTAACCAAAGAGGCAAAGAATCTATACTCAGAAAACTATAAAGTACTCATAAAAGAAATTGAGGAAGACACAAAAGAAATGGAAAAATGTTCCATGCTCATGGATTGGAAGAACAAATATTGTGAAAATGTCTATGCTACCTAAAGCAATCTACACATTTAATGCAATCCCTATTAAAATACCATCAATTTTGGGCGCCTGGGTTAAGTGACTGCCTTCGACTCAGGTCATGATCCCGCAGTCCCAGGATCAAGTCCTGCATTGGGCTCTAGTCCCGCATTGGGCTCGCAGCTCTACGGGAAGTCTGCTTCTCCCTCGGACCTTATGCCCTCTCTCACTCACTCTCAAATAAATAAATAAAATATTAAAAATAAATATCCAGTGGAAAAAAGACAGTCTCTTCAATAAATGGTGCTGGGAAAATTGGACAGCTATATAGAGAAGAATGGAACTTGACCATTCTCTTATACCATACACAAAGATAAACTCGAAATGGATAAAAGATCTCAACGTGATGCAGGAATCTATCAAAATCCTAGAGGAGAACATAGGCAGTAACCTCTTCGACACTGGCCACAGCAACTTCTTTCAAGACATGTCTCCAAAGGCAAAGGAAACAAAAGCAAAAATGAACTTTTGGGACTTCATCAAGATAAAAAGCTTCTGCACAGCAAAGGAAGCAGTCAACAAAACAAACAGGAAACCCAAAGAATGGGAGAAGATATTCACAAATGACACTACAGCCAAAGGGCTGATTATCCAAGATCTATAAAGAACTCCTCAAACTCAAAACTCAAAAAACAGATAATCATGTCAAAAAATGGGCAAAGACATGAACAGACACTTCTCCAAAGAAGACATCCAAATGGCTAATAGACACATGAAAAAATGTTCATCATCATTAGCCATCAGGGAGATTCAAATCAAAACCACACTGAGATACCACCTCACACAAGTTAGAATGGCCAAAGTCAACAAGACATTAAACAAGTGTTGGAGAGGATGTGGAGAAAGGGGAATCCTCTTCCATTGTTGGTGGGAATGCAAGTTGGTGTAGCAACTTTGGAAAACAGTGTGGAGATCCCTAAAGAAATTAAAAATAGAGCTACCCTATGACCCTGCAATTGCACTACTGGGTATTTACTCCAACGATACAGATCTAGTGTAAAGGAGGGCCACATGTACCCCAATGTTCATAGCAGCAATGGCCACAATCGCCAAACCGTGGAAACAGCCGAGACGCCCTTCAACAGACGAATGGATAAAGAAGATATGGTCCATATACACAATGGAATATTATGCCTCCATCAGAAAGGAGGAACACTCAACTTTTGTATCAACATGGACGGGACTGGAAGAGATTATGCTGAGTGAAATAAGTCAAGCAGATAGTTATCATATGGTTTCACTTACGTGTGGAGCATAAGGAAAAACATGGAGGACATTGGGAGAAGGAAAGGAAGGGTGAACTGGGAGAAATCGGAGGGGGAGATGAAACATGAGAGACTGTGGACTCAGAAACAAACTGAGGGTTTTGGAGGGGAGAAGAGTAGGGGGTTGGGTGATCCTGGTGGTGGGTATTGAGGAGGGCACATATTGCATGGAGCACTGGGTGTGGTACATGAACAATGGATCTTGGAAAACTGAAAAAATAAAATAAAATAAAATAAAATATAGACAATTAACAGAATAAAAAAAAAATACCATCAGTTTTTCTCATAGAAATGGAACAAATAATCCTAAAATTTATATGGAACCAGAAAAGACCCTGAATAGCCAGAGGAATGTTGAAAAAGAAAACCAAAGTTGGTGGCATCACAATTCCAGACTTCAAGCTGTATTACAAAGCTGTAATCATCAAGACAGTATGATACTGTCACAAAAACAGACACATAGATCTATAGAACAGAATAAAGAGCCCAGAAATGGACCCCCAACTCTATGGTCAACTAATCTTCAACAAAGTGGGAAAGAATGTCCAATGGGAAAAAGACAGTCTCTTCAACAAATGGTGTTGGGAAAATTGGACAGCCACATGCAGAAGAATGAAAATGGACCATTTCCTTACACCACAAATAAAAATAGACTCGAAATGAGTGACAGACCTCATTGGGAGATAGGAATCCATCAAAATCCTTGAGGGGAACACAGGCAGCAAACTCTTCGACCTCAGCAGCAGCAACTTCTTCCTAGAAACATCACCAAAAGGGCAAAATGCAAGGGCAAGGGCAAATGCAAGGGCAAAAATGAACTATTGGGACTTCATCAAGATCAAAAGCTTCTGCACAGCAAAGGAAACAGTCAACAAAACCAAAAGACAACTGACAGATGGGAGAAGATATTTGCAAATGACCTATCAAATAAAGAACTAGTATCCAAAATCTTAATGAACTCATCAAGCTCAACACCCAAAGAAGAAATAATCCAATCAAGAAATGGGCAGAAATCATGAACAGACATTTCTGCAAAGAAGACATCCAAATGGCCAACAGACACATGAAAAAGAGCTCAACATCACTCGGCATTTGGGAAATACAAATCAAAACCAGTGAGATACCACCTCACACCAGTCAGAATGGCTAAAATTAATAAGTCAGGAAATTACAGAAGTTGGCAAGGATGCAGAGAAAGGGGAACCCTCCAACACTGTTGGTGGGAATGCAAGCTGGTGCAGCCACTCTGGAAAACAGTATGGAGGTTCCTCAAAAAGTTGAAAATAGAGCTACCCTATGACCCAGCAATCGCACTACTGGGTATATACCCTAAAGGTACAAATGTAGTGATCTGAAGGGGCACGTGAATCCGAATGTTTATAGCAGAAATGTCCACAATAGCCAAACTATGGAAACAACCTAGATGTCCACCAACAGATGAATGGATAAAGAGGATGTGGTATATATATACAATGGAATACTATGCAGCCATCAAGAGAAATGAAATCTTGCCACATTTGCAAAGACGTGGATAGAACTAGAGGGTATTATGCTAAGCGAAATAAGTCAATCAGAGAAAGGCAATTACCGTATGATCTCTCTGATATTTAGAATCTGAGAGGCAGTGAGGGGGGTCATGGGGGGTGGGGGGGGAAATGAAACAAGATGGGATTGGGAGGGAGACAAAACGTAAGAGACTCTTAATCTCATGAAACAAACTGAGGGTTGCTGGGGCATAGAGGGGTAGAGATAGGGTGGCTGGGTTATTGACACTGGGAAGGGTATGTGCTATGGTGGGTGCTGTGAAATATGTAATCCTGATGATTCACAGACCTGTACCCCTGGGGCAAATAATACATTATATGTTAATAAAAATATTCAGCCATAAGAAAAATGAAATTTTACGATTTGCAACAATGTGGATGGAACTAGAAAGTGTTATGCTAAGCAAAATAAGTCAGTCAGAGAAACACAAATATCATGATTTCACTTGTATGTGTAACTTAAATAAAACACGAACACAGAGAAAGGTAGGGAAAATTAAAGTAAGACAAAATCATGGTGGGAGACAAACCCTAAGAGACTCTTAACTTGGGGCGCCTGGGTGGCTCAGTCGTTAAGCGTCTGCCTTCGGCTCAGGTCATGATCCCAGGGTACTGGGATCGAACCCTGTGTAGGGCTCCCTGCTCGGCGGGAAGCCTGCTTCTCCTTCTCCCACTCCCCCTGCTTGTGTTCCCTCTCTCACTGTGTTTCTCTCTGTCAAATAAATAAAATCTTTAAAAAAAAAAAAAAAGAGAGATTCTTAACTTTAGGAAACAAACAGTGTTGCTGGAGGGGAATTGGGTGGGGCAATGGTATAACTGGGTGATGGGCATTAAGGAGGGCACAAGATGTAATGAGCACTGGGTGTTAGATGCAACTAACAAACCACTAAACTCTACCTCTGAAACTAAAAAAAAAAAGTCTGTTTTGTCAAAAAAATCACACTTTGTCAAACACCATTGTATATTATTACAAGCAACAATACAGTCTAAAATTTGCAAATAAAAGTAGAACGCATTTATAGTATCTTCCTCTACATATACTTATTATGTAACACTATGTAATCAAAGTAACATCACTAGTCACAAGGCATATCAGCAGTATGTGATCTCTAGTGATGAACTGAGAAGGGAGTACAATTTCTGTAGTAATCTTATGCACAACCTCAATTTCAATGACAAAAATCACACAAACCCATACGGAGTAATGGTTAATAGATATTTTGTAGACTCTTCAAAAAATCAACATTGTGAAAATCCAAGAAAACTGGACAACTGCCCCAAGCAGAAGGACATTAAGGAGACTATGACAATTATCTGCAGTGGGGGATTCCACTTTCAATCACGGATTATAAAAACATCAGTTAACAGGAATATATCAATTTCCTAGTTGAGATAACTGTGTAATTCATATAAAAGATGTTAATATAAGAAGAAAGTAGAGAACAATATACATTTTTTAAGCTGAAAGTTATTTAAAAATAAAAATTAAGGAATTATTGCTAATACTTCTTGTTCCCAGTCTATAAAAAATAATACTCCAAATATATTGACAGAGCAGGTAAACCAAATAAAAAACCTGACAAAACCAGACTATAAGCTATTTATTTAGGATTATATTTTCAGAATCTGAAAATAAAATTTTAACAGAGAAATATATATGAATATATATACACAAACAAATAGACATGCACATTCATTCATAAAGTAAATGTAGTTCAAGAATATTCATTTTTAGCCTCTGCCTTCATCTCAGGTCATGATCTCAGGGTCCTGGGATCGAGCCCTGCATTGGGCTCCCCGCTCAGTGGGGAGCCTGCTTCCCCCTCTCTCTCTGCCTGCCTCTATGCCTACTTGTGATCTCTCTCTCTGTCAAATAAATAAATAAAATCTTTAAAAAAAAAAAAAAGAATATTCATTTTTAGGCAATGTTACTTTTTAGCCTAATCAATAATTATAATAGCAAGTATGATCACCTATAATACATGAGAAATATAAAACATTTTATTAAATTGTCAACAAATTTTGCATAAATGCCCAGTAAAGATAGGAAAGTTACCTAAAATGATCCACAACTAAATGAACCTTAAACTAGTAAGATTAATATTCACTGTCAAATATGCAAGGGCTGTTTCTCCTTCCATATTTCTGTAAGAACCATGAATTAAGAAGGAAAAGCAAAATTCTGGAATTTTAATGAAATGTCACTAGGAAAGTAAACAAAAATGGCTCTTATATATGAGTAAGAAAATAAATTAGTTGTATCATCCCCATGACGACACTAACAAAACTATGAAATGACTGGGAATGGATAAAAAAATTACACCAGCGGTTTCCCAACATTACAATCTGATTAAAAAAAAGAAAGACATACCTTGCAGTTGGATAGGAAGATTCGATTTTAAAGAGATCTATTCTCTCCTAATTAATCTATTAAATTTGGTGCAAATGAAATTAAAATTGCATTTCTTTCCAACTTGCAAAATAATTTTAAGCATCAATTGAGAGAAAAAAAATGCGACTACAGACAAGGAATATTCTGAAAAAAAAGAAGAGAAATGAGAATGATCTCAATGGGATAGACTAAAAATCATCAATAATTTTAAAGTATCAGAATATGGTAAGGCAAACAAATAGAAATGCAGTTGATTCTATGTGGGAATTTCTAAATAACTACAGTAGCATTTAACTAAGTGGTAACTGCTTAAGTCAAGGTAAATAATTTCAGTAGGTAATGCTTTAAAACCACAGTAATGATTAATAGAAAAAATAAAATGACAGAATAATTGACAAAAAATTGAAGAAAATACAAAGAATGCATTAGAGTCAAGCAGAGAGAGTCAATTATCATATGGTCTCACGTGTGGAGCATAAGGAAAAACATGGAGAACATTGTGAGAGGGAAGGGAGGGGTGAATTGGAGGAAATCGGAGTGATGAACCATGAGAGACTGTGAACTCTGAGCAACAGACTGAGGGTTTTGGAGGGGGGGGGGTGGGGGGTTGGGCGAACCTGGTGGTGGGTATTGAGGAGGGCACGTATTGCATGGAGCACTGGATGTGGTACATGAACAATGAATCTTGTAATACTGAAAAAATAAAACTATTTGGGGGAAAAAAAAAGAATGTATGAGAGTGATGCACACATGTTTCTAAATAAAAACACAAAACTCAAAAGGCATAAAACAGAACATTATTATATTTGAATAAACAACTTCTGTACAACCAAAACATCACAGTAAAATGGTGGTGAGAACACATGGTATATAATTTGCAATGCATGGCAAATGGTTAACATCCTTAGTCATAAATGATCTCTTAGAAACCAGCCAAAACACTAATATTCTGAGGGAAATGAAAAAAAAAAAAAAAACACACACAGAGGAAAATGAAATAACAAGTGACTAGTAAGGTTTAAGGACATATGAAGATGAATGAACTGAACACTAAGAGAAGAAAAGCAATTTTTTTATAACACCACATTGTCAAGGATTAAAACATCGAAACATAATGTTCGTACTATTTAAGAAACAGAAGTCTCATAAACACACACTGCGAGACAAGATTGATCAGGACAATCTATACCATTTGGGGAAAATTTCTACTCTTGACTCAGAATGTAAATTTTGGATACACTTCATTCTGCTAAGGTGGAAATACTAGGACTATTCTCAACAAAATAGCTAGAGAAATTAAAAATAATTTCTATATAAAGCATAAAACTGCCTAGAAAATTTGTAGCTAATATATGGGTCCAGAAGACTACTAGCATAACAATTTGTTCATCAATATGCCCCAAAAGGATACGTACAAAACTCCATTAACAATAGATAATGTTGGGGAGTAGAATTAGGAGAGAAAAAGCATTTAAGAAGTAAAACTACTATCCTTGACAAATTTCTGTGCCTTTTGAAACCTGGAAAAAGGTAATTTTTGTCAATCAATTTTAAATTTACCCTGTAATAAGTGAAAATTATAATTATGTGCATTTTATACTTATGGGAACACTGAAATGAAGGCTTGCAATCACACCATACTGAGCTTCTGTGTGTAATAACATCTCCACCATTCACGCTCCTGAGATTTAGTCCAATGTCAATAATGAAAACAGTCAACATGCCTGGTTACAATTCCAATGACACTTTAGGTAACTTTCAAACTTGAGCTTTCTCAGCCCATTTTTTCTGATCTGCAAGGAGTATCCACTCCAACACATGAAACAGAAGTCTCCATACATTATGAAGACTGTCTTTTGCATTTGAAGATGGTGGCAGAAGCAATAGCATCAGTTTTCTGTTTAGTCACCACCTGAGAGACACATCGGGAAATGGGTAAAAGTTAGAAACACACTTTTACACAATTATCAGTAGGAGCTAATAAAATTATTTACAATGAACTGCAACAGCCATTTAATTGTGAAGAAATAACAGACAGATCAGAATTACTTTTGGAATTTTCTAGTAAGGGTGAAGATGATAACCACGCTTACCATGTTGACCATTGCATAATGCACAGAATTATCTACTCACTATCACTATTTATTACTGATACACCTGGAGCATTTAATGAAACATTGTATTTCAACTTAAAAAAGCCAATTACTGGTATTCCTTCTTCTCATACCTTGGTAATTCTCATGTTATGTTTCTGTTCAGCTCTATATTTGAATGGTTGCTTGTATCTCTAGATTGCTCATTCACATACAGAATTATTTTATGTAATCTATATGCATTTCTGTACAAGAAACAGGACAACAATGCCAAAAAATTCCAAAACAAAATAATAATAACAAAAGGACCTCAGTGCATTTGGTGAGAAAAATGTTAACTTTAAGATACAGATGTTACAATGGAGCTTAGGAATAGATTTAGATCCTAACCCATTATTCCAGCTAGCTATAAAAAATTTGAGTAGGCACTTCCTCCAAGAAGTCCTTAATCTTCTATTTAGTAATGATTAATCCTAAAAACTTCATGATTAAAGCCTTCACCTTTAAGGTTATTCTGGGATTAAGAGGTAGGCAACCAAGGCTCTGTGAAAAACAATGTCTAAGGAATTTGCATTCACTCTTGGCCTCATATCCCATGAGTTACCCTACTAAAGGGGCACAGGGGGAAATGAACGAAAAATCCTAGAACTCCTGATCCATCAGGATCTCGGAGTCCCTATTTGCTGTAACATCAATGCTTCTCTAACAACTGCTCCCTTTCACCCTTTTTATGGTTCATTGTTTTAGTTCCTTCCAAGATATCATATTTCAGCATCAGCTTAGTGCACCTGGGCTCTTCTCTCTTTTGTATTCTTCTAACTCACTTAATCTCAATAATCATGTCATTTTTTTTTCTCCAACTTCTTATCTTTTGCATAATTACTCCCAAAGTCACAAAGTAATTCAGTAAAACTTTATGCCAAGCTATGTGTAAGATATTTTTGAAAAATATCTGCAAGAGGGGCGCCTGGGTGGCTCAGTGGGTTGGCCTCTGCCTTCGGCTCAGGTCATGATCTCAGGGGTCGAGCCCCACATCAGGCTCTGTGCTCAGCAGGGAGCCTGCTTCCCCCTCTCTCTCTGCCTGCCTGTGATCTCTCTCTCTGTCAAATAAATAAATAAATAAATAAATAAATAAATGGGGGGGAAAAAAGAAAAATATCTGCAAGAAATTAAAAATCTGGGGCTTCTGGGTGGCTCAGTTAGGTGTCTGCCTTTGGCTCAGGTCATGATCCCAGGTCCTGGGATCAAGTCCCACATGGGGCTTCCTACTCAGTGGGGAGCCTGCTTCTCCCTTTCCCTCTGCCTGCTGCTCCCCTTGCTTGTTCTCTGTCAAATGAATAAATAAAATCTTAAAAAAAAAGAAATTCAAAATGTATGAGAAGTGGAATTCTGAAAATAATTGAGCTCATAAAGACAGATATATGATTTGATAGAAATATTGTGAATGGATCCCAAAATGTAAAAATATAATAAAATTCTAAGGTTCCACAGCTGTAGGTCTTAACTACTGTGCCTTCTTTCATCAGTTCTTACATGTAACTACAGGTCAGCAGTTACCTTGGCACTACCCCACCATGAGATGGAATCTCTACTAGAATTCTGGGTGGTCATATAACAATGCTAGCCAACAAAATATGGCAGAATTGATACTACATGACTTCTAAAGTTGGATCATAAAGGCTGCATGCCACTTTCCAAAGGCTCTTTTCTAACACCAATTTTTATGGTACTTCCTTTGGGTAAACTCAAGTGAAGGTGCTCTAATCTAAGCCCAGCCTTCCAAGTCATCCCAAACCAAGTACAAAACATGTGTAAAGGAGGGTCCAGATGACTCCAGCCCTTAGCTGTTTGAATCATTGTTAAACACTGGTTCTTTCCAGCTGATTCCATATTCTGGCACTGTCAGAAATCTTCACATACAGAATTCATGAAATAACAAGACAACAGATGCTTTATGCCACCAAGTTTCAGGATTACTTATTACTCAGCAATATGTAACCTAACAGACCTCATTCCCCATTAGCTGCCACCACAAATTCATTAATCTTAACAAAAGCATAATATTAACTCCTGTCTAACCAAAGTGTCCCTCCCTGAATAAAATGAGCACTTACTGTTCTTACAATAATTTCGCCAAGGGGTATTCCTGGGACCAGAGATCAGAGGTGAAGAACACTGAATGAATAATACTGCCAGTGAGAGGCCTGGTGATACTATTCTTGCAATCACAAACCAGGAGGGCAGACATGTGTTTTCATGGAACTATCATCTCCTGATAGGAAAAAAAGAAGAAACATTGTAAGGTAAGATATACACCATTCTCATAGAATAGCTAAAGTAGCAGGTAAGCGGAGACTCATCCTGAACTTTGTTATAAGTCCTTTAATGCTTAGAAACAATTCCTCATTAATCAATCCCATAGCTGATGCAACTCTCCAGCATCAGCCATTAATTTACCAATACTTTTTAGGTTTTTATTTAAATTCCAGTTAGTTAACATACAGTGTACTAATAGTTTCAGATGTACAATTTAATGGTTCAATGCTTCCATACAACACCCCTTGCCCATCACAAGCCTGGTGGTGGGTATTGAGGAGGGCACATATTGCATGGAGCACTGGGTGGTACATGAACAATGAATCTTGGAACACTGAAAAAATAAAAGTAATTGGGGGGGAAAAAAAAAAACAAGTGCCCTCCTTAATCCTCATCACCTAAATTTCCTCCATTCCTCCTACCTACTTCCCCTTGGTAACCATCAGTTTGTTCACTGTAGTTAAGACTCTGCTTCTTGGTTTGCCTCTGCCTCTTTCTTTCCTTTGCTAGTTTGTTTCTTAAATTCCACATGAGTGGAATCATACAGATATTTGTCTTTCTTTACTGACAAATATATGATTGCAATCCACCTCACTGCAAATGGTAAGGTCTCATTCTTATTTTATGGCTGAGTAACATTCCATTATTTATTTACCACTTCTTCCTTATCTATTCACCAGTTGATGGACATTTGGGCTATTTCTATAGTTTAGCTATTGTAGATAATGCTGCTATAAACAGTTGGGTGCATGTATCCTAATACTTTGAATTAGTATTTTTGTATTCTCTAGGTAAATGCCTTGTGGTTCAATTGCTGAATCATATTTTTAACTTTCTGAGGAACACTCCACACTTTTCCACAGTGGCTGAACCAGTCTGCATTCCCACCAACAGTGCAAGAGGTTTCCCCTTTATTTTGTTTCCATGAAATTCTCCCTTTATCACACTATAAAATTTACCTGCAAAAAATCTGTCCAACTAATGAACTAATGATCATTACCTTTATAATATTAAATATAATAATATATAATAATATAATATTAATTGTCATGATATTTGATTATAAATAAGGTCATTTAACTGAAAGAATACACAAATAATCTCCTACACTCTACGTATACTCCACATCTCTATTTCAGCAAAAATTATCTTTGGAAATAATTAATTTTCTCACTAATTCTCAGGCATGGTTGAATATTCCAAAGTCTGCACCAGTGATATTTTCCTGAGCCTCGCCAAAGCCTTGTCCTAAAACAGCACTTCTTGATCCAGAACTTCTTACCTGTTGTTCCCAGTTAAGATTTTTAAATTAAGGAAGTCCATAGGATGAGGAATGTTCCTGATGTCAGCTGTCCTCAGGTTATCTATAAATCTCTTCTTTTCATCATGTACTTCTGATAAGTAAGTATACAATATAGCCAGTTACAAATGAGACACGAGGACACACAATTTAGGATGCCTTCAGAATTATCAGGAATAGTGAAAGGAGATAAGCAGTTAATAGCACAGTAACTTTTTAACAATTTTCTCACCTGATCAGTAAACTTTTAACACCAATTTATTGAAATGTTTCTCATGCTTATTCTGAATAATATTAAAAAACGTAAAAACCTACTCGAAATCCTTCTGGCAGACTCTAGCTAGCACAAAAGAAAAGTAAAGAATCCATTCTCCAATTACTCCCGTTAATTAAGAGTAACTTCCAACTTATTCCAATAAACTCTCCCTCAAACAACATGATCTAGTCGGTAACCACAAATATAGCAGTGCATTATGAAAATTTACCCTAATGAGCAGACATTTCTCCAATGAAGACATACAAATGGCTAGCAGACATATGAAAAAATGTTCATCCTCATTAGCCATCAGGGAGATTCAAAATCAAAATCACACTGAGATACCACCTTACACCAGTTAGAATGGCAAACATTAACAAGGCAGGAAACAACAAATGTTGGAGAGACGTGGAGAAAGAGGAACCCTCTTACACTGATGATGGGAATGCAAGTTGGTGCAGCCACTTTGGAAAACATTGTGGAGATTCCTCAAAAAATTAAAAATAGAGCTACCCTATGACCCTGCAATTGCACTACTGGGTATCTACCCCAAAGATAACAGATGTAGTGAAAAGAAGGGCCACATGTATACCCCAATGTTCATAGCGCAATGGCCACAATCGCCACAATCGCCAAACTGTGGAAAGAGCCAAGATGCCCTTCAACAGACGAATGGATAAGGAAGATATGGTCCATATATACAATGGAGTATTACTCAGCCATGGAAAGGATGAATACTCAACTTTTGAATAATCAACATGGATGGAACTAGAGGAGATTATGCTGGGTGAAATAAGTCAAGCAGAGAAGGTCAATTATCATATGATTTCACTTACTTGTGGAACATAAGAAATAACATGGAGGACATTAGGAGAAGGAAAGGAAAAGTGAACCGGGGGAAATCAGAGGGGGAGAGAAACCAAGAGAGACTGTGGACTCCAAGAAACAAACTGAGGGTTTTAGAGGGGCGGGGAAGGGAGATGGGTGAGCCTGGTTGTGCGTATTAAGGAGGGCACGTATTGCATGGAGCACTGGACGTTATACACAAACAATGAGTCATGGAACACCACATCAAAAACTAATGATGTATTGTATGGTGACTAACATAACACAATAAAAAAAGTTTCAATTACTTATTTTAATATTTCATGGGTTTGTAAACCCAAATATAATTGTTTAGCACCTACCTCAAATCCCATCTTCTCCCATATTCTTTTCTTGGATCCCACAATACTGTTTCAGTGTGCAAAACTCTGCTGTAGTAGAGTCTCTATATCACACGTTCTTCATAACCACTCACAAACTATCCATAATGGCCACTGGGAATACAAAATTGGATATAACAGCCCAATACTCCCAAGATGTCAATAGAAGGATACAGAGAGGCGCAAATTGGTTGTATCTTTTAAATCTCCTTTTGTTGTTTAAATGTTTTTTGAAATATCTTCAAAATTTCAAATGCAGAAAGCAGAAGCAGTCCTTCCATTCCCAACTCTCTATACAGCAATGTTAAATTTTTGCCATATGAGCTTCCAGACAACTTTCTATTCAACAATTCATATATTCATTTCAGATTGTCAAGTAGCAATATACAGATAATTAACAATGTTTTACCATTTAACTTACACATGTACAAAAATCTTAAGAAAAATGCTTAAATAATCACCATTATAACACTGATGAGTAAGCATTACTTAACTATATATAATGTCAGAATAACTGCATTCCTCAGGAATAGTAAACATTAACACTTTCATTAGAACAACTAGAAGCAGACGGACACACCTCTGTAAACACACTATTAGCTGATGTTTGTTCGAAAAATAACATAATTTAAAATATCCACTTAAAACACCCTTCCATATCAGAATATCTTCCAGTGTTTAAATTATATTCATATGATGAATAAGATATAACCATTATGATCTTTTAGGGATGTATATTTCAGATGCTCCAATTATTTGATACTCGATGTATAACATACTTTCTTCTTTGTAAATTTGAGACTTTGGAATAGATAAAATCCCAGCAGCAAGTTACACCACTTCAAATGTTTACACACTTGAATTTCAACTATTATTGCCAAACTGCTATTCAAAAAATATACTGATTTATATTTTCATTTATACTTTTCTTAGAAGACTACAAAGATGCAACACTTTTGACATTTGTTTGACTATGCATAACATACAAATATAATTACACACTGGACATTTTCGATAAGCTCTTAGAATAATAAAATAAATAATCATAATCACAGAAATTGTTTTCATTTAGATGTATATATATATATGGTAACAGAAAAACACAGGAGCTATCCCTTTTATATTAAAAATAATATACATTTAGATATACCATGAAGTGGGATTATAGAAATGTTTAGGCTTAGATTTGAAATATTATTTCCATAATTTTCAAAAACAAAATGCAAAGCAAGATGGTAATAAATGAGAAAGAGAACAGTATCAGATTTATACTCCTAAAACTAACTTTACTGTATAGTTACTTAACATTTATATTATATATGTATATGCATATACACATATAAATTTGCCACAAGTAGATCTATATAACATAGCAAAATAACAATTACTTAGCAATAAAAGTATCTTTTAACTACGAACAGATCTGTGATTTTAAACAACAATTCCCTTTCTGATGTCTTCCTTCTTTCTAAGGATAAAATACATCCTGGGTATTTTCATTTGTTTTTTAAGTATGAAATCTAATCTTTTCTTCTACATGAGAGCCTTAACAATCTGAAGAAAAAGGAAGTGATCTGATGATTTGATGATCTATTGATCCCTCTGCCCAAACACCCACCTAACAAACATCAAAATGTTACATAACCTTAAGAGAACAATTATAAATTACTTATTACGCTGACAAAATATTTAGAAAAAATAATTTATGGTATATGACAATGAAATATTTATAAATGTATATATTGTGAAATTTCGTGCATCTGGAAAAACTAGGTATTTATAAATAATATATTCATCTGTTATTTACAAAGTTGTCTTGAATGTTGTCATGCTGTCCAGTTAAATACAAAACTGAACAGCTCAAAGAGGGAGAATAGTATTTCTTATATAACATATTTCCTATGATTAAAATACTTAATGCCCTTTCAGCAATACACCTATAAAATTATAACTTTGGATTCTTAATGTGTAATAAATACAATGACTAAACAGTGATTAAAACGTAAAATTTTCTTTTAGAGAATTCAAGAGTGGTAGTACACCCTCCTGACTTTCTCCTTCCCCTAACAACTCAATAAACAGCTACCAAAATATGTATAGCTCAAGAAACCTAAAATTGTTATCAGTTGCAATGCTGTTACAACACTTGATAACAATGACTATGAAATTTTACAATGAATTATTTACAAAATTATACTTTGTGAGACTCTACACATCTAGAAAGACTAGATGTTAAAAATTAAAAAAAAACTGTATCTGCCTATTATTTACAAAGTTGTCTTGAATATTGTCATGCAACCAAAGGAACACATACAGAACTCTGTATTATTCCAAGAGGTAGTATAAAATCTCCTTAAGAAAGTCATTTGTATCTCCAGTGTAAACAACAACAATAAAAATAAATATGGGGGAGGGATGAATAGGTGGAGCACAAAGAATTTTTAGGATAAATATAATAGTCTGTATAATACCATGATGGATACAGGTCATTATACATTTGTCCAAACTCACAAAATGTACACCACCATATGGTTTCACTTACTTGTGGAGCATAAGGAATAACAATGGAGGACATCAGGAGAAGGAAAGGAAAAGTGAATTGGGGGAAATCGGAGGGGGAGATGAACCATGAGAGACTGTGGACTCTGAAAAACAAACTGAGGGTTCTGGAAGGGAGGGGTTGGGGGCATGGGTGAGCTTGATGGTGGGTATTAAGGAGGGTACGTTACTGCGTGGAGCACTGGGTGTGGTGCATAAACAGTGAATCTTGGAATACTGAAAAAATAAAATTAAATTTAAAAAATGTACAACACCAAGAGTTAACCATAACAAACCATGGACTTTGGGTTATAATGATATGTCAATGAATATTCATCAATAGCAACTAATATACCAGTCTGATAAGGGATGCTGACAAAGGGAGTGATTATGCATGTGCGGAATGGATAATGATGGGAGATTATGCATGTGTTGGGCCGGGGCTATATGGCAAATCTTTGTACCTTGCCCTCAATTTTGCTGTGAACCTAAATCTGCTGTAAAAAAACAGTCTTAACATAAAAATAAGACGTGTATATATATATCAGGAAGTTCCTAGTAAAATACATCACCATACGTTCAGAAACAGCAAATGAATTTACATGGTGTAAGTTTTTTAAATATACGATTTGTACTTATACAATGGCATACTATTTTACTATGAGAATGGAATAAAGCACAATCTTTTCTATTTCTCCTTCTCTATTAATTTCTCAACCAAATTAATGATAAATGTTGCACAGCTCCAAGAGCCAACAATAATTTCTTTGCCATGCTGATTTTAAAAGACAATAATTCTAACACATTCACAATGAAAACATTTACATTATACTGTGACACTCAATATATCTAGAAATAGTAAATGTTTAAAAATAAATATTTCACTTGCTCATTATTTACAAAGTTGTCATTCTGCCACGTAATAGATTAACATAGAATTTTGTAATTTAGCTTCTGTAAAATGTTCTTTAGCAAAATGAATTTCATCAAGAACCTCAGTACATCTGAGAAAATAAGATATACCTACATGTCCCTTAAATTGGCAGAAATATTTTATATAAAATGGATACAATTTCATTATTGCAGCTTAATTTTTCTTCTAAATAAAATGGGAGACAAAAAACTTTTAACCACTCTGTCCTCCCTGACTGTAACATGTGTGTGTATGTGTATAAACACACAAATGTTAACAAATATAGAGCTCAAAATCTTTTAACTCAATTTTTTAGGAATTTGTCTTTAATAATCCTAACAATCCATGTGATTCTATACAAAGGTAACGGTATCAAAAGAAAACTGTTTCTTTCCTTTATCATTATATTTATCAACAATTTTATATATTTCCTAAGTCAAATGCTATAAAGTAACCATTATAAATACCACTCTTTAACAACAAACCAAGGAGCTACCCATACAGAATTCTTAGAATAATTTGCAAATGTTAAACATGTCAAACTTATAGTTTATCAATAGCATGACTGGAACATATACATGATGCTCACAATCTCTTTAAACCAAAAAGAATAAGCAGCGAAAGAATCATACATTATAGATGAGACTGGAAAACATCCATCCCTCCATCCATATTCCTCACAACAAACCACTGAACATGCAGAGAATCTAATTACTATACTGATTTTAGAAAGTATATTTAAAAGTATGTTTGTCAGCAATGGCTATATATCTAGAAATAACAAGTGTTTTATAAATAATTACATACACAGCATTCTAGAAATCATACTTAACAATAGAAGCTTATTTTACCATTTCATGTCTATAAGCGTTAAAAAATAGTTTATGTGCTCTAATTTTAGGTGAAATATGTTCAAATATATAACAGAAATGTCTGAACATCTATAAAGTTATATGGTATAAAAACAAAGATCTGATCACATGTGCACAACTACTTAATTAAAAACCCAACACACACCAACTGAAAACACATAGGAGTGGTAACAGTTCTACTGGTAATATATTATTTTTTTTGCCATAGTTGTTCAACATTAATAGATTTACTATGTGCATGTATGCATGCTGGGTGTGTGTGTTTATGTGTTGAGAGGGTATTTCTACATAGCTAGGAAATTAAGATGTTATATAAATTAGTGAAAGGCTTCCCTGCTCTGTTCTCCACATTCAACATCCAAAATTTATATTGAAATAAGAAATTATTCAAGTTTCATATTTAAAAATATGAATGACAATAATTTCTGTGCTTTAACAAAAATTGTCTAACTAAAAAAATCTTAGTAACACAAAGAGAAAGAAACACAAACCAAGAAACAGACTCTTAACTATAAAGAAACAGGGTTACCAGAGGTGGGAGGTGGGTGGGGGCATAGATTAACTAAGTGATGGGGATTAAGGAGCGCATTTATGATGAGCACTAGTTGTTGTATGGAAGTGTTGAACCACTATATTGTACACCTGAAACTTACTACATTGAATGTTAACTATCTGAAATTTAAATAAAAACTTGAAAAAATACACAAAATTTTTTTAAAAACATCAAAAGCAAGCCTAACTCATGAAGATGCTCACTCTATCGATACTCAAATGTTTCTACCTTTAACATCTCATGAAAATATATTTCCAAAATTATTGACAGAAATTATGTATCAACAATTTTTTCTAAAATGACATTGATCTTCTGTATCCAAAAAAAAATAATAATAATACAATTTCCATCACCAAATACATCCCAAACAGACATGGTATAGTGATTCAACGTGCCAAAATAAAATGTTTTTACATTGTCTCTCAGATTGGTATTCAAAAAATACGTGCCTACCAGCAAATCCTATGCAGATGCTCTGAAACAAAAACTAACATTGGTCTATAACTTAGATAGCAATCTAACAATTTCTTCAGCAACTAAAGCTCAAACTGAAACTCCCTGTATCATGAACCACAAAACAACACAAACAGACTAAAGCTGAGTGATAATTACTTGGCCAAAAAGTGTTTCTTTGCTATGATTTTTAATAAACACTTATTTTATAGACATGTATATAATACACCTGGCATGTATATATACAGGTGTACATGAAAAAACCCCTACAAAATCAAGGATTAAAAGTTTAAAGCAAAAACTATTATATATCCTAAGTATTTTACACAGAACGATTTAACAAAATACTCTGAACTTCAGCTGCCCAATTATTTAAAAGAGATAATCTGACAACTTTTATGGTACTTTTTCACTCTATTTATAATTAATATATTTACAAAACATGCTGATATAATAGTTCCTTGGCTTTAAGAAAACACAGTAACTGTGTCTATTATATACACATTATATAAAACATTTCTTGGATCAGCCCATCCTTTAATGATGATAGGTTTGACAGACAATGGTGAACATCTCCCATAAAAACTTATAATCGCCTACACCTATACAACTAGATGGAAGTATTTTAAAACAAGAACAATTAGGTTATTATTAAATGTCAAATTCCACTGACATGAAAACTTTTCTAACCTGTTACGTTTAACCACATGTAGGATTTATCTAGTAACTATATTTTCTGTTTGCATACAAATATCTGAAAACCACGAACAGAGGCAGACCAATAGGTAAGATGACATTTCCACCATGATGAATCTTACGTAAAACAATGATGTATTATACTAGACACTACACATTTACCACAACCTAAAAATTGAGCCTAAAGATCCGATGAACATACAAAGAGGCTAGATATATTATCATTTTGGGGAAATAAAAATGTTTTTCCTAATAAGGTGATACATATTTACAGTGATGCCTATACATGTAGAGAAGTAGATGTTAAAGAAATAAAATTACATTATATATAACATTGTAATAAAATATGTAACAATATCAACTGAAAAGAAATTAACTTTGAGAGCCAACTTAACAATTCTGCTGGTTAAAACAGTAACATGGATTAAAGCCTGGCTGTTCAAGAACTACCTCAGTACATACGCATACACGTATAACCCTCCAAAATTCCCTATTCTCTACCTTCTAAATTCTGCTTTTATTTGTCTAATACAAACAAGGCAGTCTAGAAACTCCTCTCAGTAACCAACAAAACTATATTCTAACAATTAAAATGACCCAAATGTCAGCCGTCACCATGCTTAATAGGATGTTTTAACACAGTACTTTTTTCTATTATATACAGAGAAATAAAAAAGCCCATCATATCATACCCCATCAAACATGCATAGAGGCTGGCCTCTTATGCAGCAATTCTATCATAAGATTTAAATCTCATACCATACAAATATTAACATAAAGAGCATTTAGAGGATAACATCTACATCCACATATAACAGCCTTAACAAAATTTCTTATTATGACAACTGCATAAAGAACAATCCCTGCCAAACCCCCAAAAGAGCCACAGCAATAATCCAATAAAATGATTTTAAATGTCCATCATTCAGAGGTAACTTCTATTTCTATAGTCATGTATTAAAAATATTTCTTCTACATATGTTAGCAACCACTTTCTTAGCAATCACAATGCCTTAAGGTCACAAAGCAATTATATTTGGTTATTTCATATACAACAGTCTCAAAATGCATATAAATTAACTAGTGCCTTACATTTTTTCCTGATTAATATAGTAAACACTCCCCATGCCCATTTCCTCTTTGTTATCCATAAGCACTCAAACCATAAATACAGAACTGAGTATATCTTTATAAAATGGCCCGTTTCTTTCTAAAATATTTTCCAGAAAGCAGTTTTACCAAACATGTATTTATAAACTTCCCTAGAAAACCTATTATCACAGCAACCATTTTTAAATCTAAAAATCTAAAAACAATAGATTTGTTTATCAATGTAGGCCTCTGCACTTCAGCATTAGATTCCAAAAGATTAAACAAAGAAAGAATGAAATACAATAAAAAATTATTACATGTTGAATTGCATTCTCACCTCCAAACATCTAATGAACAGTTCATGCATATTCACCATTTACTGAGTATTTTATATTTCCATTTCAATACCATCACCCAATCACAATTTTTGTAAGTATTTAAATAAATTCTTAAGCGATATAGGTCCAGTAAATTAGTTAATAGATTAGGTTCCTAGCTGTTTTAACATGGCAGGCAGGGGAAGAAAAAAAAAAGAGAGAACTAATACTTGTGTTCATCACATATGCAATAAATGTCACATATGCAGGGCTCTCAGTGGTAAATATTTTGATGGCAAGTTGATACTCCATAGAAAGTAAAATATTGAGATTTTTTCCAAATCCAAAGACTGTCAATGAAAATATAAATATTTGAAAGGCAAGATGAATTTCAGGACTGTATATATCTTTATTTGTTTGTGATTTTTTTGTAGTTGGTGAATCTTCTAGCTGAATTCATGATGTGTTGTCCTTCTCCTTCTTTCCATATATTCCTAGAAGGCTGGCTTATATTTACTTGAGATTGTCCACACTAGACCAATACTCTTAAGTGCTATCCACTTGAAATAATTTTCAATTCAGTAAAAACCCTCACACACTTGCATTTTCGGGAATAATCTGGAATGAGAGATGCTGTGCTGATCATGTTGGACCATGAAATAGAGTAGAAGATCTAGAGTGTCTCTGTAGGAAGGTCCTGGTCAATGACCCCTTAAATTAGCATCAGATTTAGACTTCCATAGCAGTCCATGAGTAAAATTCCACAGGATACTCCAGAAGAATTTGAAAACTACAATTTTATCAATGCAGAGGCACTCAGGCAATCCTTTCCTGTTCATGTTAATGGAAAAAAGGTTTGCACATTATCCTATACCATCCTGGATTTTAATGGCATTGTTTCTTGCTGCACAAATTTCTCCAGATTCTTATGAGGGGCATCTTATTCAGGAGATAAAAGTAAAGGAAGGTCACAAAATTTATGAATCCAAATGTTCAGTGACTGGAAGTGGAAAACTGGAAGTGGAAAACTTCCAGTTTTGTCAGTGTCAAAAGATGGTCTAAATATTATCAGTTTATATAATCTTCGTCCTCTTTCTCTGATTATTGCTTATTTCTAACACTCTTGAAACATGTCAGCTGCAGATTTTTGAAGCAACGTGATGAGGTTTGTCATATCTTTCCAAAAGACTACTCTGGCAGACAGATGAATTAGAGAATCTGAAGCTAGAAGTAAGGGGACCAATTAGAAGTTTTAATACAGTTAAAAGACGGCAATAACAACAAAACTAATCTAGAAAGGCATCTAATCTAATCTAATCTAATCTAGAAACACCATCTAATGGAGTTTATATAGCATCTACTGTCCAATAAATTTTCTAAGTTTCTGGATGAAATACTTGTTCATGTTTCTTAGACTCAATTCATGTCCATGAATGAGAGCCACTTCCTGACCTAGCTCGCATTGCCTTTTTATATCTATGTAAAATTGATAAACAAATGCATCATACAATGATTTTTAAAGGATGTTTATAAGTGATTTTTAGACATTTCATTTTACTTGCCAGTATTTTCTTTGAATTATCTGTACATGTTTTTGTCATTTCAAATACAATCGTTCCAAGTCTTTTAGAGTTGTACAAATGTTTATGTACATTACAAAAACCAAGAAAATAAATAACGTATATTTTGCCAACCGAAATAATGACACATTTTCACATCTTTTTATGTGTCCAAGTACTCTATTACCTACTGACAAGTAAACTGTCATATAGCCTCAACAACAATGCTCTCTTGATTTCTAAGAGATGCGCACAAAGGGCTAAGTTCAACTGAACACAAGCTTTTTTAAATATTTAAACATGGAGGGGTGCCTGGGTGGCTCAGTGGGTTAAAGCCTCTGCCTTAGGCTCAGGTCATGATCTCAGGGTCCTGGGATGGAGCCCTGCAAAGGGCTCTCTGCTCAGCGGGGAGCCTGCTTCCCCCTCTCTCTCTCTGCCTGCCTCTCTGCCTACTTGTGATCTCTCTCTCTCTGTCAAATAAATAAATAAAATCTTTAAAAAAAATAAATAAACATGGAACATTTATTCTCCTTTGAGTTATACTGAAACAGGAAGAAATTGGATGTAGACAACCTTAAGGAATACCCTTTTCTCTTTCCACCAAGGTCCCAAATTAAAATTTGGCACTCTCTAAATGACAGAATGGGCAAGCTGACTTTAAGATAATATCACTTAATTTTGTGCCCCTAGCAATGTGGCACAATAAAATGTCCACGTTTCATGTCTCAAAAAATTACAAAGACTGAGAAATTTGAGCTTTAAACTGAAGCCAAGTTTTGCCTATACATAAGGAAAATTTCTTGTGCCTTTTGTTCATTTATGAATTAATTCCACCAATAACTGTGTTAATATATCAATATAACAAAAATTGCTACTTATACAAACTCCTACAAGATTCCAATTATTAATGTTTTGTTTCCCTATAAGGGAAGAGTTAAATCTATGCCTTCTTGCAACCATTTTTATGAATCTTCCGTATTATAATCTTAGACATACAAATATTAATTGGTAAATCGGGGCTTTTATGCATTGTTTCTCCATTGTGACTTTACCAATCTTAGAGGAAATGAATATACTTTGATATCATTTAGGGCCATGATTCACTTAGTTGAGAAAAGATGCCATCTGGGACGCCTGGGTGGCTCAGTTGGTTAAGTGTCTGCCTTTGGCTCAGGTCATGATTCCAGTGTCCTGGGATACAGTCCCACACTGGGCTCCCTTCTTAGCAGGGACTCTGCTTCTCCTTCTACTTGTGCTCATTATCTCTCTCTCTCTCTCTCTCTCTCTGACAAATAAATAAATAAAATATTGGGAAAAAAAAGAGAGAGAAAAAACACCTCATCTATCTAAAATACAAAGCCATTGTCCAGACAAGCTCACCAAAGCAGATTATACATTATACAAACTGTAAGTAAGAAAAATACAATGCACCAAATGTTCTGCCATTCTTGAAAAGAAAAGCAGTTTCACTGCAATAACTTATTTTCAGAAATCATAAGTTACAATATTAAAAAATCCTCTGTAATTTATTTTACTTCACTCCAAGCCACAGAAAACAAGTGTCCTCATTTCAGTTGTGGGTTCCTTATTTGCTATAGCATGGGGGAGTGACTCTGATTTCAACTATATCTATATTCTTCATCACTTTCAATCCTAGAGAAATCTTTGGCTAGTTTTCATTGTTTCTAAGTAGAAGTAGACAGTCCATTGTAACACTGTTCCCAAAAAGAAGTATCATTAGAAAACATCACTAGATTTTAATAACCATATAGAGCCACCAGAGTATTCATAGCCAAGCTATAACACAGTGGTTGAAATTTCCCCCGGAAAACAGATTCAATCCCAAACTCAACATCCAGAAATCCATTGGTATTGCCGGTTTCTGGCCTACTTAAAATGATCCACAAGTGGTTGCTTAAAACAAAACAAGGGCACCTGGCTGTCTTAGTCAGCAAAGTGTGCAACTCCTGATTTGGGGGATAATTATAAGTTTGAGCTTCACACTAGGTGTAGAGATTACCTAAAAATAAAATCTTAAAAAAAATGCCCAGGGGCGCCTGGGTGGCTCAGTGGGTTAATGCCTCTGCCTTCAGCTTAGGTCATGATCTCAGGGTCCTGGGATCGAGCCCCACATCGGGCTCTCTACTCAGAGGGGAGCCTGCTTCCCTCTCTCTGCCTGCCTCTCTGCCTCTTTGTGATCTCTCTCTCTGTCAAATAAATAAAAAAGATTTTATTTATTTATTTGAGAGAGAGTGAGTGAGAGAGAGAGTGAGCACAAGCTGTGAGGGGGCGGGGGGAAGCAGAGGGAGAAGTGGACTCCCTGCTGAGCAGGGAGCCTGACAGGGGGCTTGACCCCTTCTAACACTCTCTCAACAAATTAGCTTGGCTGAACCCCAGATTCTCCTTGTAGGAATGAACACTGTCAGCAGGTTCATGAAACAATGAGTCTGATCATCAAGCCAAAACTGATCATCTTAAAGGGACTCCCATTATAGAGGATTTACTTCAGATCACTTATAAAGAAGCAGCACCACAAGAATGAGGTTATTTGTGGGCACCCAGGTGGCACAGTCCGTTAAGAACCCTATTCTTGGTTTCGGCTCAGGTCCTATTCTCAGGGTTGTGGGATTGAACCCCACATTGGGCACTGCACTCAAGGTGGAGTCTGCTTCAGATTCTCTCTCCCTTTCCCTCCTGCTTGTGCCTGCTCTCTCTCTGATAAGATAAGATAAATAATAAAATAAAATAAAATAAAATAAAATAAAATAATAAAATAAAATAATAAAATAAATGAGGTTATTTAAACAAGGACTGCATGCTTTCTCACAGTAATAATAACCGACCACCCCAGGCTGTACCAAACATCCAAGATCAAATGACCCCAAGTCAACACTACTCCTCAACAGACTCCAATGAGTCTGTTATTCAAATTATGTTTGAATGTATGTTATTCAAAAGTATGTTTCTAATCTAATTCAGTTAGTAGAAAGGGTAGCTTATTTCCCACAATTCATCCAGCATATAGTATTTGGGCAGAATCAGGAACATTAAGAGAAGACAAACAAATATGAGGTTATGAATTTTCTAAAATTTCTGGCAGGGAAACAGGGACTTAATAAGGGAAATACCTGTGAAAAGATTTACCCTCCTTGCTCCTTCAAAAGAAAGGAATGGACAAACCGTAAGAGACTCCTAAACTCATGAAACAAACTGAGGGTGGCTGGGGGGTAGGGGCAGGTAGGCATAGGGTGGCTGGGTTATGGGCACTGAGGAGGGTATGTGCTATGGTAAGTGCTGTGAAATGTGTAAGCCTGAGGATCCACAGACATGTACCCTGGGGCAAATAATACATTATGTGTTAATTAAAAAACAAAAAAATAAAAAATAAAATAAATTAAAAAATAAAAAATAAATAAAAGGAATGAAATTTTTCTGAACCTCAAAAGCTTTTCCCTATAAACTATAAGTTGTCATGGTATCGATACCCACATTATTTATACACACACATACCACACATACTCCTTAACAAATTAAGATAGCTATTGAAGAATTATATCCTGATATATTCAACTATCCATGGTACATTTCTATAAAGGTTTTCCCCAATTACCTGTTTAATTATTACTCAACTCCCTCACAACTAAAATAAGCAAATCACAAGGACCTAATCATAGAATGCCAGTCTCAGGTAACATAAGGTCCATTACTCATTAAAGATAAATAATAAAGAATAATGGGAGATTAAAGTCCTGATTCAAAAGAAAATGTATGGTACTTAGCAAATCAGTTCCTCTCTAGGGCTCAGTATTAACAACTACAAAATGCTACTTTCATCTCCTTAAATCATAGTCAAAACTTTTGTATCTACAACTAGGACTTGCTAAGATGCAGAAAGTAGTAACTTATTAAGAGAATTAGAGTAACCCACCTGATATATCTTTAGCATTCTGCTTTTTTTTTTTTTTTTAAGATTTTTATTTATTTATTTGACAGAGAGAGAGAGAGAGAGATCACAAGGAGGCAGAGAGGCAGGCAGAGAGAGAGGGAGAGGCAGGCTCCCTGCTGAGCAGAGAGCCCGATGCGGGGCTCGATCCCAGGACCCCAAGATCATGACCTGAGCTGAAGGCAGAGGCTTTAACCCACTGAGCCACCCAGGCGCCCCTTTAGCATTCTGCTTAAGGTGTAACTCTCATTTAAAACCAAAGCAGTATCTCAACAATGAATTATTAATTTCTTATTCATATGGTAATTGGAGCTGCCTCATAGTTTGGGGACAAGGTTGGAACTGAATGATGATAGTAATATAAAAAAAACAGCATAGTAGCTACCAAGTCTTTACTTACTTGAAATTCATAATGAAAAAAAGACAGCATTGGTATACAAATGTTACAAACATAGAAGACATTCTACAAAAGGAAACTACAGTACCAGAATTTAGAATTCACTTCCCTTTATGTCACTGAAAAAACCTACATTTCTATTTTCCCTAACCTGCACAATATTGCTCCAGATACCTTGTGAAATTTACAGGCTAAGAACTTATGTTCAGAATATGTGTGTCCCAAGTACTTGGACTGACTCAGGCTATACTTCAGAGTACTCACACTGAGCTTCATTTCATCATGCTCAGTTATCATAACTCATCACAAACCCAGTTAAGGTCTTTCCCAACAACTACTACAACTCTGTAAAGGAATCAATACCTGCAGACAGTACATCTCTACTAATGCAAAGTCTTTTAGCTTAGGAAAATGAATGCTCATCTTCATGTAACAAGGTAGTTAAATGGCAGCAGTATCATTCAACTGACACAGAATTAAGGTAAAAATATGGGAAAAAATTAAAGACAGTAAAACCGCAGCAATGTGACAGAATAACATTAAGATCTTTGGTGTCTTAGAACTTAATAGTTTATAATCTACTTCTACAAGCAAATCACCCAACAAATTAAAAAAATGAAATATTCAAATATCTTAAGGTCCTAGATTACATTGAAAACATCCACCAAAATATTCCAGAGTTAAGTTAGAATCAATGTGAATGGTCAAATAAAATTAAGGAAAATCAAACAGATAAAACACAAAGTCCAAGAAGTCCACTGATACATGGTGTTGAGGATTCTGAAGGAGGTCTAACATCTCTAATACAAAGAACAAAGTGATATGGTAATATAATCCAAATTATCATGGAAAAAATAGAGCACACATTACTTTTCCTGGTATAGATCTCCTAATAGACAATAAATTACCCCTATCAGGAACTGTACTTTTTAACTTTCTTTCTGTTAATAATAGCACAAATAAGGGGAAGTGGGGAGGTTGGATTAAATAGGTGATGGACGATTAATGAGTGCACCAGGTATCATATGCAAGTCTTGAATCCAATATTGTATACTGGAATCTAGTATTACACTATATGTTAACCAACTATAATTTAAATAAAAACTTTTTTTACGTGGAAAAAAAAGAAACTATATAGGGGTACAAATAAATTTTATATAAGAACAGATATTACCATTTACATCAACATGGATGGAATTGGAGGGTATTATGCTAAGTGAAATAAGTCAGAGAAAGACAATTATCATATGGTTTCACTCACGTGTGGAATATAAGAAACAGTGCAGAGGATCATAGCAGAAGGGAGGGAAACTGAATTGGAAGTTATCAAAGAAGGAGAAAAACCAAGAGAGGCTCAAATTAACTATAGGAAACAAACTGGGATTTGCTGGAGGGGAGGTGCTGGGGGGATGGGGTAACTGGGTGATGGGCATTAAGGAGGCATGTGATGTGATGAGCACTGGGTGTTATATGGAACTGATGAATTGTTGAACTCTACATCTGAAACTGATGACGTACAGATAGTCCAATGATTACAGATGTACAAATATCTCACCCCTCTGGCTCACTGTGTTACCCTGATGAACTGTAAATCTAATACAAATGATTCAAAATCATCAAATATTTGGCTCATCTTTGAGGTTTTTTATTGAATCTTGGCTATCACATCTATTTTTTAAGATTATTTTGCTCACCAAAGAAAATTAACCCAGTCAAGTCTTCTACTAACCATTTCTATTCCACGTTAGAACTTCCTAAATTATAGGCAAAAAACATGATGTTAGCAACATGGACTCCAGAGCAAAACATTGAATGCAGAAGAACTATTGGGAATATTTCTTCTGGTCTGCATCCCTGTCATCAGAGGATACCAGGGCCAAAACAGCACATCCCTTTTACTACAAGGAAAGTCCCTTGAGGTTTCCTGATCATTTGAGAAGTTGAATGAAGTATACTGCAGCCAACACCCAGCTGTTCCCCTTCACGTTCTACTCACTTTTGGCAGAGATGGACTTGCTGCATTAACACCTGAAGTCATTAATCAACATTCACATCTAGAACAAACATATCCTTGGAACTGGATTTCAAATACTGCTGTCTTACTGGGCCTTCATCATCTCACTTAAGCAAGAGAAATTCTCTCACCCCTGTAAAATCAAACAGAACTTTCTTATTTCTACTTTTTTTATATATATTCCTAAGGACTTTATTTAAAACAATTGTTACATTTTATTTTATTTTTTAATTTAATTTTATTTTTTCAGTGTTCCAGAACTCATTGTTCATTTCTACTTTTTGACTAAAAATGACTAAAACACATTGTAAACTTCATGACAAGGTACCTAGCTTCACTAGAATAAGTCCATATAAACACCAAATAGTTCTGACTGGCTCCTATTTAGGAGAAGCTGACCACTTCTGTGTTAAGAATATGAAGCTGACCACTTCTGTATTAAGAATATGGAGGCAGATATTAGACAGGCATAGATTCTAATTACAGACATTCGACTACATTGAAGTAACCATAATAAATCTAAAAACTTGTACCCTAACATTAAAAAAAATTGGTAATGCTGGGGCACCTGGGTGGCTCAGTGGGTTAAGCCTCTGCCTTCGGCTCAGGTCATGATCTCAGGGTCCTGGGATCGAGCCCCGCATGTCGGGCTCTCTGCTCAGCAGGGAGTTTGCTTCCCCCTGTCTCTCTGCCTGCCTCTTTGCCTACTTGTGTTCTCTCTCCTCTCTGTCAAATAAATAAATAAAATCTTAAAAAAAAAAATTGGTAATGATGACACATTTCTTAAACATCTGTTTGATAGGCTCTATGCCCATTGATCACTGCAGACGACTGAAGAAAAACAAAACCAAAATAAATTGTCTTCAAACACTGGTGGTGTCCATATAAGGACACTTACCATACTCACTGCATTTCATAATACATGTTCCAAAAATATTAGTTCCCTTCTTTCCTGGACATCACTTAGACACCTCTGACTCTGGAGTTCAATGTTTGATCGAAGAGGTAGTCGTCTCCCTTTTACATGTTCTTGCATCCATCTCAGCTATTTGTGTGCCTTCTGGGATCTAAGGATGAGTTTCCTTTTTTGCTTTCAACAGCATGTATGTTAAAAAAAAAAGGGAAAAATAATGAGCTTGGAATATCTTATGAAAACTTAAAAAGATGTCTGGAGAATTGGCAATGTATACTGCTACACCTGACATTTCTAAGTATTCAAAGTTTTCACAATAAGCCAAAATATCTGTTGAAAATAATGTTCTACTGAGGCACATTGACTGGATTTCAGAGTGTCATTTAAGCTCAAAGTTTGAAATCATTATGTTCAGACAAGGTCCTTTGTCATCATGAACCTAGCCAAGGCCTCTATAATACACTACTACTTTTCTTTACAAGGTTATTTTACCTGGAGTGATTTACGTTTGTCCTAAATGCAGCTAACACCATTTTCAGCTTCCTTGCGATACTACTGGGTAGGATCCACAGTAACATGTCAGAAAATTGAGTGGTCAAATTCCTCCTTTCAGAGTCATCAACTATGTGGGCAAAAAAGACCTTAATAAGACTAAAAAAACTGCAATACAAAAAAAAATATTAGAATATATCTTGCTTTACTTATTTACTATAATTCAAATATTGAGCTTTATTATATGAATGGCCAGTCCCAAAGGAACTGGAATGCAAAGATGAGTAAGAATCTGGCAATGTATTATCAACTGGATAACATGTATTTGAAAACTTCATATAATCTCACAGAGACTGTAACCGACTACTGGCTGAAATCAATTTTTATTTGAAATGAACACAATAAATCATCTTCCCGATCTCTGAAATCAGATTATGTAAGTTCTAGACAAGTATTACTATTATCACATGATTCCATAAGTTACTTTCTACTACATTATTATTCTACTACAAGTTAAGACCTATGAGAAATAAAATATCAGTAAGGTTTACAAAAATTACAAGACTTCTGGGCAACCCCCTCAGGTCCCCTCCCTCCTTAGGAGCTTTGTACTACCACTCTGCTATGGCTCAATAAACCTTGCTTTGCTGCCCACCAAAAAAAAAAAAAGACTTCTGGTATCACCTGCACGTGAATTCTGAAAAAGTTAAACTCACTGAAACAGACTATAATGGTGGCTGCCTGGGACTGATGGGGTGTGTAAAATGGGAAGATGCTGATTGAAGGGACTTTTAATTATAAGATGAGTAAGTTCAAGGGGTCTAATATACAGTGTGGTGACTATAGTTAACAGTATTATAATATCTGAAATTTGCCAAGAGTAAATCTTAAATATTCTCATCACAAGAAAAAAAATGATAACTATGCATGGTGATGGATGTGTTAAATAACCTTGTTGTAGTAATCTTTTCACAATATAACTGTATAGTAAATCATCACGTAACACACCTGAAAATTACATAATATCATTTATCAATTATATATTGATAAAGCTGAAGAAAATTACAGGACTTCTAAAATTTTACATGATTGAAGACTAATGAGTTTATGAGGGCAGGAAGCCACATAACTTTTTATACACTTTTATACGAAGTCCAGTTTACCTATCATATCATATAAACACAGAATACTACAAATAAATAACTCAGTAACTCAAAACCATAAAGATTTATGGTAGCATTAACTATTAAAGCCCAGAATTTCTACTTGAAACTGTTATTTAAGCCACAATGAAAAATCCATATTGATGTGCAATGTGTACATATTTATGAACTTACTGCTAATAAATGTGACCAGGAAATCAAGAAGTCATTGCCTAATTGTGCTTTAGATATAAGGTGTAATTCATGTAAATGCAGAATGGGAAAAAGCCTAAGGGACAAGTATTTACTGCTATGAATGTTTGCAAACTCTTATGTTATTATGTGTTCACAACGGAACTCTGTAGAATTTCAGTTCTAGCATTCCATAACAAAAGATCCACATTCATCTTATACTCCACATGCAATTATAGGAGTATCTATGCTAAATATTTTTTTCAGTATGTGTTCCAACAATCAAGGTTATCAAACAATCAGGGAAGTTCTAGGCAGAGAATATTACCACCAAATCGAAACACACATTAGAAGTCATCTTGCAGAATCTAGAGTTCTTGTCACTTACCGCTACCTTGCAAAAGTAGCCATCAACTTTACTTAAGGAAATATGAGAGAACAGGTTTTCTTTGAATATGATGCACAATGACTCATGCCAAAATCTAAGGGCCATCCACATCAGCAGATCTATGTAAGGAGGAATGTTTTCCTTTCAAAACAGGAAAAAGTACCATAAATTATTCAAAAGTTGGTCCAGAGAGGCCAACTGCATAGAAATCAAGGCTCTTTGCATACCACCCACACAATTTTGAGCAGAAGTTCTAAGTCATATATACCACAGTCAATTTTATCTTAACAGAATTGCTTTGCCTTCTGAGATCCAGATAAACTACTTTGCCTAGCGCTTTAGTAACCAAGAAGTTCCACTGTAACATTTACAATCTCTAAAATAAGTATCACATCTGTCTTATATAAACCAACTAAACAGAGGAGGACCTGGCTACTTTACGTTTACTTCCTGATAGTGGCCACCAATACTAGAAACTACTTTGGGAGAAACCATACAGATTTGGTGACAACTGAATTAATTCTAAGGGTCCCTTTTCCTTGGGAGACTATTAGTTGAAAGGCCATGATTTAAAAGATGGAAATTGAAGGAGTACCTGTCTACCTCACTCGGTAGAGCATATGACACTTGGTCTCAGGGCTGTGAGTTGAAGCTCCACTTTGGGTACAGGGATTATTTAAAAATAAAATCTTTTAAAAAAATTAAAACTAGAAGATGGAAATGGTGATATACACACAACATTTTTTGGTAAAATCAAAGGAAAAACCACAATCAATCTACCAGTCTGAAGTTACTAAGGAATTAAAACCATCTTTAACTCATATTTTATAGGCTACTCTTATAATCAACAAGAACTGATTCATTGCCCAGTTGAAAGCTTAGCAATAAAACCTAAAGAATTCTTCCCTCTTCCTTTTAAAAGTGAGTTAACCACTGTTGCATAACCAACTCAAACTGGACCTAGATATTTGGGGCATCCCTTAGCTAATTAACTGGAAGAGATTTCCCACTCCTCTAAACATTTCCAGTACATCACTAAGTGATGTGATTGGGTAATTTGTACTCAAGAGTATCAACTACATTTTAGAGTGTTAAGTTATCTGTATTTTAAGTAACACAACTTATCCCAAATATGAAATCTCCCTGACTCCCAAGACCCAGGCTCTTCCATTCATTTAAAAATTTATAAGTAGGGGCGCCTGGGTGGCTCAGTGGGTTAAGCCTCTGCCTTTGGCTCAAGTCATGATCTCAGGGTCCTGGAATCGAGCCCCACAACGGGCTCTCTGCTCAGCAGGGAGCCTGCTTCCCCCTCTCCCTCTGCCTGCCTCTCTGTCTACTTGTGATCTCTTTCTGTCAAATAAATAAATAAAATCTTTTAAAAAATTTTATAAGTAAATACTTACTGGTAGGCAGTGATGATTATTCCAGGATCATACCATCTATTCTGATCATACACGGCACAAGGGCACTGTAAATCTCATCAACTGATATAAACTTCCATGAAAAGGAGTATCTCCAATTCCAAATGCTTTGATTTAATGAACAAAGTCTGTTTCAGTACCACAGTTTCTTTCCATAGGTGGCCTTACAAGGCCTTTCATCTCATCCCTCCTTCCCTTCAGGTATGTATGACATAGCAAAGAGGAAGATGCCATATGAGTCTTAGCTTAGCTACTTAACCCCCTGGCTAAGAGTTTTCTTTTGTGTCACGGTTACAAACTAATACCAGTCAATGTACAAAGTGGAAGTTAGGAAACTTAATCAGGTATCACAACCATTTTATCTTAAGAATTAAAGAGAAAATTCTTTAAAATGCATTGCTTAACAGAACTCACCTCTTCCATAATAACTTCAACACCAGAAAAATCCCAGTCTTCACTTTGACCACAACAAAATCAACAGGCAAAAAAGTGTACAACATACAACAGTACCTCGCAGTTTAATTGCTCTGTGCATTTATTAGCTAATATTAATGCAGCAAGGAGGGAACAATAGCTCACAAACACTCTACAGAATTTCACAAGACACATCGCAGGGAAAAAGTGACTTAAGAATGATCAACAGTATCCTAGGGTCTTGGTGGACGCATTCCTGGGGGAGGTGGACCTGGGGGGGAAAAAGCAAAATTCCATGGGACCATTAGAAAAACATTACATAAATATTAAGGCGCCCAGCTGGCACCACTGCACAAAAGTGTAGCCACTCACCTCTAATTCCTGGTGGAGGGGGTCTCATTCCTGGAGGGGGCATGCCTATTGGCGTCCCTCGAGCAGGGGGAAGCCCAATTGGTGGGCCCATGGGTGGTCTCATACCAGGTGGAGGAGCCATAATGCCTAGAGAAGAAAAATCATAGAAATAAAGGCCTCATAATTAAGCTCAGCTAAGATGACAGAATAAAATATAAAATAATATTTAAAGAGATGGGCCCAGATACTAAATAGAGGGTTGAACAATTTCTCCTGGACCATTACCATGTAAGCCATCCCCAACTCTATTAATAGAATCCACAGCTTTTCATTAAAAACTGCTTAAAAAGAGGTTTAAAAGTGCGAAACATAATCTAAGCAACTAGTTAAGTACTTGGGCTGCTTCTTAATTCAGTATCTTTTTAGAATATTTTTAGTCATCACTTCCTCCAGATAATACAATTTTATTTTCACATAACACCACATATGCGCCAAATTCTCTTACCTTCTGTATCAATTTCTTACCTGGAGGTGGTGTTGCTCTGCCCACAGGAGTGGGTGGGGTCCCCCGTCCCGGTGGGTACTGAGTTGGGGCTCCGGCAATGCTGGCAGTAGCAGCAACTGCAGCAGCTGCTACAGTGCCTCTTCCCTGTGGAGTCATTACCTGAGAAGGCATGGTCAGATATAGCAAAGGTAAGGCACATTCTCACATTATTCAAACAAAAGCATCAGTGGATACCATGGTCTATTAAATATGAAATCATAATAGCAATTTTGTATTTCTCCCATTATTTTCATTTCAAATATCGTAGCACACTAATACATCCTCCTAAAACCTTACATTCCCTGTTTTAACCTATTAAGTCCTTTCACATTTTCTCAACTCTGGTTTACCCATCCATCTGTCTCTTTACTCACCAATACTGTTAAATTTCTCTTATCAAGGTGGCTTTAATCCGTTCCCCTCCTAATGCGTATTTGTCTTTCAGCACCCTCTACAGCATATGCTGCTTACATAGTATAGGATGTGCACTCAGGCTTTTCAATCTATTCAGCCTCTAGGCACGTTCTCTCAGTAATATAAAACCTTCTCCTAGTTCCTCACCTGTTGGGATGGCCCCCCAACCCCTCGGACAGGGCCTGCTAATCCAGCAGGAGCCTGGGGTATTGGAACACCAGCGGGCACTCCTCTGCCAGCTGCCCTGCCAACCCCAGGACCTCCTGCAGCTCCAGCAAGTGGTACCCGAGCAATTCCAGTCTGAAACAAGAAAAATTATTTGAAATCAAATTATTTACCAATGTTATAAATAATCTTATTCCTAAAATATCACTCCTTGCCACTATTTTCTCGCACTATCTAGTTGGCATTAGTTCTATATTCAAAGGAATAGACAAGTACACCATGGAGGCATTCAACAGATTAAATGTACATATGTCAAATTTTGAGTACATATAAATCAGTCACTCCCACCCTTATCTAGGTATTCCCCAGCACATAGAATAATTCATCAGAAAGTCCTTAATCACCAAATATGGACAAGTAAGCACTGACATTAAGTGCTGGGCACATTTTACTTGACAAATGTATACTATTATTATGCCTCATTGTACCTTCATTTAGCAAAGATCTCAAATAACGTGATGCCTTTCCACGTTACTGTTCTGTCCTACCCTACAGCTTCCTTACATCTTTGGGGGGTGGTCCTTCCACAGTCATGGAAACCAAGTTCTCCCCACGTAGTAACACCAGACCCAAAACCCGCTTTTCTTCACGCTCTGGCTGCTTAGCATTCTTTGGCCTATAAATCAAAAGTAAACTTTGTTAAGATTAAATTAGTGATCACTCACTAAAACTTACAGTTAAGTATCAACTAAGACAATAACTGATGGAAGATATTCATGCTCAGTTACTACTAAGTTATTACAAAGTTATGACAGAACAAAGACAAATACAAAAACACTAGACTCACTGACATATTAGAGTAAATGGTAAAGCTTTTTTCCTATCAAAATTTTCCAGAATGTTCACTCAATGTTTTATTTCAGCAAGATTAATTTCTTCTTTGTTAAACACAAATGCATATCATGTGGCTAAAACTTTTAAGAAAAACTGAAATGTGTTTTCATGTTAACATGGCAAGTAATTTTTTTTAAATCATTTTTTAAGTAAATCTGGATGACAGACAACTAAAATAGTAACAATAACAGGCAATGAGGTCATACCAAATGATTAAAGGCAAAAAAAAAAAAAAAAAGGCTTTGAATAAGAGATGCCTATGCATTCCTGGCCTTACCACTTACTATATAACTATGGGGAATAATAAGAAAATTTTAAAAAAGGAAGAAACCTTGTGTAGAGTCATCACAACTATAAGCAGCAAAAACCATACATTCATGAGGCATATACAATGTAATACAGGTAAAAGCAATTGAGAATGCCATTCAACAATCCTCACTAAGTATTATCAGAGAATAATAAACAATTTAAAGCATTAGGCATGTAAAATTATCCCTATAACTTAGTGACAAAAGTGAAACAGAGAAATTAATATGCCTAAAACTCTCAAATACCCTTAGAATTTTCACTATCATAGGGCTTCTTGTATTGTAGGAAAAAATCTGGATTATTTACACACACACACACACACACACACACACACACACACACACAAACACTGACATGCCACCATCCTAGAATATCTGAAATAATCCTACTTGTTGTGCGGGGAGGAGATGGAGAATACATGAAAAGGGAAAGATGCGGAGTATGTTTTTGAATATGTTTTTTGCCTGAAAGGAACAGACTTAAGAGTACAGCAGATAACTCGTGCTAAGCGTTACCTTTTTCTTCATATTTAATAAAACCTATGTGAAGTAGGCAAATTAAACTTCTGGATAGTTTATCATTGACTGCGGAAATAAAGTGAATCAAGCCAAGAATCCAGGGTGATGCCTCCCAAGTTCTGCTCCATGATAAAAGCCTGAAACAAAGCCGTCTTGAATGTCCAGAGATATTACAAGCACCAACTCAACTCCTATGAATGATAAGTCAACTGAGTGGAAGTAGGATGCCACTAAGATCCACCAATTTCTGTGATCTTATTGCAGATAGTCAACAGTGCTCTGTGAAAGAAGGCCCCTGGTCACAGGTATAAAGAGGGTAGCCTAATGCGGTAAGGCACAAACACGAGGTTATTCCTAAAGAACTGAAATGAGCAAAAGAAAATAAGCAAATAAGAAAATAAGCAAAGAGGGTTAAGAACGGAAGCCAAATCCCTGATGAATATGGATGCCAAGATTCTCAACAAGATCCTAGCTGATAGGATCCAGCAATACATTAAAAAGATTATCTACCATGAACAGGTGGGATTTATCCCTGGGATGCAAGGGTGCTTCAACATTCGCAAGTCAGGGGCACCTGGGTGGCTCAGTTGGTTGGGCAGCTGCCTTCGGCTCAGTTCATGATCCTGGAGTCCCGGGATTGAGTCCTCCATCGGGCTCCCAGCTCCGCAGGGAGTTTGCTTCTCCCTCTGACCTTCTCCCCTCTCATGCTCTCTCTCACTCTCTCTCTCAAATAAATAAATAAAATCTTAAAAAACATTCGCAAGTCATTCAATGTGACAGGACAAATCAATAAGAGAAGAGAGAAGAACCACATGGTCCTCTCAATTGATGCAGAAAAAGCATTTGACAAAATACAGCATCCGTTCCTGATTAAAACTCTTCAAACTATAGGTATAGAGGGAACATTCCTCAACTTCATAAAATCTATCTATGAAAAACCCACAGTGAATATCATTCTCAATGGGGAAAAGCTGACAGCCTTCCCTTTGAGATCAGGAACACGGCAAGGATGCCCACTCTCGCCACTCTCATTCAACATCGTACTGGAAGTCCTAGCAACAGCAATCAGAAAACAAAAAGAAATAAAAGGTATTCAAACTGGCAAAGAAGTCAAACTCTCTCTTTTCAAAGATGACATGATACTTTATATGGAAAACCTAAGACTCCACCCCCAAACTACTAGAACTCATACAGCAATTCAGTAATGTTGGGAGGATACAAAATCAATGCACAGATATCAGTTGCTTTCTTATACGCTAACAATGAAACTATAGAAAGGGAAATTAGAGAATCAATTTCATTTACTATAGCACCAAGAACCATAAATTACCTGGGAACAAACCTAACCAAAGAGGTAAAGGAACTGTACTCAAGAAACTACAGAACACTCATGAAAGAAACTGAAGAAGACACAAAAAGATGGAAAAACATTCCATGCTCATGGATTGGAAGAATAAACATTGTTGAAATGTCTATACTGCCCAGAGTAATCTACGATCAAAATTCGACTGGCATATTTCAAATTGGTGGAACAAACAATCCTAAAATTTGAATGGAATCAGAGAGAACCCAAATTGCTAAGGAAACATTGAAAAAGAAATACAAAGCTGGAAGAATCATGTTGCCTGATTTCAAGCTTTACTACAAAGCTGTGATCACCAAGACAGCATGGTACTGGCACAAAAACAGACACATAAACCAATGGAACAGAGTAGAGAGTCCAGATATGGACCCGCAACTCTATGGCCAAATAATCTTCGACAAAGCAGAAAAAATATCCAGTGGAAAAAAGACAGTCTCTTCAATAAATGCTGCTCGGAAAATGGGACAGCTATGTATAGAAGAATGAAACTTGACTGTGTTCTTACACCATACACAAAGATAAACTCTAAATGGATAAAAGACCTCAACATGAGGCAGGAATCCAACAAAATCCTAGAGGAGAACATAGGCAGTAACCTCTTCGACATTGGCCACAGCAACTTCTTTCAAGACATGTCTCCAAAGGCAAAGGAAGCAAAAGCAAAAATGAACTTTTGGGGCTTCATCAAGATAAAAAGCTTCTGCATAGCAAAGGAAACAGTCAACAAAACAAACAGGCAACCCACGGAATGGGAGAAGATATTCGCAAATGACACTACACACAAAGGGCTGATATTCAAGATCTATAAAGAACAACTCAAACTCAATAGCCAAAAAACAGATAATCATCTCAAAAAATGGGCAAAGACATGAACAGACACTTCTCCAAAGAAGACATACAAATGGCTAACAGACACATGAAAAAATGTTCATCATTAGCCATCAGGGAGATTCAAATCAAAACCACACTGAGATACCACCTTACACCAGTTAGAATGGCCAAGATCAACAAGACAGTAAACAAGTGTTGGAGAGGATGTGGAGAAAGGGGAATCCTCTTTCACTGTTGGTGGGAATGCAAGTTGGTGCAGCCACTTTGGAAAACAGTGTGGAGATTCCTCCAGAAATTAAAAAAGAGCTACCCTATGACCCTGCAATTGCACTACTGGGTATTTACCCCAATGTTACAGATGCAGTGCAAAAAAGGGCCACATGTACCCCAATGTTCATAGCAGGAATGGCCGCAATCACCAAACTGGAAAGAGCCAAGATTCTCTTCAACAGACGAATATATAAATAAGATATGGTTCGTATACACAATGGAATATTGTGCCTCCATCAGAAAGGATGAATACCCAACTTTTGTATCAACATGGATGGGTCTGGAGGAGATTATGCTGAGTGAAATAAGTCAAGCAGAGAGAGTCAGTTATCACACGGTTTCACTTAAGTATGGAGCGTAAGGAAAAACATGGAGGATGTTGGGAAAGGAAAGGATGGGTGAACTGGGGTGAAACCGGAGGGGGAGATGAACCATGAGAGACTGAGGACTCAAAAACAAACTGAGGGTTTTGGAAGGGAGGGGCATGGGGGATGGATGAGCCTGGTGGTGGGTATTAAGGAGGGCACATTATTGCATGGAGCACTGGGTGTGGTGCATAAACAGTAAATCTTGGAATACGGAAAAAATTAAATTAAATTAAAAAAAAAAAAGACTGGGAGATCCAATTCAGTAATGGCTTAGGTTGTGACGCAACAGATTAGCCCTGCCACTTTTTCCCTCCCCCCTTAACAGTTACCCTCTATAATCCCTTACTCCTATTACCCTCTCCCTCAATCTCCCACTATCCAAACCCAAAATGATCTTACTTGATCTTTCTGAATTCATCACAATCACAGAGGATCAAGTTCATATGCTTGTCAAACGCCTTAAAGGTGCCAATGAAGATTCGGCCATCTTGCAAGATACATCTCATTCTATAGTCAATGTGCTGCAGCATCTTGCTGCTCTTTCCTACAGTCTGAAAGGAGTAAGAAAGTTGTGAGTCATCAGCCAGTCTACAATTACGTTATAACTTCCCCACCATCTTTTCCCTATTCCTGTATCAATCTAAACTTGGTTTCCTTAACACATCTTGCCTCCCTTGTTTTCTCCAAAAATCCCTTCAGTCTCAAGATACTAGACCCAGTTTAGGCCCAGGACAACTATAGTCCTCTATGGAACCCTCTACTTCTCAGAACGTCTCCCTGTGCAGTCTCCCATCATCCTGACTACATTTCTTCCCCAACAGAGTCACAAACCCAGTTTCATGTTAGTATTCTATCATTCTAATTACTCTCCTTTCCCAATTTTAATCCCAAATCCCACCCTCTTTCAGAACACTTGACCCTGTGGACTATTCCTTTTCCCCTAGACGTGTAGCCAAACAGTAGGAAATTCCTACCTCCATCAGAAACTTTCCAATTCCCATCAACCCAATGCAAATACAAACTACTGTTTACTTCCCCAAAGACCTTTATCCTAGTTACGTCACACCTCATATCCCCTCCCATTCAGAACTTGGAACAGTGTTTCTCAAAATTTTTTCAGTTTGATTTAACCTACTAAGTCACCCTTTTTTTTTTAAGATTTTATTTGTCAGAGAGAGAGAGAGCACAAGCAGGTAGAGTGGCAGGTAGAGGCAGAGGGAAAAGCAGGCTCCCCGCCGAGCAAGGAGCCCGATGTGGGACTCGATCCCAGGACCCTGGGATCATGACCTGAGCCGAAGGCAGCCGCTTAACCAACTGAGCCACCCAGGCGTCCCACTAAGTCACCTTTTAAAAATATTTTTATCTTAAATCACCCACTCCACCGAAATTTTAATATGCTGATAATACTGTATCTCTATTTATATACTGTAGTCCTTAGGAAGACCACAAGCTATTATAAAATCTAATATTCCTTCTACTTTTCCAAATCAATTTTTGCTGCTTTAAGATATCTTTCCAGGGGCGCCTGGGTGGCTCAGTGGGTTGAAGCCTCTGCCTTCGGTTCAGGTCATGGTCTCAGGGTCCTGGGATCGGGTCCCGCATCGGGCTCTTTGCTCAGCAGGGAGCCTGCTTCCCCCTCTTTCTCTGTTGCCTCTCTGCCTACTTGTGATCTCTCTCCTGTCAAATAAATAAATAAAATCTTTAAAAAAAAGAAAAAGGTATCTTTCCTATTGGGAATACATGCTATAAGTTATCTAAACTTGAACAGCACCACAAAACCGATTAGGATGTTTTATCTCTCTACAGACTGTTTATTATTGTGTACTTCGCATGCCGTGAATTGCTAAACCCCTCCATCATTAATGTAGACTTTATGTCTATTATAACCTGAGTCTTCCATCCACTGGATGGTCTCTTACTATTGCAAATCCTAATGAAAACTCTCTTCTGTATTTTCTCACATGTAAGATCCCTCTTAAGACATTTTCAACCATTTTATCACTACTATAGGACAACAGACATAGCTTTTCTTCAGCTGATACTTCATACAATGAGATATCATCTCTAAAAACTGATTCCTTATTTCTAACATGAAGAACCCAAAGACACCCCACACTCTGGTAAACCATAATTTTAGGCCCTTTCAGTAGCTTTTTAATATACACCTTACCATGGTTGCTGTTCCACCAAATCCAATGTCCACGGTAAGGTTTCAGGATCCTTAAGACCTAAGGGAAGGCTACAGATAAAGGTATGACGCAGGTTCTCCTACAAACAATGCAAGCTTGGGGCAGATGCTTCAAACGGTAGATGGGAGCCTGCAGAGGAAAGCATGATCTAGCTGCACTGCGATCTACCATGTTTAAAAACAGGCAGACAATTTTTCATGAAAATCATTTTAACAGACATGTTCAAAACACTTCCCATATTCTTACACCCACCAAGTGAACACCAAATTTCACTATTCCCTCACTTTAATTACCCCGTTTGTTTATATGGCTATATGGCCAACTTTCTTAGCAATCAAAAAATATGCATTATTACAAAAGTGTTATTTTTCCCAATATACTAATGAAAATGCTCTTGAGTCTGGGAACCAATAGAGTCAAAACTGGAAAACTGTCTCAAGCTACTAATTATACTTATTTGAAAAGTACACATAAATTAGACTTGAATGGGAATTTGGCTTTATGTATAAAAGTAGCCCCATACCATAAACGGAATCTGATATAATTTTACTTTTAACAGTACAGACATTTCCAGTAAAACTGTTCTGTTTTCAATAAAGACACTTTTTAAACAACAATGTACACCGGTTAAGTAAATTATGACTTATCTATTTCACGATGTGAAAAAAAATTGTGGGTATGAACTGTAACATCAAAACAATAAGGTAAAAGAAATGTTTTGAGGATAGTTTTCCATGTAGAACTATAGGACACTAGATAAGAAGATAACAGAATGGTATGAAAGAAATAATTCAGTTAAGGGTGGTAAGAGGTAGATGTTTCTCTAGAATTACAAAAATCTGATGGTAGTCAAATGCATTTGTATGAGAATTTGGAGTATCAGATTGTCTAAAAAATAAATTCATCATTACTCAGAATGTCTCCTAAACTTTGTTCTCCAAATGCAAACTGCCATGTACCATCTGTGCCTTTTTTCTGAAAGACAATCTACCTATATCCTCAAAACTGTCCATACGTCTCTTTCTTAAAAAAGATTTTATTTATTTATTTGAGAGAGAGAGAGTACGCACAAGCGGGAGAGTGGGGGCTAGGGAGAGGCAGAGGGAGAATCGAACTCCCCACTGTGCAGGGAGCCTGATGTGGGGCTGAGCCAAAGTCAGATGCTCAACAGACTGAGCCACCCGGGCACCCCTCCAACATTTATCTTAACTGACTCTAATAGCTATACACTTGTTTCTTCTCCCATCTACCTAACTTACATCTTTAAAGATTCAGTGACATCAGGGATAACCCCTTTTGTAGCATCCAATATTTGTACATGAATTAATGTTCTGCATAAAACTGGCATGTAAAGATCTTAAAAGATCTATTCAAATCAGCAGACTAATGTACCCTCTGCTCCCCTCCCCAAATACCTGTAGTTCTTTTTTTATTTAAATTCAATTAGCTAACATAGGAGTAGTTTAAGGCCTATAATATAGATGTTCTTAATCCTGACGGATTATCTATGAAGCAGAGTCTAAAATCCTATACTTGTTTATTTTTAAGTTAGCAACTTTTATTTTTATAATACTGTATTTATTAAGATATAAAGTCTTCAGCAACCCATTATAACAGAAAGTAAATTATCTACAGAAGTAGAAAAAATATACATAGAAACAGAGTAAATTAAATGGTAACCTGAAGTTGGGAGTGGAAACAGGGAATGTATGTAAATGAACGTGAAGAATCTTACTTTGGTAATGCAGCGTCCTAAAAGTACCTGGCAATGGTTGCAAAAGTGAGTAAATTTACGAAAAAATTAGGTGCATTTTATGGTATATAAACTATGTATCAATAAAGCCGTCTTTAAATAAGCCGTCTTTAAAATGTAAAACGTCAAGACCTTCACACAATGTACAAAGTCTGTAACATTACTTTTTATATCGCCACTAGTGAAAAAAATAAAAACAAAAAATGCTAACCATTCAACAAGACACTATTACTGGAGTACACCCCCTCCACCATCAACAACGGAGACATGCTACCAGACACTGAGCCACAAGACCGTGATTATTAGAACAAAAGAAAAAAAAATTGTAGGGTTAGATTTCAAGATTTCATTTAAGGGGAAAAAAATGTAATCACTGAAAAGTTTCTTATGTAAGGATGTAATGGAACCCAGCATCAAATGTGCATTTAAGGTGAAATTTGTAGTTAGTCACCTTTCCAGTGAAAATTTAAAATTCAGAAACAAAACTTTTACCTTCAAATGCCAAAAAGATTCGAGTACAGATTTCCCTATCAGCTTCAGTTTAAATGTTCTATCCCAACTGGCATTTCAATGAACATATAACCATCAGACCTAATTCATAGTTTAACTATAAGAAACCAACAAATTAAAAAAAAAAAAATTTCCTTGTAAAGTGGAAGAGTAAAAAGGAAAGGCCATCCACAGACTTGTTTCTGTCCATCACCTAACCTGTTTGAGTTTCCAAACCCCTTCCACATCTACTAGATGTTGTTAACCAGTTATCAAGTATGAAAATGTACCTGGAGATGAGTCATAACCTAAGGAACTAGAGACCTAAAGAACTGGGAACACAGATGTGTAATATAATATAAAATATTCTATATAAATAAGAGAAAAACATTTTACTCACTACTCAGATTAGGGGATGACTGAAGTGATTTAGAAAGTTATCTCTTATCCCTAAATTTAGTAAACCATAATCCTGAATCCTTATAAGGGAAAGGATGTTTCACTTCAGAGATTGATCAAATTTATCTCCATAGTAAATGACAGCAAAATGCTTCATGAAGAAGAGCATTAATGCAGCAAAATGACACTGCACTGATGAGTTAGCAGTTATGATAAATCTCCTTACATCGAAAAGCGTGTAAGCAAATAAATGGCCCCAGATCCCTGACTCAAACATCCTGAGATTCCTCATAGAAGTTCTTAAACTTTTGTAAAGTCTGGACTTTCAAATGATTAAACTTTATAAAAATGTAAGTGAAAAGATAAGATGCTAAAACTTGGCCAAGATATATACAACAAATGAGAAATCGTATGATAATGGTAATGCATTAGTTGCTCCTTCAAATCTGGCGAAATATCACACCCTTCACAGAAAATGTGAAAAAAAGTTAAGCAATTAAAGGGAGAGAACACAAATAAATGGAAAAGTATTCATTCATCCACAAAACAACGCCAATTAAAACCACACACACACAAAAAAAAAACATTTGCAATTTTTGGAACTGTTTATTTATCAAAAAAAAAAAGACACACAAAGATGGTACTGAGAAACTAGTGCTAGTAGTAATTATTCTTGATGGCAATCAACAATGCTTATGATGCTGTCACAAAGCAATGTAACACAACATTTAAGAGTAATACTAATATGTATACCCTACAGTCCACAACTGGATTCTTATCCTAATAAATTTAAGATACCAAATATATCTTTAAGATACCAAATATATCTTTAAAATACAGAATATTGTAAAAGCATAGCAAACTAGAAAAAAAAACAAGTACAAGGGAAAAGTAAATCATGAATGAACTATCATTTATTAATTACAAATGATAATTATGATGACTATAATAAAATGAGGAAATATTAGTGATATACATTTAAGTGAAATAAATACAAAATAAATTCATTTAAAAGCATGATTCCAACTAAAAAAAGCAAATGGGCAAAATGAAAGAAAATTCAACCTTATGCTATGGTTGAAACATGAGTTTTAAAATCTTTGGTTTACCTCCCAATTTTTCTCGTTTATCATTTGGAAGCTTTAGATTTTTATTGTAAAAAAAAAAAACATACCAATTGTTAAAATGTCTTTAAAAACTACCCATCTACATTTACTCTTTAGACATGATTCTTTAACATGATTCTAGACTTGACCCTTATCCCAGAAATTTATTTGGTTCCCTACCCTGTAATGTTTACTTTCATATACCTTCCTTCCTATAAGCCCTTTCTCTTCACCACCTTCTATAGTACCACTAGGCCCCCCATTGTCCCAACTTGGTGTTTTCATCTTTAAATTAATTCTCTAAGAAAGATGCCAGAGAACTTTCTTTTAAGGAAGAAGATAATATTTCAAACTTTGCCTGCCATTCAATCTGTCACTATTACTCCAATATGCTGCTATAGTGACTAATACAGCCACAGACCATATGCAAATGAAAGGACATGGCTGTGTGCCAATAAAATTTCCTTTGGGAAAACAGTGAGTGGGTCAGATACTTTACAAACCCCTGTTCTAACTAAAATAATCCTAGTAACTAGTGCTGTTTAACTAGCAGTTGAGACTAGAATAAAACATAGTATCAGAAAATCAGATGATCCTATATGCAGATCATAATGTATGACTTAAATATTATAGGGGTGCTTGGCTGGCTCAGTTGCTAGAGCATGTTGACTCTGGATCTCAGGGTCCCAAGTTTGAGCCCCATGTAAATAAATTAATCGATTAAATTATACTTAGGAACTTATAACAGTATATGAACTGCATTGAAGAGCCAAAAAATCCTGGTTAAAAAAAAATCTATTCTTGGGGCGCCTGGGTGGCTCAGTGGGTTAAAGCCTCTGCCTTCGGCTCAGGTCATGATCTCAGGGTCCTGGGATCGAGCCCCGCATCGGGCTCTCTGCTCAGCAGGGAGCCTGCTTTCCCCTCTCTCTCTGCCTGCCTCTCTGCCTACTTGTGATCTCTCTCTCTCTGTCAAATAAATAAATAAAATCTTAAAAAAAAAAAAAAATCTATTCTCTCTTACTGATTTAAAAATGGGTTTACTCTGGGGAACAGCTGGGGACAATGATCAGATTCCACTGTCTGAAATCAATTCCACTGCCCTGCAATCAGCTCTACGTAATTACTGGAGAATGCTGAGTAAAGGATTAAGCAGGAGAGAATTCTCAGAAAATTTTGTTTTCTATCTTTTAATTTAATATTCAAAATAGTGGTTATAAACAAAGCTAATTAATGTGAGTTGAGAGGTAATACACCAACAGAAATAAAGAAAATCTAGAAGATAACTCATCTATAAGCCTGTCTCTTGGTTTCTAAAAAGTATATTAAACCCTTTGGATTACAGGCATTCAAACCTTAAAATTTTAAAAAAGTTACATAAAATATAAAAAGACAGACTGTAAATAAATCTACATCACATTGAAAATATCATGGATAATAGTTTATTACATTGTCAGCTGAATCAAATACATTGATACATTGTCAGCTGATTCAAACACATTGTTGAAAACGAAAAAGTGAAAAAGACAAAAAAAGGAATAATTAGTAAATATGCATGGGAAATTATTTAACTTATTTGATTATGAATGTGATCTGTATTTATAATTCTGTAGGAACAAATGATAATGTAATTAAAACAATCAATGCAGGTAAAAGTGTATCGTAACTTGCATTCCATTTTTTCAGGGTAACAGAGACTAATACTTTGTAATACAATTTAGAAAATGTACCTAAGCTTATATTTCTGATTCAGGTTATTTTCACATCTGCATAACTGAGGAAATGATCCTAATATGTTATGCTCAGCAGTTCACCAAAGCTTTATTGAAACTACCCGGAAAAAAATGAAGTTTTTCACAAAAGGTAATTTCAAAACATTCATTAGCAGAATATTCAGCAGCCATTTATAATGCAGTACGTTTATATAATATTAATTGGAAAACCAACAGAAATTAGACACAAATAAAACTACCTAAAAAGCGTGCACTAGAATGACTGGGAAATTAAGCGTTAGGTTAAGAAGACCAAGGTCCTATTGCTTGATTTTACTTTTTTAATCTTTCTGTAATGTGCCTATTAATATGAATTTTTTTTATCTAAATTCACTTATGAAATTTTTAAGAAAAAAACTTATTTCACCATATCCCAAATAATTAAGTGACCTCCAAACACATTATTTATTTATTTATTCCTAACCATGACTGAATCAATTCTAACCTGGTTTTTCACTTGGAAATCAGCTACCTGGATGTTCCAATAGTGCTTTAACCACCTCTTGGTGTCTCAGCTAAGAATGCCTGTCTCAGTTCCGCCTGGAAATCCACCACAGGTACTTGCTGCTGCTGAGAGCGCCTTGGGTACAGCTGACACCTATGACAAGAGCACAATACATTAAAATGAATATAAACGGAAAGAGAAAATTAAAAGGGTAACAATATGAAAGAAAATGTGTAGACCTTTAACATTTAAGGAGAGCCTGAACTGGGGTCAGAGCTTCCCATTATCTTGTAGAGACTATAAGAAGAAACAGGAGTCTCTGTACACAGAATGTGCAAGGAACAGAAGGACACTTACTACTTTGGGGGTACTACCCAAAGAAACTTTAAAATAAAAAAAGTTCTTTTGTTTTAAAAAGCCCTGAGGAAAAACCATCAGAACCATATGCATTACTCACTTTCCTATCTGAAAACAATTCTTTAACCCTTAGCAAGAAGAGGGAGGCATTTGCTAAGGCATTTCCAGCAAGACATTAAGACTATTATCCATACTAAATACTCTGGGGAGTAATCACCTGAAACAAGGAAATACCAGAGCCCAGGCTTTAAGGTTCTCAAACTATATAAACTAACTACCTATTAGTTGGAAGGGAATTCCAGACAAAAGTCCTCAGAATATCTCTATGGATCAGTTATCTGGCTGTGAATCTGATTCTGTGAATAATGAAGAAGGAAGTGTTACTGGCTAACGAGACAAGCATAAAAAAAATCACCAGCAATTCTGCCCTTGTTAAGTGTGTGTATGTGTGTGTATATGTATACATCACATACATGTGCATTATATCTATGTGTCTATTTATGAAACTACTCAATAGCAGTTAGATTTGGAAATGGGCCTGAAAAAAGGTATTCCACTATATTTCTAGTTTTTAAATACATCTTAAACATTCTGTTATATAATAAAGAATTAGGTTGGACTTTGTCCATGGCTCATGGGAGGTAATCTCTAAATTCTCAAATTTACCAAGTGATAGAAATATCTTCGTTATATCTTGGTGGGCCCCTCGGATCATACCTGAGTTAATGCTAACAAGAGGATTCAGGATAGAGGCTGGCCAATCCACAAAGACCAACTATGTGATTAGAGTGTGGGGCCATGGACCTGACTTCTTGGGAAGGGATGGCATCAAGGGAGACTGAGTTCAACCCCATAGTCAATGATTCAATCATGTTTAAATAATGAAACTCTAAAAGCCGGGGTGCCTGGGTGGCTCAGTTGGTTAAGCATCTGCCTTCAGCTCAGGTCATGATCCTGGGGTCCTGGGGGTCCTGGGATTGAGCCCCATGTCAGGCTCCCTGCTCAGCAGGGAGTCTGCTTCTCCCTCTGCCTCTCCCTCGCCTCTCGCTCATGCTCTCCCTCTCTCTCTCAAATAAACAAGTGAAATCTTTAAAACAAACAAACAAAAAAACCTTTAGAAGGCACCCAAAGTTCTGGTGAGCTCCCTGGTTGGTGATATATATATACACGGAGGAGCTAAGAGCATTACAACCTAAGGTCATTAAGTTATGGATCGTGTCCTAGGAGTCTATACATTTGGCTTATCCTGAAGTGTATCCCCTATAGTAAACTTAATAGTAAGTGTAGTGCTTTTCTTGAGTGCTGTGAATCGTTCTAACAAATTATGGAACCTGAGGAAATAGTGGAAACCTTGAATACCTATCCAGATGTTCAGAAGTGCAACTGGCCTAGAAACTCTAGGACTTGCAGTTGGTATTTGCATTGAGGGTAACCTTAGGGTGGGTCTAACACTTAACGTGTCAAATCTGCACTAACTCCATTAAGAATCTGAATTACACTGCTCATGCTTTTAAATTGTCCCATTTTTATTTGGGTATTCTTAGTTCCAACCCTTTATTTCCAAATGGCAACTAAGACTCTGACCTAATATGGTTCTAAAAGTGTTTCAGAGAAAAAAAAAAAATATTCTCTAGCTTTTTAAAACTCCTACTGGAGTGTTCCTCTTGGGTTTAACCTGAAGCACAGCTGCAGACTAAACTAAAACTGAGAAAATAAAATGCAACACAGATACCATTCAGTTCACAAAATGCAGATATAATTTAGAAAGACACCTAAAAGGATGCATAAAATAGACTCTCCAGAAGACTTTCCAGCCCCCATCTCCTAATTCTCTCAAATTTACAATACATCAAGAAATAAGAAAGACATTCACCAGCCCCAAAGCTCAAAAACTGATTTACTTGACAGATCTACTGGAAGACGATATAACCATAAATTCCAAGAATAAAAACCGATGAGCTTCTATTAACAATTATTGTTGGTGTGTGAGAGGTTTCATCTGCATCGTTTTGGTTTTTATTCAATTTTGTTTTGTATCTTGGATGGAACACCAATAGCAAATCTTTATTAGCATTAGAACCAGTACCACACAATTTCTCAGGAATACTGACTTTTAGCACTTATGGCTTGGGAAAATGTGGGATATTGATGGGTTATCATTAAAATAAACAGACTACAACTATTAACTATCCCAATCCTGAGAGAATTCTGAGCTTAGCAAGTATCAATACTGCTTACCCATTTTATAATCCACTTACTCTTGAAATGAGAGAAATGACTGGGCAAATTACACTATTTCCCTAACTCAAAACTCCCCTCCCCCATTTAGCACCCTGTAGTATTTACACGTAATACAAACAGCAGAGGTCAGGAAACAAACTTATTTCTTCTTTGAAAGCAATGAAATATTTCCATAGATTTGGACAAGAAAATGACACCTAAAGAGGGCTTAGAGATAATAATGAGATTACCTGTTATGCTGGTTCACACTAGTCTTCCATAAGATAAAGTCTCTAACAAAATTTAACTATTATAAAACCATTATCCACTAACAAAAGATCCTCCCCTCGGAGTGCCTGAGTGGCTCAGTTGGTTGGGCGACTGCCTTCGGCTCGGGTCATGATCCTGGAGTCTCAGGATGGAGTCCCACATCGGGCTCCCTACTCTACAGGGAGCCTGCTTCTCCCTCCGACCTCTCCCCTTTCATGCTCTCTCTCTCTCTCTGTTCTCTCTCTCTCTCTCTCTCTCTCTCTCTCTCTCTCGCTCACTCTGTCTCAATTAAATAAAAATAAAAATAAAAAAAAAGATCCTCCCCTCAAAAGAATCCCCCATACCTCAAATACAATCTCTTTTTTTTAAGATTTTATTTATTCATTTAAGAGAGAGACAGAGAGAGCACAAGCAGGGGGAGAGGCAGAGGGAGAGGGAGAAGCAGACTCCCCCCTGAGCTGGGAGCCTGATGCGGAGCTCAGGGCTCCATCTTAGGACGTGAAGATCATGACCTGAGCCAAAGGCAGACACTTAACCATGAGAGCCACCCAGGCACCCCTAAACTGCAATCTCTAAACAACTTTAAGATACTTCCAGAGATTCCGGGTAAAAATGGCACTTTTAAAAGCTTTTAAGTTACACCGGACACCTGGGTGGCTCAGTCGTTAAGCGTCCGCCTTTGGCTCTGGTCATGATCCTGCATCCCTCGCATCAAGCTCTCTGCTCAGCGGGAAGCCTACTTCACCCTCTCCCACTCCCCCTGCTTATGTTCCCTCTCTCACTGTGTCTCTGTCAAATAAATAAATAAAATCTTTAAAAAAAAAGCTTTTAAGTTTTTAAGTTACAAAAGACATTACCATACAAGAGAAAATTAATATGACAAAAGTCCTATTATAAAGGACAAAAAAAAAAAAAAAGGACAAATTACAGGGGCAACTGAGTGGCTCAGTTGGTTAAGAGGCCAAATTCTTTGTTTTTTTTTTTAAGTTTTTGTTTTGTTTTTTTATTTGACAGAGAGGAGAGAGATCACAAGTAGGCAGAGGCAGGCAGGGAGAGAGGGGGAAGCAGGCTCCCTGCTGAGCAGAGAGTCCAATAGTGAGGCTCGATCCCAGGACCCTGAGATCATGACCTGAGCTGAAGGCAGAGGCTTTAACACACTGAGCCACCCAGGTGTCTTGTGTAACTTAAAAGATTTTAAAAGTGCCATTTTTACCTGGAATCTCTGGAAGTATCTTGAAGTTGTTTAGAGATTGCAGCCTCTAGAGGCCAAACTTGATTTTGGTTCAGGTCATGATCTCAGGGTTGTGGGGTTGAGCTCTGCTAGGGCTCCATGCTCAGCAAGGAATCTGCCTGAGATTCTTTCTCCCTCTGCCCCACCTCCCCCTCACTTGCACATGGTTCATGTTCTCTCCCTCTCTCAATAAATCTCTTATTTTTTTTGTAGGTTAGAACCTATTTTATTTTACTTTATTTTTATTATGTTATGTTAGTCACCATACAATAAGTACATCATTAGTTTTTGATGTAGTGTTCCATGATTCATTGTTTGCATATAACACCCAATGCTCCATGCAATCTGTCCCCTCCTTAATACCCATCACCAAAAAATCTTTTAAAAAATAGAACAAATTATATAGAATATCCATTCACAAAATACTTCTTTTAAAGTTCTCAAACTAAAAATGTAATAAAAGAATAATGAGCTCAGAAGAATAAACAAACGGGGAAAATGGGGAAATTGCTAGTCTCACCAGTAATTTAAAATGTGCAAGTGAATATATTGCAATTTTCCCATATAAAATGAGCAAATAACAAAAATAGAAGACAAAGTTTTGCCTCCATTTTATAATAGCTTTTTTAAAAAAAGCTTTATACTTGAAGAACTGAAATAAAATGTAAATAATTAATATTAAGGAATATTAACTTTCAAATTTACTGCCCTTATCTTTGTTGATAATAGCTAAGAAATGCCAACCTACCGGATCAGTAAGCTAATGATAAATGAAATTATTATTAAACCACCCATACTCCACAATTTGTAAAATAAGGTATTTATATGCACTGACATAGAAAGATCCCCAAGACATATTGTTGCAGAACAATAAATCTCGCATATGTAGAGATCACAAGTATGCCTCCCTTCCTCTCCCCCCTTCCATGTGTGCATACACATGAATGAACAGGAAAAGGTCTGAAAGTATAGATATCTACATATCTGTGGATTGTCTCTAGGGAGAGAAGGGAAATGGACTAATGGTAATTTGAAGTAGATACTTTCTATCTCAAAGTTATGTGTTTTATAAAGAGATAATATTCATGTATTTTTAATATTTGTAATTTTGGATAATAACCAAATAAAACAGTTTTGGGAAAGGGAAAAAAATGCTACCCACTGATTCTGTCAAGATTTGTGATAATAACAAAATGCAAGATCCAATAAATACTATGTATCAGGTCATTCAAAATGTTGATATATTTTGTTAAAATCAGCCTTTTGGAAACCTAAATTTAAAAGTGTGTGGGGGTACCTGGCTGGCTCAGTTGGTTAGGTGTCTGACTCTTGATTTTGGCTTAGGTCATGATCTGGGGATCCTGGGATAGAGCCCTGCATCTGACTCCACGCTTAGCGGGGAGTCTGCTGGAGATTCTCTCTCTCTCTCTCCCTCTGGGCCTCCCCCCAGCTCAATCTCATACTCTCTCTTCCTAAAATGAATAATTAAATCTTTTAAAAAATTAAAAAATAAAAGTGTGTGTATCTATGTGTAGATATCCTACCTAAGGAGAGGAACAAATGTATACATTTCAAGTTTTTTTTAAGATTTTATTTAGTTGAGAGATAGAGCATGAGTGAGAGAGCAGAAGCAGGAGCAGCAGAGGGAGAGGGAGAAGCAGGCTCCCTGCTAAGCAGAGAGCCCAATGTGGGGCTAGATCCCAGGACATGACCTGAACCAAAGGCAGTCGCTTAACCAACTGTGCTACCCAAGTTCCCCACATTTCAAGTGTTTTTTTTAAAGATTTTATTTATTTATTTATTTGACAGAAAGAGAGATCACAAACAGGCAGAGAGGCAAGCAGAGAGAGGGGGGAAGCAGGCTCCCTGCTGAGCAGAGAGGCCAATGCAGGGCTCGATCCCAGGACCCTGAGATCATGACCCGAGCTGAAGGCAGAGGCTTAATTAACCCACTGAGCCACCCACGCACCCCCATTTCAAGTTTTTAATTGGATAAATGTACTAACCAAAAATAAAAATCTGAATAATGTAGCATACGTATGAATACATAAATTAGCATTCGACCAATGAATAAAAATTTTTACAAACATAGAAGTGATTTAGTAACAATATAAATAAAATAATTTTAATATCAAAGTTGAAGGATGTAGAATTTTATTGATAAACACACCTACACATTTAGGGAAAAAATGAATTTTACTAAAATTTTTAACATAAGTTAGTACTACCTGGTTACGGTTGATTCAACTGTTTTGCTGTATCTTCTATAAATTGGTTCTCAACCCAGACTATACTCACTCTTGGTTACTCAGTGAGGCTGTCCTTCTACGTTTGACTTGGACTTCCACCTCTGGTACGTGCTGTTCCGTAGTCCGTCTCAGGTGTAAGCGGTCCCTGAAGCAGAAAGAGTAATTTATTTGATAAGACTTCATCAACTTTAAAATAACCACTTATTTAAAGGCTCTATTTATTTTTTTTTTATTTTTTATTTTTTAATTAACACATAATGTATTATTTACCCCAGGGTAC
>CM052896.1:19548092-19561168 GCA_028534135.1 Potos flavus | reverse complement strand
CAGCACTTACCATAGCACATACCCTCCTCAATGTCCATAACCCAGCCACCCTATCCCTACCCGCCCCTACCCCCCAGCCACCCTCGGTTTGTTTCATGAGTTTAGGAGTCTCTTATGGTTTGTCTCCTTCCTGATCCCCTCTTGTTTCATTTCCCTCTCCCACCCCCCACAACCCCCCACCCTGCCTCTCGAATTCTTCTATTTATTTTTAAAATATTTTATTTATTTGAGAGAGAGAGAAAGCAAGTGAGAGAGAGCACAAGCAGGGTGAAGGGCAGAGGGAGAAGCAGACTCCCCACTGGGCAGGGACCCCAGTGTGGGACTTGATCCCAGGACTCCAGGACCATGACCCAAGCTGAAGACTCGGCTTAACCAACTGAGCCATCCAGGCGCCCCTAAAGGCTATATTTAGAACTATATTTAATATGATGGAGTTTTAAAAGTGCTTATAATCCAATTAAAAGAAAGTACAGTAGTAATGTACGCCAATTGTATGTCAATAAAAATGGTGGAAAATAAACGAGGCAAAATTTTAATGAGAATATCCTCTAGTAGTCAGGATCTATCCTAAAGCCACTTTCTCCCTTTAGAAGCCCCTTTACATCAGAGTCACCTGGGTATCTCAGTCAGTTGAGCATCTGACTTTTGGTTTTGGCTCAGGTCATGATCTCAGGTTGGTAAGATGGAGCTCCATGTCAGGCTCTGTGCTCAGCAGGCAGTCAGCTTGGTTTCTCTCCCTCTGCCCCTCCCCTCACTCACAAGCACCCTCTGTCTCTCCCCACCCCCTCTCTCTCAAATAAATAAATAAATCTGTAAAAAAAAAAAAAAAAAGGCCCCTGCGGCAGGCCGGATGGCTCAGTCAGTTAAGCCTCTGCCTTCAGCTCAGGTCATGATCTCAGGGTCCTGGGATCAGGCCCCACCCACATCAGGCTCCTTGCTTGGTGGAGAGCCTGCTTCTCCCTCTGCTGCTCCTCCTGCTGGTTCTCTCTCTCTCCTTCTCTTTGTGTCAAATAAATAAAATCGTAAAAAAAAAAAAAAAAAAAAAAAAAGCCCCCGACATCAGAAACTGGGGGCTTGGATATATCAGAGAAATAAGCAAGAAGAAAATATTTATTTCCACTTTTTTTTTTTTTTAAGATTTTATTTATTTGACAGGGGAAAGAGATCACAAGTAGGCAGAGACGCAGGCAGAGAGAGGGGGAAGCAGGCTCCCCCCATGTGGGGCTCAATCCCAGGACCCTGAGATCATGACCTGAGCTGAAGGCAGAGGCTTTAACCCACTAAGCCACCCAGGCACCCCTCACTTATTTTTATATATACAAATATAAAGCTATACATTTATAGAGATATATGTACTAACCTACTACCCATACCTACATACCCTGAAAAAACAGCAATGTTGATTCCAAAACTGGTTTGAAAATATTTAAGATAGGGGCTCCTGGGTGGCTCAGTGGGTTAAAGCCTCTGCCTTCAGCTCAGGTCATGATCTCAGGGTCCTGGGATCCTGCTTCCTCCCTCTCCCTCTGCCTGCCTCTCTGCCTACTTGTGATCTCTCTGTCAAATAAATAAATAAAATCTTCAAAAAAAATATTTAAGATATTTTTAATTAATTTATTTATTTGAGAGAGAGAGGGGAGTGGGGAAGGAGGGGACAGAGGAGGAGAAGCAGATTCCCTCTGAGCAGGACATCTGAAGAGGGGTTTGATCCCAGGACCTTGAGATCATGACCTGAGCTGAAGGCAGACGCTAAACGGACTGAGCCACCCAGGTGCCGCTCATCTGAAAATATTTTATTAGGACAGATCTTTTAGTATAATGGAATAAAGCATAACGTTTAAATTATAAATTTCTACTTAAACAACCTCCTGTGCAAACGCTGCTTTTCTAGGATTTACGAAACAAGAAATAAAAGGGATGCTTAAGCAAAAAATAAATACATAAAACCAATATAGCTACCACCATCTTATGATCTGCAGAACAGCTAACAAAATGGCTGCTCAAGGGATCTGAGCATGTAATCTCCCACCTGGGTCATCCATGTTAGAAACTACAAGAATCACTCTTAAAACTGCAATTTGAGGGGCGCCTGGGTGGCTCAGTGGGTTAAAGCCTCTGCCTTCAGCTCAGGTCATGATCTCAGGGTCCTGGGATCGAGCCCCGCATCGGGCTCTCTGCTCAGCAGGGAGCCTGCTTCCCTCTCTCTCTCTGCCTACTTGTGATCTCTCTCTCTCTCTTTCCAATAAATAAATAAAATCTTTAAAAAAAAAAACAACTGCAATTTGACAATGCTATTCAGAGAGGATAGCAGAAACAGCATTTTACAAAAGTCATGCAATGGGGGTGCCTGGATGGCTCAGTGGGTTAAGCCTCTGCCTTTGGCTCAGGTCATGGTCTCAGGGTCCTGGGATGGAGCCCCATATCGGGCTCTCTGCGCAGCAGAAAGCGTGCTTCCCCCTCTTTCTCTGCGTGCCTCTCTGCCTACTCGTGATCTCTCTGTCAAATAAATAAATAAATAAAATCTTAAAAAAAAAAAGCAAGTCATGCAAGGTAAAATTTCCATGGCAGAATTCAAAGGAAGCATCCCCAAAACTAATTCTTTGAACCCTTGCTACTTTCAAATTCATGTTAGATTATGCAAAGTCACCCAATCAAATAGCTTTCCAATAAGCCCAAGTTGTTTTACTGCTTCAAAAACTTTACTGTTTCGGGGCACCTGGGTGGCTCAGTGGATTGAGCCTCTGCCTTTGGCTCAGGTCATGATCTCGGGGTCCTGGGATCCAGCCCCCAAATCGGGCTCTCTGCTCCGCAGGGAGCCTGCTTCCCCTTCTCTCTCTGCCTATTTGTGATCTCTCTCTCTGTCAAATAAATAAATAAATTCTCAAAAAAAAAAAATTACTGTTTCAATCAAGCAATAGAAATCATTTAAAAATCACATATGTACATATTAGATTTTTAAATGATAAAAGTATATAATTTGCTGATCTCCTTGACTTTTGGTTAGGCAATGCTTTCTTAGATACTTGAAATACCTGAGAAAGGAATCCATAAATTGATTTCATCTAAAGTAAAAAATGTATTTGCTTCAAAGGACACTTTAAGAAAATGAAAATACAACTGGCCAAATGGGAGAAAATATTTGCAATTCACACAGCTCAAGAACTCTTAAGAATCAATAATAAAATGAAAAAACTCCACTTAAAAATGGGTGAAAGGTTGGAACAGATTGCTTTCCAAAGACAAACAAATTTATACCAGCACAAAAAATGAGGTATTTTACCACTACAGTCATTAGGGAAATGCAAATAAACACTAAACATACCACTTCACACCTCCAGCGTGGAGGAGGTGAAGAAACTGGTAGTGGGAATGTAAAATGGTGGAGCTTCTGGCACTTCCTAAAAATGTGTACCATGGAGTTAGCATTTGACACTAATTCCACTCCTAGAGGGAGTAAAATATATGTACTGCCAAAAATGAACATAAGAGGGAGTAAGATAAAAAAAAAAAAAACATACAATAAACTTGAATGTGAATGTTCCTAGCAGGATTAATCCTAAGAGCCAAAAAGTGGAAACAACCCAGAGTACAACCACTAAAAAATGGATAAATCAAATATGGTACGGTATGGCATATTCAATACAATGGAATGTCATTCAGTGCCAAAAAGGAATGAAGTATTTATTGATCAAACATTAACTGCACGAATATATCTGTTAATATTATATTAAAATTATATAATAAAAATAACTATCATAAATCTCTATGTCATAGGCCATCAATTATGATTACTCTAATCGTATAATTGAAAATATCCCATCACCAAAAAATTTAAAAAATAAAAATCTTCAGTTCCTTTATTCCTTCATAGCAGTTGCTCAGTATGAAAAGGTCTGAGTTCATGGGAGAAATGAAACAGCACTCAAAATTATTCAATTTTCTAAATCCATTTTTAAAACTACATATAAAATCATCAAGGAACAACATTGTTTTCACAATATAGGAAGTCTGTTCTAAATATACATACATGTGAGTGCATTTATAATCTTCCTACTGCATTCCTAACCTAGAAACCGGCTTTCAGAAAACAAGCATTTAAAGGAAAAATAGAAAAGTGCCTGGCTGACTCAGTCAGTGAAGCATGCAATTTTTGATCTCAGGGTTGTGGGTTCAAGCCCCACACTGGGTGTAGAGATTACTTAAAAATGAAATCTTAAATAAATAAGTGAACAATAAAGGAAAAAATGATGGGGTTTGTTGGCTCAGTCGGTAGAGCATGTGACTCGATCTCAGGGTTGTGAGTTCAAGCCCCGCACTGGGCAGAGAATATACTTTAAAAAGTTAATGAAAAAACGGGGGAAAAATTGCATGTGCACATGTAAATTGTTTTGCTCCAAAATTACTTTTATTAAAAAATAATACTAATTTGGAAATACACTGAGAAGCAACAAGTGATGAGATCACACAATGTTTTTCTAAATAGCCTAACATTCTTTCAAATATATAATATGCCTTACATTCTGCCCAAAAAAACTAATAAAAATTCAACTACTAAGATCTCAAGAACGAAAAATAAAAAAAGAAAATGTGAGGTAATCTCAATCAGTGCCTCTAAGCCAAAACCTGTGAACCATCAAAAAGAAAATTCTAGGGGCACCTAGGTGGCTCAGTGGGTTAAAGCCTCTGCCTTCAGCTCAGGTCATGATCTCAGGGTCCTAGGATCGAGCCCCGCATCGGGCTCTCTGCTCAGCAGGGAGCCTGCTTCCCCCCTCTCTCTCTGCCTGCCTCTCTGCCAAGTTGTGATCTCTCTCTGTCAAATAAATAAATAAAATCTTAAAAAAAAAATCCCATTAAAAATGGGCAGAGGAACTGAATGGACATATTTTACCAAAGACATACAGAGGGCGAACAGACACATAAGAAGATGCTCAACATCACTAATCATCAGGAAAATGCAAATCAATACCACAACAAGATATCACCTCACATGGGTCAGAATGGCTAGTATCAAAAAGACAAGAGGTAACTCTCGGTAAGGATGGGGAAAAAGAAACTTGTGCACTCTTGGTGGGAATGGTAAACTGGTTCAATCACTGTGGAAAACAGTATATAGGTTCCTCAAAACATTAAAAATAGAAATCGCACATGATCCAGTAATTCCACTTCTGAGTATTTACGCAAAGAAAACAAAAGCACTGATTTAAAAACATGCATGCATTCCTGGGTGTGACTGTAGCATTATGTAGAAGATATTAAAGCAACCATCTAAGTGTCTGTCAATAGATGAATGAATAAAGATGCAGTATATAAGTACATTACTCAGCTATAAACAAAATTTTGCCATTTTAGACAAGATGGATAGACCCAGAGGGTATTATTTTAAGTGAAGTCAGAGAAATTCAAATACCTTATTATTTCACTTATATGTGGAATAAAAAAAAAAAGAACAAACAAAAAAACCCAAACAGAAACAGACACACAAAACTACAGAGATGAAACTGGTGGTTACCAGAGGGGAAAAGGGGGAGATGGACAAAATAGGTGAAGGGAAGTGAAGGGACAGGCTTCCAGATATGGAATGAGTAAGTCAGGGGGATGCAATAGGGAAGGAATATAGTCAATTATATGTATTTTAACAGTACTGCATGGTGACAGATGGTAACTACACTTATGAACACTGTACAACAGAGTTGTTGAATCACTACGTTGTACACTTGAAACTAATGAAGCATTGTGTGTCAACTAAACTCCAATTTAAAAAAAGAGATTAACTTTGAGAACTTGACATCTCAAATGTGGAAATTTTTAAATAACAAATCTGAGCACATTCAGAGGAAAGGACAGGAATAAAGATGTAGCATCGCCACATATGGGGAAAGTATTTCAGCAATGAAAGGTGCTACAGATGCGCTGGGCAAACTAAGATAATACAAAATAATCTGAATAAACCCAAACCAGACAGTACCTTGCCTAAGATAGCAATACAACCATCCCTGGACTGTTTCCTTGCACTAAGCCACAGAAAGGGTTCACAGTGCCTCGTTATTTTGAAAAGGTCCTGATACCATGGCAAATATTCAGTGGGCAGTGCAGAGACCTTGAAACCTCAGAGGTCTTTCCAAAGGGATCCGCCATATTGACATCCTGAGCCTGCGTCAAAAACTACAAAATGGCTGACCAGGGCAATAAACGCTCACTTTGCAAATAACTAAAATGATCAGAAGTTAAAGCAAAATATATTTGAAACAGTATGTGTATACAAGTAGGAAAAAATGAGCAAACTGAATTCCAGACTCCTGCTATTTTTAAAACTACCCAAAAAGATACAATTCCACAACAAAGCTTTCCAAGACCTGGGTTTATGTTTTCCTTAATTACATTCCAACTTAACATAACCATACTGTTTGTGATCGAGGGGAAAAAAAAGAAAAAAGAAAAAAGGCAAGCCCATCAGCATTCTGCAAAGAAAAACAAAGTCCTTGAAAATGCTCCCCTCCAAAGGCGGAATACAGAACGCTGGAATAGTTACTTTGTTAATTATATATTCTCACCAAATTTTCACAGTAGCTCCCACTTCAAAAATGATGGATCAAAAGCATCACTTTAAAAACCTAAACTGGGGCAAGAATTCCCTGATCCAATGTATACTTACAGCCGTGCAGCATTCTACATTTCTGATTCTCTGCTGTTCCTCTTCAGCAAACAAAACTTACAGGTCTCAGCTCCTAAGAACCCTGGAGGAGCCCTGACCCCCGATTTAAGTAAACTACATAAAGGCCGCGTCACAAAAAAAAATCCACAAGTAAGAAATACGACAGACTCTTAAAAAGGTGATGGAGTCGTACAATTATCAAATCTGGAAAGTGGAAGTCAAATGTAATAAGGGGTATTCTAAAGGGCTATGAATCCCCTTTGAATATTAAGAATAATTAGACTGCTCATAAAACAACCTAGGAAATCTACAAAAATTAAAAAGGTGGGCCTCTCTTTTAAGTCAGGAAACATTTAAAATCAGCACCACTGATAGAGGCTGCCTTAAGTAGTAGCACTGTGGATCATGGGATGACTTTGCCCTTCTTGCCTGGCCTGCAGGCCCCCATCTCTCTACTGCTCAATAGAAAGGCAGGGGCACAGCATGGCTGCCAGTCTACGCAGGCATAGAACGGACAAATCCATTGCCCCGTTGCCCTCTCCACTCCAATTTGGCTTTATGGGGAAGGGGCGGCCCAAGGTACAAGCTCAGCAAATCCATATCCTCCTTCCCCCCACCCACGGCAGCACAAGAGGAAAGGAGCAGACATTACAGCAGACAGGTGCCAGCCCCACTAAGTGGACACTGCGCAAAACCCCTCCCCTGGTGCCCGCCCCACTGCAGGGTGGAGACCGTGTCTTCCCAGTTGCGCCTGCGCACCCAAAATCCCGCACCCTTCCCCACTGCGGCACTTTGGGGAGGGGGCGGCTGCCCACGTTGCCAGCCTCCTCCCCATAGCACTGCGCTTTGAAGGTGCCGCGGAAATTGCTGCCTGGGAGAAGCCTCATAGATTACCCTTCCCCCACTGCGGCACTGCGGGAGTGGTAAACTGCCCCCCCACCCTGCCACGCCTGCGCAGATCCGCACATCTGCAGCGGCAGCCATCTTTGGCGAGCCGCACAATGGTCGTGACGCGGCAGTGGACCCCTGAAAACCTTACTATGAATGCAGGGAAAAATCTGTGCAAACAAGACACGCCTCTGCAGTGTTACATCCCAGAACCTGGCACGCCTCTCACAAGTTCATAAAGCAAGCTCCGCACTATATCCCTAATCTTAACACCAAAACCTCAAAAGCGAGGAATTATAAAGGAGTAAAATATCTGAAGACAAACTTTTCCGCAGCCATCCTTTTAGGTGAACAATGGATAATAAGTTCGCCCTAATATAAACTCTTAAGACTGCAGAGAACTGAACGTTCTCTCCTTTTCCTCAAAGTTCTCTCCTTTTCCTCAAACTAAGAGTGTGGACCACTCGCTGCCCCTTTCATCAGCCTACCACCAGACTCCCGCCCCCTGCCAGGTCCACTGCCCGCGCTCATTCAACCACCGCCATGGCGGCCACTTTTTCAAGGTTCCCACATGCAACCATCACCACCCCGACCGCCACCTGATAGCCCCTCCCGTCCCCACCATCATGGCTGCCTCGCCGCCCCCACACATACCATATCCAAGGTGGGTCACCCCTTCACCGTGCCACCCTCTTTGTATCACTGTCACGGTGGTCTCCCTGCCACCCCCTCCCAAACCCCGCCATGGCAGCCACCCCCAGCTTACCAACTCCGCCCCTCCGTACCACCACTTTGACGGTCACTTCGCTGCCCCCCCACTGTGGCCACCATGATCACCTTGCTAGTCACCCTGCCATCTCTTCTGTATCACTGCCACAGTGGCCACCTAGTTGACCCTCAAACCATCAGCACGGCCTCTGTAGCTACCCCTTACTACCGTCACCACCAAGAACAGCCTACCCTCTACTCCCTCCCACCACCACCATGGCGACCACCATGGCGGCCACCATTGCTACAACCACGATCACATCATAGTGGACGCCTCACCCCAGAGACCCCGCCTTATCACCACTGCAGCCACCCCGCTACCCCTGAGATACCACTGTCACCAATACCGAATGTCCTATCCTGTCAGCCCCTCGTTGGTACTGTGGACTCCCGAGTGATTCAATCCCGTCGTACCTTCCCCTGTCTTTCGCACCACAGCCATCACAATATACCTTCCTCAACCACAATTATGGCCTCAGATTTCAAGGACAAAAGGCCACTCTAGAAAGGATCTGACGGGACACGATACAGTGGCATATACCAGCTGCGATACGACACGACATGGTCAGAGCACTGTCCAGGGAGGTACAACCAATCCCCAAACCATTCAGTTCTCCAGAACAAAGAACTTTAGAGCCCAGATTCCTACTATAAACAACAATACTGTAAGTTCTGCAAATGACTATTTGGACAAACAAAAATGACTATTCCCCAGGCTGTCTCTAAGAGAAGAGATCCACACAGCTAACCTGGCCCGCTCCATCGCGCTGCTAGCCGCTCCTCAGAACGCACCGTCAGGCATCTCCGGCAACCACTCCGCTCTGCGCTTGAGTCACTGCGGCAACACCAACTAATCACGCCAGTTCCACCTGCGCATGCGCAGCAAACCGCCCCTTCGGCTTTGGCTGCGCAACCGCAACAGTTTGTCGCAGTGCTGAGATCCTGCTGCAGTGCAGGGGTGCCAGCGCCCCACCTAATTGGTATTACCAAGGCCTGATGTTTGCTGGACTCCAAATAGCCAAGGCATTAGCGCCATAAGAGGGGGACTCCAGAGACGACACCACTACCTTGGGGTTCAATGGCAACATCTCTCTTTTTTTTAAATATGTGTAAAATATTGAGGAAATAATTTTTGGTTCCCCAACAAATTTTTGCAGGCACCATGGGCCAAACTATCCTGATTTACAATCATCTTCATGTCGTCCTATACTATGTCAGAAATGCTGATTTGGAAAAGTTAAATTGATGTCAATGCAATATTGCTAGATCATTGAAGCCCATTCTAGAAGAAAATACCTTTTAAAAGATACTGTATTAGGGGTGCCTGGGTGGCTCAGTCGTGAAGCATCTGCCTTCAGATCATGATTCCAGGGTCCTAGGATCGAGCCCCACATTGGGCTCCCCGCTCCGCGGGAAGCCGGCTTCCCCCTCTCCCACTGCCCCTGCTTGTGTTCCCTCTCTTGCTATGTCTCTCTCTGTCAAATAAATGAATAAAATCTTTTTTTTAAAGATTTTATTCATTTATTTGACAGAGAGAGACATAGCAAGAGAGGGAACACAAGCAGGGAGAGTGGGAGGAGAGCCGGCTTCCCGCGGAGCGGGGAGCCCAATGTGGGGCTCGCTCCAACTATCCTGGAATCATGACCTCAACGGAAGGCAGACGCCTAATGAGTGAGCCGTCCAGGCACCCCTAAATGAATAAAATCTTTAAAAAAAAAAAGATACATTATTTCAATTTGGTGAGTTTCTTTCCCTCTTTTTCTGCTTTCTACAGTTTTGAGTTTTTTGTTTTTGTTTTTGTTTTTTTGGAAATTTTGAAAATTATGCCAAAACCATCATAATGTAATTAAACTCTCCAATACAGAATGGATAAGTAATTAAGTTGGAAAAGTTGTCTACTCAATTCGTATAAAACGAAGAATGAACTTGGATTCCTACATAAAACAAAACCTTTACGTAGGTATATTGAAATTTTTACCAATAATCAGTGATCCTGGAGTGGGGAAAATAACACTTTCATACGACAGGAATGAGCAAGTAGATACAATTTTTTTCCCCCAATAATACCCTTTACAGATTTAAGAGACACTTTGGTAACTCCAAATTTGTTAAGTATGTGTAACATGGAGAAAGACAATGCCGAGGAGAGAAAGCTAAGAAAATAATCCTGAAGCTGTATTTGCATAGAATTTTACATACCTTGTTATTCTCTCAATTCTCCATGTCAAAGAACTGAGGGTGAGGGTGGGCTAATGGTGACTAAATAACTAAAAATCCCCTCCCCATCCCCTTAAGCTAGTGCTCTGTTCCCAAGAGTGGAAAATATTTGCAAATATCATATAAAGGAAGTCTTACAACTCAATAATAAAAGATAAAATAAAGTGCGAAAGATTTGAATACATAATTCACCCAAAATGATAAATGAATGGCCAATCAGCACATGAAAAGATGTTCAACATCATTAGTCATTAGGAAATGCAAAAGATTACCTCAATGAGGTGCCACTTCACACTCAGTAGGAGGGCTATAATAAAAAAGACAATAACAAGTGTTATGGAGGATGTGGACAAATTGGAACCTTCATACTTTGCTGATAGGAATGTAAATTAGTGCAGCCAATTTAGAAAAATAGTTTGGTAGTACCTAAAAATTTAACCATAAAGTTATCCTATGACCCACAACTCTCCTTTTAAGTATAGTTATATACTTAAAATGAAGTTATATACTTAAAATGAAATAAAGAAATGAAAACACACATCTATGCAAAAATTTGTACATGAATTTTCATATCAGTCTTATTATACTAGAGAGAGGAAATAACTCAAATATCTATCAACTGATGAATGGATACACAAAATATGTGGTATGGCATATCTATACTATAATATCATTTAGCCATAAAAAGGAATGAAGTATTGATTCGTGCTGTAAAATGGATGAACTCTGAAAAATGTTATGCTAAGTGAAAAAATTCAAATACAAAAGGCCACATTTGGTATGAGTCCACTTATATGAAATGTTCAAAATAATCAAATTCATAGAGACAGAAAGCCGAGCAGTGGTTTTCAGAGAATGGGGGAAGGATGAATAGGGAGTGACTGCTAATGGCTATTGGGTTTCTTTATAGGATGATAAAATGTTTGGAATTAAATAGTAGGGGTGTTTGTAAAACTGTGAATATACTAAAAATCGCTGAATTGTACAATTTTTAAAAGGTGGATATTATGGTGTGTACATTATAATTGTTTTAATTCTAATTGAGGGACATTTTACAAAATACCTGAATAGTAATCCAAAAACTGTCAAAAACAAAGAAAGTCTGAGAAGCTTTCTGAGTTTTGTTACAACCAAGAAGAACCTTGAGAGAGGATTACTAAATGTAATGTTATCCTGGATGAGATCTGGAACACAAAAAGGACATTATGAAGAGACTGAGGACATCTGAATAAAGTCTGAACGACAATGTTGGCACATTAATTACAAACAATATACCATACTAATATAAAATGTTGATAATAGAGGAATATATGCGTGAGATAACTGCACTATCTTTGAAATAATTACGTAAATATAAAGCTATTCTGAAATAAAAAGTTAATTAAGAGAATAAACTGATAGGAAATTATATACAGAAGTGTCCTAACATGGTTACCTACAAAGGGAGAAGGTTGGCGGACAGGGCAGAAAGGAGATGTGCCACTGAAGCAACTCCGTAAGTCTATTTTTTTAATTGTCATTTGAATTTATGAACTGTACCAAATCAAAAGCAAACAATCAAATGATGCAGAAAAAGTTGTTTAAGGACACTTGTCTGGCAAAAGTATATAATAAACAAGGTTCAAAGAGACAGGAGAATCCATTTGCAATATCCTTAATATATAGCCACTATGTCAAGAACTCATAGAAATCAATAACAAAAAGAGAATTTCAAAGAAAAAAAGTGCAAGAATGTTCAGTCATTATGAAGTATTTGCTCTTTGTGATCTCTCTACTCTGCATCTGTGGCAGATCTCTCTCTACCTAGGTGGTCCTTCTTACCTTCTGCTTTTGCCACAATCAAACCTACACAGCACTACACTCCCCACTCTGGCCCTTCTAATTCCTCTGGCAGGTGAAGAACAAAGAATACCAGGCTCCCTCCCTAGCAGTGGAGCCCACTCCCCACTTCCCCCCACCCCCAACACCGGCCACTACAAAACCCAAGCATACCCTCAGGAGTAGGGGGCAAGCAGGTAAATAGGAAGAAGTCAAGAGGCAGCCAGCTGAAAGAAAATGGTCGGATTCTAACCATGAGGTCTTCCAATTTACACACACACATTCTGGTCCTTAAAAATCTGCTTGGGCAAGTTCTGCATAAATCCCAACGGCATTATTTTGAATTTTCTTGCTTTTTGTAATAATACAAATAGTGATAAATTCAAATATACAGACTTGATGTTTTCTTTTCTTTTTTTAAAGATTTTATTTATTTTGACAGAGAGAGAGATAGCGAGAGCAGGAACACAAGCTGGGGGAGTGGGAGAGGGAGAAGCAGGCTTCCCGCAGAGCAGGGAGCCTGCTGCAGCCTAGATCCAAGGACCCGGGGATCAGGACCTGAGCTAAAGGCAGATGCTTAATGACTGAGTCACCCAGGCGCCCCTCGATGTTTTCTTTTTTTTTTTTCCCCCAAATACTTTTATTTTTTCAGTGTTACAAGATTCATTGTTTATGTACCACACCCAGTGCTCCATGCAATACGTGCCCTCCTCAATACCCACCACCAGGCTCG
>CM052896.1:19488113-19539289 GCA_028534135.1 Potos flavus | reverse complement strand
TGGGCTCTTTCCACAGTTTGGCGATTGTGGCCATTGCTGCTATGAACATTGGGGTACATGTGGCCCTTCTTTGTACTGCATCTGCATCTTTGGGGTAAATACCCAGTAGTGCAACTGCAGGGTCATAGGGTAACTCTATTTTTAATTTATTGAGGAATCTCCACACTGTATGTTTTCTAAAGCAAACGAGTCAATGTTAGGAGAAAAGCTTGAGGATGGGAAGAAGCAAAGAAAAAGTTTGTTTTGAAAGTGGATTTTTGTTTTGAGTTTAATATTGTGAAATTATTATGTGGTGGAAATGTATATAATTAATAAAACGAATAAATTTTCATAGAAAAATGAGTGATGAGGGTGCCTGAGTGGCTCAGTCAGTGGAGCATCTGCCTTCAGCTCAGGTCATGATCCCAGGGTCCTGGGATCAAGCCCCACATCTGGCTCCTTGCTCAGCAGGGAGCCTGCTTCCCTCTCTCCCTCTGCCACTACCCCTGGCCATTCTCTTTCTCTCTCTCTCACTTGGTCACTCTCAAATAAATTAATTAATTTAAAAAAGTGAGTGATAGATTGTGATGGTTTTGATTCATATACATTGTTTTGTATTTGGTGAATGTGAGGGCAGTATAAAAATCCTGCCCAGGTTTGAAAATAAGACATCCCGCTACTCGAATAAAAGCCCTCTTGTAGGGGGTAAAAAAAAAAAAATACTTTAAAATAAATACAGCTATATAACAGAACAAGTTATAAAATTTTTAAATATAAAATATTATGAAGTTTTGTTTGTGGGACCATTAGACAATCTCCAGTCTATCTTTTCTGCTATTAGGAGGACTTTTGTGGAGGAGTCTTTAAAACATGACATTTGTCTTTTTTAATTAAAAACATTTTTGCTAATATGAAAATGAAAGTCATACCCACTAAAACCACTTTTTTGAAATTTTATTCCAACGTATCAGAACTAAAACAAATACAAAAGTTAAAATTAAAAAATAGGATGCAAACAATTTGAGAAACAGGTAAAATGACTTCATATCTTAAACATTTGTAGAATGTGGAAAATATTTGAAATGATACTGCAGAGAGGATAGAGTCCTTTTTACGATAAAATTTAAAATTCAGAAGCAGAAATTCAAGGCACTAAATACTGCATGGTTTGAAGTCTGCATTCTACGTGGAGCAGCTATTTTTCATTATTCATTTATTTATCTTACAGACATATTCTGCTTACTATGTGTCAGGTAATTTTTCTAGGTACTTTACCATTAATCCAAATAACTACCACTTGAGTTGCTTTCTATTTCCATCCCTCTCGTGTATTAGTAAACTGAGGCCCAGAGACGTCCAGAACCATATCCAAAGTCACACAGTTCACAGGCAGTTGAACCCAGCTTCAAGCCCAACACTCCGGTTACTTTGCACCTGCTCTACTCTGCAGTGACTATTATGGGCTATGACTCTCATTATAATTCTTATTCCACAAACCTAAAGCCCAAGCAGTAAACTGAGTGAAAAGACAAAACAGAACACACACATGAGCACCAAAGCCCAAGACAGTGCCTACAGGCACTTTGCTCAAGGCACTGGGTGGCAGCCTTTCCCTACAGGCACAATCTATTCACAGGAAAACTGACCAGAAGATATTTTTGTGGTAAACTCCCTTCCCCCAATCTGGGGAACAGCATTCTTGAAAATCCCAAGACCAGCTCCAGAAGAGGCTGAGCAGGGGGAGGAAATGCCTACTCCTCTTGAGAATACTCCAGCAGGTCACAAGTGACAAAAAAGACAGTCTTCCACCCATGGCTTTTGCACACTTTCTCACTATATCCAGGCTTTGGGCAAGAACCCCCTAAATGGTCAGCAAATGACACCAAATCTTGCCTACTGCCTATGTTTTAAGTAGTTGGGAAGGAATCAAAAGAAAGGCAATTTTGTGACACATGAAAATTACAGAAAGTTCGAATTTCAGTATCCATACATAAAATGTAATTAGAACACCCCCGAATGGAAAAACCCAGTCTTTCCTTCCTGAATGGGAAAAATCCAGCTCTCCACTCCTGTGTGTTTCTCCTTTACTCTCACACTATTACCCCATTCAGTTGGAATACTTCACTTCCGATACTGTCACCAAATTTGTGGGGTGTTTTCTCCACACCAAATAATTCTCCACAACACTAGCTAGGTGTTGTACAATTTAACTCAACTCTGATAATATCCTACCTGGAGGTAGTGTCAGATCCTACAGTTAAGGCTCAGTCCCAGAATATTGCTCCCACCCACTTCAGATGCCAACTGTAAGTAGCAGGTCCAGAGTTTCCCCATAACATCTGTCTCGCATGGCTACAAATCAGAGGTTTCTGTGACCTTCTGCCTCTTTTGGTTTAATTAAGGCTCACTAAACTCAGGGAAACATTCACAGTTGACCCTTGAACAACACAAACTTGAACTGCATGGGTCCACTTTATAAGTTGATTTTTTTTCAATAAATAAATTAGAAAGATTTTCAGAGATTTGTGACAATTTGAAAAAACTTACAGGTGAGGGTGAGCCTGGTGGTGGGTATTGAGGAGGGCACATATTGCATGGAGCACTGGGTGTGGTGCATGAACAATGAATCTTGGAACACTGAAAAAATAAAATAAAAATTAAAAAAAAAACCTTACAGGTGAACCATGTAGCCCAGAAATACTGAAAAAATTAAGAAACAAACTGAGGATTATAGAAGGGAGGGGGTGGGGGGATGGGGTAACCCACGGGAGATGGGTATTAAGGAGGGCACATGATATGATGATCACCGGGTGTTATACACATCTAATGAATCGTTGAACACTACATCAAAAACTTATGATGTACTATATGCTGGCTAATTGAACATAATAAATAAATAAATAAATAAAGTATCAATGCTTTCTAATCAAAAAAAAAGAAAAGAAAAAGTATTGTAAGAGCCTGGTGATGGGTGCACTGGGTGTTATACGTAAACAATGAATCATGGAATACTACATCGAAAACTAATGATGTACTATATGGTGACTAACTTAACACAATAAAAAAAAAACAGAAAAAAAAGAATATAGTATATAATACATGTAACATACAAAATAGGTATTAATCATCTATTTGTTATCAGTAAGGCTTCTGGTCAATAGTAAGCTATTAGGAGTTAATTTTGGGGGGAGTAAAAAATTATACATAGATTTTCAACTGTGTGGGAATTGGCACCCCTAATCCCCACGTTGTTCAAAGGTCAACTGTACTTACATTGACCAGTTTAATCCAGTTTAATTAAGAACATGCTAAAAGGATACAGATGAACAACCATATGAGAAGAGACCCAGGCAAAGTCTGGGAGGCTCCTAAGAGCAGGAGCATTTGTCCCATGGAGCTGGGGTATATTATCCTCCAGGTACATGGATGTTTTCACCAACCTGGAAGCTTAGTACCATACATTGGGGGTTTTTGTGGAGACTTCATTAGGATGACATGATCAATTACTAGCTCCATTTCTAGCCCCTCTCTCCTCTCTACAGAAGTAGGGGTGGGGCTGAAAAACTCTAAGCTTCTAATCATGACTTCACCTTTCTGGTGGTCAGCTCCCAACCAGGAGCCATCCAGAAACCCACCCAGAGTTGCCTCCTCAGAACAAAAGATGCCACTAAGGAATTTACCGGGGTTTTAGGAGCTCTGTGTCAGGGATGGGGTTGAAGACCAACTATTAAAACAAGAGTTGCTCTTAGTGTTCTTATTAAACAAAAAAAAAATCACGAGGATTTTAGGAACTCTGTGCCAGGAACTGTGAGTGTGTGTGTATATATATATATTTTTTTCTTTTATTAAAGTATAGTTGTTCTGTATTTTTTCTATTATCTCATACAGCCATGCCCATTTGTTTATATATTTATCTATAGCTACAACTTCACAGTCGAATAGTTACAATTGATGGGGTTCAGGCCACACTAATCCAGAATATGGCATCTTGGCATATTGAATCATTTAAACTAACGGAGTTTGAGAAAATTATAGAAGAAAATAAAGTTCACTTTGGGGGCACCTGGGTGGTTTGGTTGGTTAAGCACCCCTCTTGATTTCATCTCAGGTCATGATCTCAGAGCTGTGAGATATAGCCCCACAGTGAGTTCAGCACTAGGCCTGGAGCCTGTTTAAGATTCTCTCTCTCCCTCTCTGTCTCTTTTCTCCCTACTCTTCCACCCTCCCATGCTCTCTAAAAGAAAAGTTCACTTTGATCTCCCTCCCCACCCTTCTCCTCTGAAATGGGACATGGAATCCTCCTTTGAGAGGTACTTTCCTATGCCTAGAGGGAAGATGTATCCTTATTTCCAAAGATAAAGGGATGCCAAGAATCCAAACAAACAGGTCTTGCTAAATTTCTCCCATTCGCTACACTAACCTCAAATTCTCTGACCTAACATACTCTTCCACAACTGCCCACCCTTCATCAAATCTGGCACACACACAAAAAAAAAATCATCTCTGCTTCTTTGGGTTCTCATTTCCTTAGAAATAAAAGCTTCTGGGTCACATAAAACTTACATTAAATAAATAAATAAATAAATAATTTAAAATAAAATAAAATCAAACTTACATTAATTTTCAGACCCAGCCGGAGGCCTGAAGAGGCTTGAGGAAAACTTTTCCTCCCCTACATAGCAGAAACCAGATGGTTCACAAAACAAAAATATATACTATCTGACAGTGATGGTAATTTTGTGTGTCAATTGAATAGGCCACAATACCCAGATAGTTGGTCAAACATCAACCTGTATGTTTCTGTGAATATATTTTTAAATGGGATTAATATTTAAATAAGTAGATTTAGAATAAAGCAGATTACATTCCATAACATGGGATAGCCTCATTCAATCAACTAAAGGTTCTTTTTGTTTTTGTTTTTTTTTGGGGAGAGAGAGAGAGTATGTGCAAAAGCAGGGGGAGAAGGGAGCGACAGACAGAGAATGCCAAGCAGGCTCCACTCTCAGCAGAACCTGACTTGGGGCTCAGTCTCATGACCCTGAGATCATGACCTGAACCAAAATCAAGAGTCAGAAGATTAACCAACTGAGCTACCCAAGCACCCCTCATTTGAAGGTCTTAAGAGAAAACAGAGGTCCCCTAAGTGGATATTCTGCCAGTAGACTGACTTTGGACTCAAGCTGCAAATCAGCCCTTCACTGGACCTCCAGCCTCCTAGTCTACCCTGTAGATTTTGGACTTGCCAGCCTTCAAAACCACATCAGTCAATTTAAAAAAAAAATTAAGATTTTATTTTTAAATAATCTCTATACCCAATGTGAGGCTCCAACTCACAACCCTGAGATCAAGATTTGTATGTTCTTCTGACTGAGCCAGCCAGGTACCCCACAAGAGTCAATTTCTTAAAATCAATGTCTCTCTCCCTTTCAAAATAAAGGGGGAGAGTGGGACATACACACACATACAGCCAGACTGACCAACCAATATACATACCTATTGGTTCTGCTTCTCAGGAGAATCCTAATAGAGATTTTGGTATCAAGATGAGATTTTGGTATCTAGAGGAACAGAATCTTAAGGATGAGTTTTTGGAACTGGTTCTAGGGTTTCTGTAATTGGTTCTTTTTTTTTTTTTAAGATTTTATTTATTTATTCATGAGAGACAGAGAGAGAGAAAGGGAGAGGGAGGCAGAGGGAGAAGCAGGCTCCCCGCTGAGCAGGGAGCCTGATGCAGGACTCTATCTCAGGACCTGGGATCACTACGTGAGAAAAGGCAGACACTCAACCAACTGAGCCACCCAAGTGCCCTGTGCAATTGGTTCTTTAAGCTGATTAGGCTTAAAGGAATCCCATATCTATTAAAGAGAACATGGATAGTCTATGGTATGATGTCGTAATGGAGATACACAAAATACAAACTTTGGACACCCTAATCACACATTTACAGGAGGCAAGATTGTGGGTGACTGTGTACACAATACCCTCAATTTTTTTTCTTTCTTAAACTAATAAATAAAATGATATTGGCTGATTATAGTTTCTCTATGATCATATGATAAAGAAGAGAAAACTCAGGCCTGCAGAATACACAGACATCATCCAAAAGTACACAGCTGCAGCACTATGTCCCTTTTCTGGGATATTCCTGAAGGAACACAAAAAAGTGGTAAATAGGAAGTCCTTCCAGTGGGCAGAACTTCTAGCAGTGCACCTAGTTGTTTATTTTGCTTCGGAGAAATGTCCAGACATGTGATTATATGCTGATTGTTGTGCTATAGCCAATGGCTTGGCCAGGGATTTAGAAAGAACGTGATTGAAAAACTGGCAATAAGGAGGTCTGGGGAAGAGGTATACAGATAGACTATTTTGAATGGGCAAACAATGTGAAGATATTTGTGTCCCCTGTGAATGTTTACCAAAGGATGAACTCAGCAAGGAAGAATTTTAATAATCAAGTGAATAGTATGACCTATTCTGTGGACACCAGTCAGCCCATTACCCCAGCTACCCATCATCGCTCAATAGACCCATGAACAGAGAGACAATGGTGGCAGGGACAGAGGTTATGCATGGTTTCAGCAACATGGACATCCACTCACCACAGCTAGCCTAGATGCAGCCAATGCTGAGAACCCAATCTGGCAGAAGCAGAGATCAACACTGGGTCTCTGATATGGCACCATTCCCTGGGGTATTCAGCTAGCTACTTGTGGCAGGCTGATTACATTGGACCCCTTCCATCATAGAAAAGGCAACATTTTATTCTTACTGAAATAAACTTACTTACTTACTCTGGATATGGATTTGTCTTCCCCGTGTGCAGTGTTTCTGCCCAAACTGTCAAACTACCATCCATGGACTTACAGCATATCATATCCACTGACACCCATCCTTCTGATCAAGGAACTCACTTCAAAGTGATGGGGTTCAGGACCTCCTACCCCCAAGTATGTCACCTCAGCATACTGAATATTTGAAAATAAAGGAGTTTGAGAAAAAAACAGAATCAGGAAGTTCACTCATACTCTACCCCCCCAGCTTACCATTCTTCCCTAAAACAGGCCATAAACCCTCGTGTGAAAGTTACCCTCCCAATATCCAGAAAATGTAAACATCCTTATCTCTGAACGCAAAAGGATACTGAGAAAAATCTGAACAAACAAGACATTTTATGTTTCCCCATATTTACTACAATTACCTCCTACTCCTTAACATATTCCTCCATGACTGCCCACTTTTCAACAAACCTATCATTAATGTACTCAGGTCTGTTTCTTTGAGTCTTCATTTCTTTAAGGCTCCCATGTTACATAAAATTTATATTAAATAAATTTTCATGATTTTCTCCTATTAATCTACCTTTAGAATATTCAGATCCAGGGGCACCTGGGTGACTCAGTCAGTCTGCCTTCAGCTCAGGTCATGATCTCAGAGTCCTGAGATTGAGCCTCACATCCATCGGGTTCCCTGCTCAGTGGGGACTCTGCTTCTTCCTCTCCCTATGCTCCTCCCTGCTGCTCGTTCTCTTTCACTCTCTCCGATAAACAAAATCTTAAAAAAATAGATCCAGCCAGATATCCTAGGAGGGTCAAGGAAAACTTTTTCCTCCCCAACAACAGGAAATGAAGTACAGCAATGGTTGGAACTCACTCATCTTACCATGTTTCCCACCATCCTAAAGCTGCTGGCTTAAAAATGGTAAAACGGCCTTTGAAAGACTCAGATGCAGTATCAGCTCATGGCAATATCTTGCAGGGCTGGGGCAAGGTTTTCCAGGAGGATGTATATGCCATGAATCTGCATTCAATATTCAGATAGTCAAGATTCATGGATTCAGGAATTAAAGGTAGAAATGAGAGTGGCACTATTCCTTATTAATCCTAGAGACCTACAAGCAAAGTTTTTACTTCCTGTCCCTATGACCTTTGCTTTTCTGGCCTAGAGGTTTTTGTTCCAAAGAGAAGGATACTGGGGCACCTGGGTGGCTCAGTTGGTTAAGCATCTCCCTTCAGCTCAGGTCATGATCCTGGAGTCCTGAGATCAAGCCCCATGTAGGGCTCTCTGCTTGGTGGGGAGTCTGCTTCTCCCTCTCCTTCTGCCTCTCCCCACACTTTTGCTCTCCCTTGCTCACTCTCTCTCAAATAAATAAATAAAATCATCTTTTTTCTTAAAAAAATAAAAAAGGAAGGATACTTAAAAAAGAAGACAAAGAGTGATTCCACTGAACTGGAAGTTAAGACTGCCACTCAGCCACTTTGGGCTCCTTATGTCTTCAGAACAACAAATAAAGGAGCTACTGTGCTGGCTGGGTGACTGTTCCTAATTACCAATGGAAAATTGGACAACTGAACTACTAACCATAAGAGAATTAAGGAAGAGGATGTTTGGATTACAGGATATCCCTCAGGACATCTCTTAGTATTACTATATCCTATAATTAAAGCCAATAAAAACCTACAATAACCAGGAAGACTACTCATGGTCCAGACTCTTTAGAAATGAAGGTTTGGTTACACAACCAGGTAAAGAACCACAACTAGCTGAGGTCCTTGCTGAAGGCAAAGGGGATACAGAATGGGTAGTTGAAGAAGATAGTTATAAATACCGGCTGAAACCACCGGAAGGAGGACTAAATAGTAATAAGTATTTTCCCTTAATTTTGTTATATGTTAGGGTGGATGTGTAGGTATATCTTTTTATTTAGGTATCATTAACTTTACATCATAGTATTTCAATTACAGGGTAGCAAGGAAAAAAGTTAAGGTCACCCAAAGACTTTGTATCCTTTTCTGGATAAAGAGCTAGTGAATTTTTAGTTTTACTCAAAACAGCTGTATCATGTCAGGCAGAAGTAGACATTGTTAATAACTTTATTTGGAAATTAAGTATGCTTGTTTGGGTTTTTTTGGGAGAGAGGGGCAGAAGGAGAGAAAAAAATCTTTCTTAAGATTATTATTTACTTGATTTTTAAAAAATATTTTATTTATTTATTTGAGATAGAGAGAGCACAAGCAGGGCAGAAGGGCAGAGGAAGGGGCGCCTGGGTGGCTCAGTTGTTAAGTGGCTGCCTTTGGCTCAGGTCATGATCTCTGGGTCCTGGGATCGAGCCCTGCATTGGGTTCCCTACTCAGTGGGGAACCTGCTTCTCCCTTTCCCTCTGCCTGCTGCTCTGCCTACTCGTGCTCTCTCTCTCTCTGTCAAATAAATAAATAAAATCTTAAAAAAAGAAAAAAAAGAAGGGCAGAGGGAGAGAGAGAAGCAGAATCCCTGCTGAGCAAGGAGCCCCCTGATGGGGGCTCCATCCCAGGACACTTAACTGCCTGAGCCACCCAGGCACCCCTGGAGATTAGTATGGTTTAAGGAAATATATATGAGTGCCAAGTGGACAAGAGATGAAATTATGATGGTAATTTTATGTGTCAAATTGGTTGGGCCACCAGCACCCATATATCTGGTCAAACATCAGCCTGGATGCAATTGTGAAGGTATTTTTTAGAGGAGATCAACATCTAAATATACCTTTAGTAAAGTGGATTAACCTCTTTAATGTGGGTAGGTCTTCAGAGAGAACAGAGTGACGTTTCCTAAGAAAGAGGAAATTTTGTCTCCAACCTGGTTTTGGATTAAAGTATGCAACTCTTCTGTGTCTCCAGTCTACCAGCCTACCCTGAAGATTTTGGACTTGTCAGTCTCCATAATTACGTGAGTCAATTTCTAAAAGTAAATCTCTCTGTCCTTAATAAACTGGCCCTTTAGAAAAAGTTTTGCTGATCTGTATCCTAGTCACATGGCCTATATCACAAAAGTTGTCAGAGATTCCTAGTCAGAATAGTGTGATTTAAAATCTTCCTCATTGTATTTATTCTTACAAGCTCTACTAGGAATGCTAACTTTGAAATGTAAAGCCTAAAAAATATTTTTTAAATATTTTATTATTTTTTTTATTTGACAGAGAGGGAGAGATCACAAGTAGGCAGAGAGGCAGGCAGAGAGAGAGGGGGAAACAGGCTCCCTGCTGAGCACAGAGCCCGATGTGGGGCTCGATCCCAGGACCCTGAGATCATGACCTGAGCCGAAGGCAGAGGCTTTAACCCACTGAACCACCCAGGTGCCCCAAGTCTAAAAAATATTTTTAAAAAAATGCAAAACACAGAAACAAATGGAATAGAACCAAGAAATAACCTTTTGCCTATAAGTCAAATGATTTTAACAAGAATACAAAGACCATTCAATGGGGGAAAAGACAGTCCGTTCAACACACGGTGCTGGGAAAATTGAATATCCACATGCAAAACAATGTACTTGGGTCAAAGACCTAAACTTAAGAACTAAAATTATAAATCTCATAGAGAAATGCTTCATGATATTAGATTTCTTTGATGATACCAAAAGCACAGGAAACAAACAAAAAAATAGATTAAATGGCAGTACACCAAAATTTAAAACCTCTGAGTATCAGTAGTGTGAAAAAAAACAAGCTGCAGGATGGGAGAAAATGTTTGCAAATCATGTATCTGATAAGTGGTTAGTATCCACAATATATAAGAATTCCTTTTTTTTTTTTAAAGATTTTATTTATTTATTTGACAGAGAGGAGAGAGATCACAAGTAGGCAGAGAGGCAGGCAGAGAGAGAGGGAGGAGGAAGCAGGCTCCCTGCTGAGCAGAGAGCCCTATGCGGGCTGGATCCCAGGACCCTGGGATCATGACCTGAGCCAAAGGCAGAGGCTTTAACCCACTGAGCCACCCAAGTGCCCCAATTTATAAGAATTCCTACAACTCAACCACCACCACCACCAAAGTCACCTGGTTAAGGAATGGGCAAAGGACTGGAATAAACATTTCTCCAAAGAAGATAAACCAATCAGTAAAAAATCCGCATACAATGAGATAACACTTTACACCCATTGGAGTGGTTATTATATTAAACAACAATAACAAAAACAGAATAACAAGTATTGGCAAGGATATAGAGAAATTAGAACCCTTGTGCTTTGCTGTTAGAAATGTAAAATGATACAACTGCTATGGGAAACAGTGTTTCCTAAAAACAAAAAAAAACAGAATTACCATACGTGGCACATATATATAGTAATATATGCAACAGAATATTATTCAGTTTTAGAAAGGGAGAAAATTCTGACACATGCTACAACACGGATGAACCTTGAAGACCTTATGTTAGTGAAATATACCAGACAGCAAAGGACAAATGTTGTATGATTCCACTCATATGAAGTATCTAGACTAGACAAATTCACAGAGACAGAAAATAGAATAATCATTGCCAGGGGCTGGGGATAGGGAGGAATGGGGAATTGTTATTTAATGGGTACAGAGGGGCGCCTGGGTGGGTCAGTCATTAAACATCTGCCTTCGGCTCAGGTCATGATCCCAGGGTCCTGATCACAGGATCCTGGGATGGAGCCCCGCATGGGGTTCCCTGCTTTATAGGAAGCCTGCTTCTCCCTCTCCCACTCCCCCTGCTTGCGTTCCCTCTCTGACTGCCTCTCTGTCAAATAAATAAAATCTTTAAAAAAAAATGGGTACAGAGTTTCAGTTTTGCAAAATGAAAAGAGTTCTGAAGATGTGTGTCTGATGATTGCAAAACGATGTGACACACTTAATGCCACCGAGCTGTATACTTAAAAAAGGTTAAGATGGTAAATTTTATGTAATATGCATTTAACCACACACACACAGGTAATGCAAAGCATTATGACAAATAAGCAAATTACTAGATTCCTGAAAATCAAGTCCAGATGTAAAATTTAGAAGTACTAAAGAATGCCAGTATATTATACATGTCCAGGGAAACGGTTTTGGTTTTACTAATTACTTTATAAGTCACTAGTAAAACATATTTATCTTTTATCAACAATTAATTCTGTTGATTATTAAAAATAAGTAAAATTTTTTTTGGTTCCCACTCCCCTGGCCTCAACCATCATTAATCCATTGATCCATACCTATGCTCTGCTCAAATCTGACGTCCCTCCCACTGGGATTCTGATTTCCAATGCTCTCACCATTCTTACCAGATATCAGGAATCTGGGCTCCCTGAAAGTTACTATGGCATCAAATTTGGCCTCCCAACTTTTTTTTTTAAAGATTTTATTTATTTTTTTGACAGAGAGAGAGAGAGAGATCACAAGTAGGCAGAGAGAGAAGTGGAAGCAGGCTCTCTGCTGAGCAGGGAGCCCAATGCGGGGCTAGATCGCAGGACCTGAGATCATGACCTGAGCCGAAGGCAGAAGCTTTAACCCACTGAGCCACCCAGGCGCCCCAGCCTCCCAACTTTTGATGATAAAGGGCATGTTAAGCTATCCCTGATTCTTAGAGACAAATTTTAAGCAAAATTAATAAGGAATATAAATAAGTATATGTTTTAGCAGGAGATTCATTATTACACAATTCACAGGGTACTCATGAAAATTTTCAGTGGGAAAGAGAAAGAAGGGTGAAAAATGGAGAAATAATATAAACAACACAAAGAATGAACACCTACAGTTCACTTTTCCCAAAAGCAGGAATGATCTTCTGATACTTAACCTTATTTGGGGGCAACTTTTCAGATTCTCATGGTCTAAAAGATCTCTTGTTTGAAATTACATTTGTTCTAAACAGACAACACATGCTAGAGATGATGTGTGTAGAGCAACACAATCTCCAATCCAAATTACTTGGCACGTATCACTCCCCTGGAGACCTTTCATGACTCCTCTCTCCAATACTGTCCTCAGAACACATCCCACTTCACTTTCAAGAAACACTCACTATTCTTCCATGGTCTTGTCACATCTAAATCTCAGGTCATATTCTTGCTTCTAGCCCAGAACCTATTTCTCTCCATCCTTACTTCAGTTTGGACAGGACAAACAGCCTCTCAGGAGGCTTTTGGAGGTAGAGACACCTTAACACAAAGCACATTCCCTATCCCAGTACTTCTATCTGGATTTCAAATAAACCCACCAATTAAACAACATCTATCTTCTACCAGAATGTCATCTCTAAGATAAAAGCGGTCTTATCTTCCTAACTTGTGATCTCCCACGACATACACATAAGTAACTGAATGCCTGCCCCCACATGAGCATTCCACAAGAGTTTAATTGGATTAATCAGAGGTCAGCAACCCTTTTCTATAAAGAGCCAGATAGTAAATACTTCAGGTTTTAAGAACCATGGGTCTCTGCGGCAACTACTTTGCTGCTGTACAGTGCAAAAGAGCCATATACAATGTGTAAATAAATGGACGTAACTGTACTCCAATAAAATTCTACTTATGGACACTGAAATTTGAAGAAATCATATTTAAAAAAAATTTTTTTCCCAACTGCTTGAAAACATAAAAATCACTTTTAGCTACATGCCACATACATAGAGGTAGCAGTCTGGATTTGGCCATAGGTTGTACTTTATGGACCAATGGTATAAATGAATACAGTTTAAGTCAGTTCCAGATGTGTGTCTGTGATCCCATTCTTTGTTTTTCCAGTTATCCTACAGACTTCTCCATATATTCCCAGAGGACTACCCCCAGTGAAAATCCTTCAGTGTGTGTCATGTGCCCTCCCTCCATTCTATGGAGCCTGTAAAACCACTAAACCCCATATCCTGCCTCTCCCTTCTCTCTCCATGTTTGTGAGGCAGATCATTTTCCTTGTTGGCAGTATCTCCAAGTGCTTAGTTTCCTGATCTGTGAACTTCCATCAAATCCAACCCTTTCTTTTCCTTTTTCTTTTTTTAAGAATTTATTTATTTATTTGAGAGAGAGACAGAGTGAGAGAGCATGAGAGGGGAGAAAGTCAGAGGGAGAAGCAGACTCCCTGCGGAGCCGGGAGCCCAATGTGGGACTTGATCCTGAGATTCCGGGACCATGACCTGAGCCAAAGGCAGTTGCTTAACCAACTGAGCCACCCAGGCGCCCCTAAATCCAACCCTTTCTATACCCTGGAACCCTAACCCAATCATTGTCTTCCCTAAGAATCCCTACCTGGCTACCCTCTGCTAGGGTCCCAAACACTACATTCCCAAACACGCTGTACTTTGCTCACTGTCCTCTAGCAGGCTGTCTGATTGCTTACCTTCTCTCCTTTCTGAATCTCCTCCCCACAAGAGCATAGATATTGTACCAACAATTCTGCAAATGGGCTGGCAAAAAGTGAAGCTTCAATATAACCAATGACTCTTACTGCTGGGAAACACATACTTAAAAAAAGAAGAAGAAAACTGAAATAAACCAGAAATCATTTCTTATATGTGACATCATTGCTAATAAGACAGGGACTAAGTATAGTATAGTACACTTAGGAGAGGGTGTCTCTAGGCAAAACTAAGGAATAAAAGCAGCAGTGGCTCTGTGGTGCTAACAGATGGGCTGTGGAGAGTGCCATAATGATTGAAACTTGCTAGCAGGGGTGGCTTCTGGCTCACAGAATATGGAGCCCCTAAGGTGAGAGTCTTACCTCTGTGGAACTAGCTACCTGTGATACTATGATTTAGAATAAGAAATATAGGTGCGCCTGGGTGGCTCAGTGGGTTAAAGCCTCTGCCTTCGGCTCGGGTCATGATCTCAGGGTCCTGGGATCGAGCCCCACATCGGGCTCTCTGCTCAGCAGGGATCCTGCTTCCCCCTCTCTCTCTGCTTGCCTCTCTGCCTGCTTGTGATCTCTCTCTCTGTCAAATAAATAAATAAAATCTTTAAAAAAAAATAGAATAAGAAATATATAGTTGGGGGAGCCTGGGTTTCTCAGTTGGTTAAGTGTCTGCCATCCAGCTCAGGTCATGATCCCGTGGTTGGTCCTGGGATGGAGTCCCGTATCGTGCTCCCCACGCAACGGGGAGTCTGCTTCCCCCTTCCCTCCCTTTTGTGCTCTGTCAAATAAATAAATAAAATCTTAAAAAATAAAGAAATGGGGTGCCTGGGTGGCTCAGTCATTAAGCATCTGCCTTCTGCTCAGGTCAGGATCCTGGTGTCCTAGGATCAAGCCCCGCATCAGGCTCCCTGCACGGCAGGAGGCCTGCTTTCTCCCTCTCTCACTCCCCCTGCTTGTGTTCCCTCTCTTGCTATGTCTCTCTCTGTCAAATAAATAAATAAAATCCTTAAAAAAATTAAAAAAATAAAGAAAAAGATAGTTGGTCTTCATCCCACTTTCTGGCACAGAGCTCTTAAAATTCTTGGAATTTCCTGTGATGAGATTGATAAAAATACCTTCTGTGATGTTAATGAGGTAACAGTGGAAGGCCAGGAAGGATGGGGGCTGTTTGGTTGCCAGGAGGATCATGTGATTAGAAGGTTGGAATTTTCAGTCTCATCTCCCTAATGTTGGGGGAGGGGAGAAAGTCCGGAGATGGAATTAATTCCCAATAGCCAATGATTTAATCACTCACTCCTATGTAATAAAACCTCCATAAAACCCCACAAGGATAGGGTTAGGAGAGCCTCCAGGCTGTTGAAACAATGCTTCCATGTGCCACTGTGCTGGGCCCAAACTCCATGGATAAATAAGTTCTTCTGTTTGGGACCTCACCGTATGGGTCTTTTCATCTGGCTGTTGATTCCTATTCTTTATATCCTTTGTAATATACTGGCAATCTAGTGAATAAACTGGTTTCTTGAGTCCTTTGAGTCAGTCTAGCAAATGAATCCAACCCAAGGGGGAGTGGGTTCATAGGAGATTCATAGGAATCTCTGATGTATAGCCAGTTGGTGAGAAGCACAGGTGACAACCTGGAGCTGACAATTGGCATGTGAATTAGGGCACAGTCTTTGGGGTCTGAATCCATAACCTGTGGAATCTGATCCTATCTCTGGGGAGATGATGTCAGAATGGAGTTGAATTATAGGTCACCCAGCTGGTGCCCAAGAGTTGCTTGATGGTGTGGGGAAAACTCCCCACACATTAGAATTGAGTGTGGAGAATGTAATACTCAACATTCAGCCAGCTAAGTACCACTCTCCTCCAGCTCCCACACCAACACCAGCTTCAGAACTCCACTGGTTAGGAAAGACAAAAAGGTGGGGAACTGAAAGAACTGGTGAAGTTGTAGGCTTCCCTTCAAGTATGTCAAACATGATTTTTTGTCTGAGCTTATTTTCTAGCAAATTCTCCAATAAGAATAAGGAAACTAATACACAGGCAATTTGCGTGACTTACCCATGTTCCCACACCTTTTTCCCCCATTATTATCATAAGGCTAAGAAAATCACAAGCACATGCCAGTGAATCAGCAAGGTTTAGATCCAGACGGTACTACAGATGTGGAAGATGTTAAGATGCTTAAGAAGAACTTACTGAAGAATGTGAAGAAGGGTGCCTGGCTGGCTCAGTTGGGGGAGCACACGACTCTTGTCTCAGGGTTGTGAGTTTGAGCCCCATGTTGCGTGTAGAGATTACTTAAAAAAATAAAAAGGAATATGAAAGAACATGGAATGATAGGAATGAATGTTAGAATAAATTACCACTTGTTTATAGAGAAGGTCACTGATTCGAAGGCTCAATCATCATCATTAGTTATGCAGGTGAAATGTCTGACCATTGAACTCAGTTAATGACAGAAACTCCTGAAATAATTCCACTGAATGAAGATGTTCTGGTAACATTAGGAAGGGTTCTAAAAATTGGGACATGATCTTGAAATGGTACTGTCTACCATTTAGTCAAAGAATGAAAAATTAAAGGAAGACTTGGAAGGAGAACAAAGGGTTAGATAAATAGCAACAGATACTGCAATCTCTTAATGTACTACAAAATAAATTGAAGCATCTTATAGCGACATTTTCTGAATTGAGAACTTTCAATAAGCTGAAAATAAAAATATTTTAAAGAGGGGCTTCTAGCTGGCTTAGTCAGTAGAGAATGTGACTCTTTATTTCCATCAGGAGTTCAAGCTTCATGTTGGGAGTAGAGCCTAATTAAAAAAAAATATTAAGGGGCACGTGGGTGGCTCAGTCGTTAAGCCTCTGCCTTCGCCTCAGGTCATGATCCCAGGGTCCTGGGATTGAGCCCTGCACTGGGCTCCCTGCTCAGTGGAGAGCTTGCTTCTCCTTCTCCCACTCCCCCTGCTTGTGCTCCCTCTTTCACTGTCTCTGTCAATTAAATAAATAAAATCTTTAAAAATTTTTTTTAAGTTAAAAACTTGATTAAAAGAATAGGAGAAACTCTTGATTACCTTGGGTATCTAGATGACCATTTTCCTCTACCCAATAAAAATGTTAAAAAGAAAAAAAAGGGGCTCCTTGGTGGCTCAGTGGGTTAAAGCCTCTGCCTTTGACTCAGGTCATCATCTCAGGGTCCTGGAATCGAGCCCCGCATGGGGCTCTCTGCTCAGCAGGGAGCCTACTTCCCCCTCTCTCTCTGCCTGCCTCTCTGCCTATTTGTGATCTCTCTTTCTGTGTCAAATAAATAAATAAAATCTTTAAAAAAAAAAAAAGAAAGAAAAAAAGAAAAAAAATTCAAGAATCAACTGCATAGGAACACCTGATTGGCTCACATGGAGTGTGCAACTCTTGATCTTGGGGTCAGGGGTTTGAGTCCCATGGTGGGTATAGAGATTACTAAAAAATAAATAAACTTAAAAAAAATAAACTGCACAGTTGATAGCACTACGTGAAATGTTACAGATTCATATAAATAGATTAGATGTTCCACATGATCCGTGTCAAAATTAGTGATTCCTTTTAGCCACCTTATATTGAGCTGCTGTTACTTAGTGGAATTGCCTGGAGACATGCAGAAGATCCAACCCAGATAAGACTGAAAACATTCCACCAGTGAAAGGATGGTCTCTTTATCACAAAGTACTTAAAGAATCTTGTCATTCAAGGATAATGGAAGCCCGGAGGACTACCTGGACAAATCACATATTTGCATATCAAAGCACATACTCCTTCCTTTTATCATTAAAATGGATGTGCCACAGGGGCACCTGGCTGGCTCAGACAGTAGAGCTTGTGACTCTTGTCCCTGGTTAAATGGTTGTAAAAACCATGTTGGGTGTATATGTTACATAAAAATGAAATCTTAGGGGGACCTGGGTGATTTAGTTGGTTAAATGTCTGCCTTTGGCTCAGATCATGGTCCCAGAGTCCTGAGATCGAGCCCTTCATTGGGGTCCCTGCTCAGCGGAGAACCTGCTTCTCCCTCCGCTTGTGTGCACTCTCTCTCTCTCTCTCTGTCAAAGAAATAAATAAAAATTATTTATTTATTTATCTAATTTTATTTATTTATTTAATTAATTAATTTATTTAATTTTTATTATTTATTTATTTGTTTATTTATTTATTTATTTATTTGCCAGAGAGAGACATAGCAAGAGAGGGAACGCAAGCGGGAGGAGTGGGAGAGAGAGAAGCAGGCTTCCCAATGAGCAGGAAGCCCTACTGGGGACTCCATCCAAGGACCTGGGATCACGACCTGAGCCTAAGGCAGATGCTTAACCGACTGAGCCACCCAGCCACTTCAGTAAATAAAATGTAAATAAATAAATAAATAAATAAAATCTTAAATAAAGGCATATGCCACAACTATTATTTATTTTAAATTATTTTAAAATGGTCCTCTCTCATTCAGTGTTTTAGAGTTTTAATCTATATGGACAAGAATGCAAGTAAAAATATTCTAGTCTTAATCATTATAAAATACTTAATGTATCTAACTTCATGTAATATTCTTTGGAAAATTCTTTAATTTATGATGTTGTTAATGTAATATTTTCCATTTACATTTCAACAGTTTTTAATGTATTTAAGTTCCATTTAGTGCTCAACTCCTTTATGTTTAGGAAATATAATACATATATATATATGTATATAATATATATCTCCAACAGATGAAAAGATGCTCAACGTCACTCATCATAAGGAAAATGAACATCAAAACTACAATGAGATATCACCTCACACCTGTCAGAATGACTAAAATAAAAAACACAAGAAACAACAGGTTTTGGCAAGGATGCAGAGAAAGAGGAAAACTCTTACACTGTTGGTGGGAATGCAAACAGGTACTGCCACTCTGGAAAACAGTACAGAGATTCCTCAAAAAGCTAAAAATAGAACTACCCTATGATCCAGCAATTGCACTACTAGGTATTTATCCAAAGGATACAAAAATACTAATTCAAAGGGATACATGCACCCCCTCCGTGCATGTATAAGACCTGAACATCAGGTCTTATATGGAAATATTGAATCACTATATTGTACACCTGAAACTAATATTACACTGTGTTAAATGTAATTTAAATAAAAACTTTAAAGGAAAAAACAAAACTTCACTTCTGGAGCACCTGGGTGGCACAGCTGGATAAGTGTCCAACTCTTGGTTTCAGCTCAGGTCCTGATCTCAGATTCATGAGATCAAGCTCTGTGTCAGGCTCCACACTCAACAGAGTCTGCTTGGGATTCTTTCTCCTTCTGTTCCTCCTGCTTGTGATCTCTCTCTCAAAATAAATACATCTTTTTAGAAATATTTCATTTCAGGGCGCCTGGGTGGCTCAGTGGGTTAAGCCTCTGCCTTCCGCTCAGGTCATGATCTCAGGGTCCTGGGATCGAGCTCTGCATGGGGCTTTCTGCTCAGCGGAGAGCCTGCTTCCCCCCTCCCTCTGCCTGCCTCTCTGCCTATTTTGATCTCTCTCCGTCAAATAAATAAATAAAATCTTTAAAAAATATATATATATATATTTCATTTCTTTGGCACCTGGGTGGCTCAGTCAAGTGGCTGCCTTCTGCTCAGGTCATGATCTTGGGATCCTGGGATGGAGCCCACATCCTTCCAGCTCCCTGCTGAGCAGGGAGTCTACTTCTCCCTCTCCCTCTGCCCCTCCCTCATGCTTTGCTTATGCTCTGTCTCTCTCAAATAAATCTTTTAAAAAAATCATTTCTGATAATGTGTAGATGAACAGGACAATGACTCAGAAATTTCTGAAGATGGTGATTTGTCTTCTTAGAATTTAAACTAAGGACATAGAATGAAAGAAAAATATCTATTTATAAAATATCCTTTGCTGTCTTAAATAAAACAATATAACAACATAATTATTACCTCCTTTATTCATTTTACTTGAAAAACATGTATTTTTCTCCTGTTGCAGATACTGGTTGCTGACATACAAAGTATCACATGGACCCTGACCTCATGTTCACTATTCCGCAGAAGAAGAAATGTTGGATCCAGCTTGGAAAAAAATGCATATGTGCCTTTTATAGGAAACTGTGTGGCAGCCCCCATGGAAGGTTGTTGGGGCCTTGGCACAGGGCTCTGGGGTTCTTCTGTCACCCAAGGTTCAAGCAGACAAGCTGCCACCCCCATGAGGGGACAAGCACCTGACAGGATCTCTGCAGCTTCCCTGAGCCAAGGTCACTTCAGGCCCTGGGTGCTTGCAAGTATTCCTCATCCCCCTAGACCAAGCCCCTTTCACTTTTCAGAAAACTGCTTTCATTTTCTGTGACATTTTTTAAAGTTTGCTATTAAACCTATGATGCCTGCATTGTGCTCCTCTTGTCTGTCAGCTCATGGGAAGGAAGGAGTACAGAAGATGAGAAGAGAGGGGGAAAAGAGAGGAGAAGAGAAGCCAAAACAGGGAGAAAGACTCTCAGTGTGGAAAGAGGTAATGCAAATAGGGAATGGAGGAAGGCGAACCGAAACCTGTGTGACTAGATTGGGATTGAAAGTATCATTATAAATACATGAAAAAAAACACATGCATACACACAGTTTTATATATCTATATATCTATACACAAATCTTCCTCAACTTCTATTGGTGTTATGTCCTGATAAAGCTGAGTTGAAAATATTGTAAGGTTTAAGACACCTAACCTATAAAACATCATAGTTTAACCTAGCTTACCTTAAACATGTTCGGAATACTTACATTAGCCTACAGTTGGATAAAACCACCTAAAGCAAAGCCTATTTTACAATAAAGTGTTGAATATCCCATGTAATTTATTGAATACTCTAGAGAAAGTGAAAAACAGAATGGTTGCACCGGTCCAGACTGTATGGCTGACTGGTAGCCATGGCTCCCAGCCACTGTCCTGCATTATGAGAGAGTATCATGCCTTGTATCGCTAGACTGAGAAAAGTTCAAAATTTAAAATTTGAAGTATTGATCTCAGGTTCTTACTTCCAAGATACCCAAGGAAATTTGGAATCATGACCGTGCCAAAAAGGACCACTTGCAGTCCATTCTCTGCACCATCTGCCACCAACCACTGCATGCCCAAGGACAAGGCCATTGAGAAGTTCATTATTGGGAACATAGTAGAGGCCACCACCATCAGGAACATTTCCAAAGTGATTGTCTTTAATGCTATGTGCTTCCCAAGCTGTGTGTGAAAGTCCATTACTGTGTGAGCTGTGCCATTCACAGCAAGGTTGTCAGGAATTGCTCTGGTGAAGCATGGAAGGACTGAACACCCCCATCCCAATTTAGATCCATAGGTGCTACCTCACCACCTCCACTAAGGCCCATCTAAGGAGCTAAGACCTTCAGGACTGAAGAAAAACTGTTTTAGGAAAAAATAAATAAGATGGAAATTATACTATAAAAAATTTTTGAAACATGATTTCTACTAAATGACTATTGCATTTATACCATTGTAAAGCTGAAAAATCATAAGTCAAACCACTGAAAATTGGGGACTATCATATTTATATACAACTACATATAATTATACATAAATAGTTATGTACATAGCTATATCTATATATCTTTATCTGAAAGGACATAAAAGCAATATTAGGAGCACTGAGACCTTATTTTCTAAACACCTTTATCCTATGCCTATTTTTTAATTTATGAATTTGAGTGTCTAATATAGTCACATGTTGAAAGATCAAAATAGGTACAAAATGACATACCATGTAAAGTCTGTCTTCCATGCTGGATGACCATATATCCCCATTTTCCTAGTGAAGACTCATTTTACAACCACTGTCCTGGCATACTAATATATCCCCTTCTTTCTTTCAGAAGTGTGCTATTTTGGATGATAAATTATACAGACAGTCTACTCGGAACCCTCCTCCCTCACCATGCTGTCACCTCAAGACATAAGAGTCACCTGTGTTATCAGTGTCTATGCATGTTTCAGGAGGAATTTTGTGCATATATAAGTAAATACATATATACATTTTTTTAATTTTAACTGACTGAGCCACCCAGTGTCCTTTTTTTTTTAAAGGTTTCATTTATTTATTTGACAGATCACAGATAGGCAGAGAGGCAGGCAGAGAAGAGGGGGAAGCAGGCTCCCTGCTGAGCAGAGAGCTCGATGCGGGGCTTGATCCCAGGACCCTGAGATGATGACCTGAGCTGAAGGCAGAGGCTTTAACCCACTGAGCCACCCAGGCGCCCCAATTTTTTTTTTTTTAAGATTTTATTTATTTGTCAGAGGGAGAGAGAGAGGGAGGGAGAGAGAGAGCACAAGCAGGGGGAACAGTAGGTAGAGGAAGAAGCAGGCTTCCCACCGACCAAGGACCCCAATGCAGAACTCAGATCCCAGAACCCTGGGATCATGACCTGAGCTGAAGGCAGATGCTTAACCAACTGCGCCATCCAGGCATCACCTGCTTTTCTGTTTTTTGGTTTTTGCTTTTTGTTTCTAAAGGAAGTAGTATATCCATGCTATTTTTAACTTTATTTTTTTTTTTTAAGATTTTATTTATTTATTTGAGAGAGAGAGAACATGAGAAGGGAGAAGGTCAGAGGGAGAAGCAGACTCCCCATGGAGCTGGGAGCCCGATGCGGGACTCAATCCTAGGACTCCAGGATCATGACCTGAGCCGAAGGCAGTTGCTTAACCAACGAGCCACCCAGGCGCCCTTTAACTTTATTTTGAAGCAAACTTACATATATAGAAATTACGAGAGTATTAAAAAGAATTCACATTTACCCTTCACCTAGACTCATTGATTCTAAATATTCTGCCACATTTGGTTTGTCATGTTTTAAGCCACCATCACTCACCTGGATTGCAGTTTCCAGCCCCCTCCCTCTCTCAGTCCTCCTTCTAAATAATTTGGGAAAATTAATACACAAAGGAAGACTCCAAGAGGACAATATCGAAAACTTCATGGAGTAGAACACTGGCAGAAATGATAGCAGCCCAAGGGGACTGTTGAGCTGGTAGAGAGTAGGGGGTGCATAAGGAAGCCTTGTAATTCTAATTTTGAGAATCAAAGAATTACACAATCAGTAGGTATATAGATGCTTTACCTGTGATTGATATAAAACACTGAAAATGTCCTTTCTCGGGGTGCCTGGGTGGCTCAGTGGGTTAAAGCCTCTGCCTTCAGCTCAGGTCATGATCTCAGGGTCCTGAGATCGAGCCCCGCATCGGGCTCTCTGCTCTGCGGGGAGCCTGCTTCCCCCGCTCTCTCTGCCTGCTTCTCTGCCTACTTGTGATCTCTCTCTCTCTGTCAAATAAATAAATAAAATCTTTAAAAAAAAAAAAAAGAAAATGTCCTTTCTCCCAGGAGCTCTTTATAAACTTAATAATGCATGTACCATGCACTAGGTGGCATAGGCAAAAAAAAAAAAAAAAAAAGCTGAAATTTTAGCTTTTCCTGCCTAACTCTGAATAACTTCAGTATAAGCCTTCATACGCAATTCTATTTAAGTCAACAAAGAAAATAATCATGTGGATTTTGCTCTTTACTGTATTCACAGTCCAATAAAGAATTAGAACTAGTTAATGAAATTTGAATTTAAATAGTAAGAAAATAACTACAGATAAACCACAGGTCTCTCCCTCAATCTGCACCCAAGCCTCCCACTAGATATGTACATATCTATTGGCAATAGTCATTTATCAGTTTTCACGTTGCGGAGTGTAAGGGTCGGGTCTCATCTAGTCTTGCTTTTAAGTGTAAGGGTCTAAGAATGTACACACTTAGAAGTTCACGGCAGCAGTGTTGGTAATTGTACACTACACAGGACCCCAACAATCATCAGGTACAGAAGGGCCCCATCTACTTTGGGATTTATTTACATATCATATAATATGGTATCATTTATACATATACAGATATATTTAATATACTATATACATATATATGCATAATTATTGGTACTAGATATATAGTAGTAATAGATATTGATAATGATAGAATACTGTCTAGAGATGAAAATGAACAATTGGGACTACATACAACATAGATAATTATTTAAAACATAATAGCCTTACTTTGGAGATATTGTGGGTTCAGTTCCAGACTACAACAAAGTGACTATCACGATAAAGTAAGTCAAATGAATTTTTTGTTTTTCCAGTACATATAAAAGTTACGTTTACACTATACTGTAGTTTAAGTGTGCAATAACATTAGGTCTAAAAAAAAAGTACATTTAAAGTACTAAAAAAAAAGTACAAATTAATTACATTAATTAAAAATATTGCTAAAAAATGCTAACCATCATCTTAGCTTTTGGTGAGTTATAATCACTGTCATAGATCATCATAACAAATAAATTTAAAGTTTTGAATTTTATGGATATGACACAGATACATGGAGTAAGCAAGTGCTGTTGGAAAAATGGCATGGGTACAGTTGCTTGATGCAGGTTGTCACAAATCTTCATGTTATAAAAAATGCAATGTTTGGGGCTCCTGGCTGGCTCAGGTGGAAGAGCATGAAACTCTTGATCTTGGGGTTGTGAGTTTGAGTTCCCCCATGTTGGATGTAGAAATTACTAAAAGAAATAAAATAACCTAAAAAATGTAATGTCTGTAAAGCACAATAAAATGAGGTATGCCTATAGTAAGTGGGGGGAAAAAAACAACAAAATATGCAGTTAAGAGCAAGTAAACTCTATAACTTAAATATGTAATCTCGAGGGATAAAACTATAAAGACCACATGGCAGATTCACCTCCATTGGAAGAGGACATCAAGATTGGGAAGAGATAGGGATGCCTGGATGGCTCAGTCAGTTAAGCATCTGCCTTCAGATTGGGTCCCCACATTGGGTCCCCTGCTCAGCGGGGAGCCTTCTTCTCCCTCTGCTTGCCACGCCCCCTGCTTGTGTTCTATATCTGGCAAATAAATAAATAAAATCTTTAAAAAAGAAGAAAAGATTGGGAAGAGATGGGGAAGAAGGTAATAAATCTTTTTACAGGTGAAAAATTTCCCTCCCTGTATCACAGTTGTTAATCGTTTAACAAATGTGTCCTAAGTAGGCTTGAAAATTTTCAGTCCTCAAAATAAGAAATACCAGAAAAGTTTTGCTGAAAATTCTTGCTTTGCATTTATTTCCATTTTTTTTCTGTTTAATAGTATATGAAGATCTTCAATAAATGCTATAACTACTCCTCCCCACCCTGCAAAAAACCAAAAGATGGAAAAGGAATTCCCAATGGTTATGAGAAACCCAGGGATCTTCCTTAAGATTCTACATCGCTGTCACTTCCACTCTCTTACCTGGAAAATTAGTTGGGATCTCCTTAAACTAATAAAAGAAAGACTCATTCTTGGGTGCAAATAGACATGATTCCCAGCTCACTCTGCAGCAATATGTTCCGGGAGTCGCTACAACTCCTCCAGGATCAGTGTTTTTCAAGCACATAAAAGCATGCACCTGTTTTCCTATTAATTTCCCCAAATAAGCCTCAGGGCAAACTCTGTTCACCTGCGAATATCAATCTTCTTAAACACAGCTGCATCAGAAACCTTTACAAAGCTGAACTTGTATAGCTCCAGTTCCATTGACTTTGGATCACATCCAGTCTTGCACTAAGGGAATCCTGTCAGAAGAGCATTACAGTCGGAATATTTTAACTGTCTCTGGATCTATGCTAATCCCAGAATTTGTGAGTGTCCCCACCAGGCAATTTGTGGATAATCTCTGCTCTGTCTGTTAGAAGCTGTTCTGAGATGGAAAGATTGGTAGTGTATCCCTAGGGCATGCTCATTAAATCCCTACTTGGAAGGGCGCCACACCTGGGTAACTCTCCCAAACAAATCTTAAACAGCAACTGATTTACAACATCACCACAAAGCATTAGCTATCTAAATGCTCTCTGAGCTGAGCTCTGCTTCAGGGATTTGAGATTTGAAGGAGAGCCTAGTCCAGTGCTTTTTAAAGTATAAGGAGCTTTGGAATCACTGGAGACCATATGGATTTTAATTCAGTAGGTCTGGGGTGAGAGCTAAGATTTGCATTTCTAACAAGACTCCAGCTGATGCCAATGGTGCTTGTTCACAAACCTCACTTAGAGTAACAAAGATTTAGCATCCTGCTTAAGGTAGTACTTGCCAGGGAGAAATATCTAGATAGAATCCTAATTTTAACTAAACTACTGTAGGATCTTGAACAAGTCCTTTCCCTCCAGAGTTGAGTTTATGATTAACCCCCTCCCACATCTGCCTTGATGGAGTTTGAATATGTAGAGTGCTCATTTACATATTAAACTAAGCTTCAGTTCTGTACTCCCAGCCTTGGTACATTTCAGTGATTTTTCTCTATCCTTGTTAGTGAACCCCAGTCTCACTCATTGATTGCGCTATTACTTCTCTCCGAGTGTGGTCCTCAGATCAACCCAGGCACTTGTTAAAAACAAATTCTCAGAACCCAAACCAGACCTAGTGAATTAGAAACCTGGATGGAGGGTTTCACTCTGTGTTTTTTTTTTTAAGATTTTATTTATTTATTTGACAGAGAGAGACACAGTGAGAGAGGGAACACAAGCAGGGGGAGTGGGAGAGGGAGAAGCAGCCTTCCCGCTGAGCAGGGAGCCCAATGCGGGGCTAGATGCCAAGACCCTGGGATCACGACCTCAGCCGAAGGCAGATGCTTAACAACTGAGCCCCCAGGTGCCCCTACTCTGTGTCTTAATAAGTCTTCAGATTATGCTGATATACACCCAAGTGGGAGGATAATTGCCTTTGCCAGAGGGATATAGCAGAGTCAACCAGAACCACTGGAAAAAATAAAATATCCAAACATTATATTTATAATTGCACAATATTATAATTGAAATAATTGCTTTATTGATACGAAAAATGTTTCTTTTTTAAAAAAAATCATTATTTATTTGAGAGAAAGAGAGAGAGAGCATGAGTGGGAGGAGCCGAGGGAGGAGAGGAAAACTTAAAACATCCTTCATACTGAGTGCGGAGCTCCACATGGGGCTCAAACTTACGACCCTGAGATCACAACATGAGCCGAAACCAAGAGTTGGCCGATTAACCAACTGTGCCACCCAGGTGCCCCAAAAATGTTTCTGTTACTAAGTTGAGAAAATTTTTTCTAAGCATCTCTAACAGATGGAGGAGGTGGTGAACTTGACAGGGCGTATATGCAAGTAGAGAGTAAGGAGTGAGAAGCTAGAGATAGATAAGATTTCTACTCACATAAGAGAAAGTACCTTCGGTGACTGGTTAAAGGGGCAGAAAATTCTAAGATAGCTTCATATGCACTGAAGTTGAGAATTACAAAGAGAAAAGCTGTATCACATTGTTTAAAATACAAGTATATCGATCTGAAAATAATGAGATAATATGCTTTGTGTCCTTTGGAAAGGGGAGATACCGATGGGAGAGAGGGAACATTTTATAAAAATCTTGATTTCCAGGCTGCCTAAAGTGTGCAACTTTTGATCTTGGGGCTGTGAAATTAAGCCTCATGTTGCTTATAGACACTATTAAACAACAGTAATAACACCACCACCACCACACTTGATTTCCTACATGCACACACATGCACAAAACTGAAATAAACAACTATATACTGATACACAAAACGCACATAATCTTTTAAGATAAAGTAAGAGGTACTGTGGCAAATTTGATCTAAGAAGCCCTTGTTTCTGCCCTCTGTGAGCAGACTTCAGAGAAAAGTGATAGAGCGATGGAATTAAAAGAAAACTCTGAATATTTTTTATAAAAGGAGTCTCATTAAAATAAAAACAAAATTAACTTTACCATCACTTCCTGAAAAATATCTCAAACGTTTTAACAAATATGTTAAAAACAACACAAATTGTTTTGAAAGGAAGGCACATAAGCAAATTTGCTTGCAGATGACTTCTGTAGCCATTGAATTAATGCAAAAATAGTTTCATATTGTTCCGCATAAAATCCAAAGCTCTCTTCAGGACACATTTGTAAAGCCAGAACTAAAGGAAGAAAGTAAAATATAAATGGGGAAAACCAGATTATTTAAAGTGGTATTATATAGGGTACATTTCTAAGACTGTAGCTGCAAATTCATGTTTTAAAAACCTAAATCCCAAACATAATAGTGAAAGAACCGAAAAACTCAAACATGAAACAAGCAGGTTTCCCGCCGCGGCAGAAACGAAAACCGTCAAGGGAAAAGCACAGAAGCAGGCGGATTGACCCCTGTGGGCCTCCGTCAGCTAAGTCACCTTCTCGCAGTGCAGTGTCGCGCGATGGGGCGGAGCCGCGCTGGCTGGCCAGGCTCATTTCCCCTGGGATGGTTTGCGGAGAGCTGCTCCTGCGCCCGGGAAGGGCTTAGTAGACGCGGGAACTCTAGAGAAACTTTAATCTTATAATAATTTTTAATAATAATTATAGTTTTTAACGATTTTAGTTTTCAAAGATAGGCAACATTGGTCTGAAAAAAGTACTTCGAAATTACTACTCACGTTCATGCTCCTCGGGATGCTCCAAAAGTATGAGTTTTAAGTAATAAGGACAACATAACAGCACCAGGATAAAAAATATGTCCGTTTAAAAAGCATTCGATTCAGAGAAATTGAATCGTTGAAAAAAAAATTAGACACCATATTATTTCAAAGGGAGTTTTCCTTAATTTCGTTATTTCCCACTCTTCAAAAATTCGTTCTTAATGGCGCCTGGGTGGTTTAGTGGGTTAAGCCTCTACCTTGAGCTCAGATCCCTGATCTTGGGGTCCTGGGATGAGCCCAGCGTGGGGCTCTCCGCTTAGCGGAGAGCCTGCTTCCCCCTCTCCCTCTGCCTGCCTTTCTCCCTACTTGTGATCTCTCTCTCTCTGTCAAATAAATAAATAAAATCTTAAAAAAATGCATTAATTAAAATTTCAAACTTGGCATATATTACATACTGAAAAAATACATGCTGCTACTGGCTAAATTTAATATTAACACGATCTACGTAATACACATACACGTATACAATGAAACACATATGGAAGAATACAATGGTGGTATTTTTTAAGTGGATATCTGAATAGAAAGCAAAATGCAACCTTGTGTAACCACACAAATCAAAAGGCTGAGGTAGACTTTAATTTCCTAATTTTTGATTATTCTTTCAATTATGTTAGCACACATTCCTCCTTAAAATATATATATAGTCAAAATGGTGAAATATTTTGAAATAAAGTCACCATTTTTACTTTTTTAATTTAATTTTTAAAATATTTAATAAAAATTGATTATTAAAAAAAGACTGGACATAGCTGAGTTTTATCATGTTGGAATTATTCTCTGCTCCCCCCTTAGCTTTTCTGTGGTCGTAATATTTTCTATCATTATGTTAAAAAATATGCAATAAAAAAATTAATATAATTAAAAAAAAAGTCAACTTCCAAATAGGAATAAAGGAAGTAAGGAATCCTATTTTTTGAAGTAGTTTGGAGTATTGACTTGTAAAATTGTGGAATGCAACAGATATTAATTTATTCTATATTTTTGTAATCTACATTGAAACCAGAAAGTGGAGACCAGCACTGGGGAAATGGGTCCATTGTACAATAAAGTTGAGGCAGAAAAGTGAATCCCAGTGCAAGCTGGTGAGAGCAAAGAAAGGGAGAAAGGATGTATTCAATAGAGGTGAAAATAATCAAAGTTCAGTAGCTACTTTGAAAATAATTTTGAGAGTTATTTATTTCAAAACTGCAGAACACAAAAAATGTCAAGGTAAGAACGTTTTTAAAAGTCAAAATTTTGTTATTTTTACGTAAATTTTGAAACTTGGCTGAAATTTTATCCCAGTCAAGGAAGTTCTTCAGTTAATTTGATTTTTTTTTTTTAAGGGAAGTGCCAAAGAATGCAAGACAAAACCTAAAATTTCGCTTTATTAAAATGGCATTCTCATTTACATAAACGAATGAAGTATAATAGCTTCCATATAATTTTAAAAGTATTTGAAAGTTCAGACCAATGAAATTAAAGAGAAACAAAAACATTATAAATGGTTATGCGACGTTTTACAGACAATAATTATAAAACAAAAAGTCTATGGACATAAAAAAACACCACGTTATTTTTCTGAGTAAATGGTAATTACTCATATGCATAAATCTAAAATCAAAGCACAAGAATGTCCCCCTCCTTTCCCCCACCTTCCTAGGTGGTCTTTTTCTCCATGGAGCAAACTACTGATAGAAATTCCCCTAAAGGAAGAATCCCACAGAAGCCAGGAAGACAGAGGCCAGGAGCCAGAAGGAAGTCACATGGGGTGCTGCACCCCCATGCAGTGCAGAGGCTCACCCGATGATCCCATGTGGGCCACTGTCCTCTCTGCCATTCACTTGACCTTCCCTGGTGCGTTGGGGAGACCCAGCAGGACAGAACAGTTGTGCGGTTTCTGCTGGACATAGTGCCAGGCCTGGCATGATGATGGAACCTGGAGCGACAAACTCTCAGCCTCTAGGCTTCTAGACAACAATTGCATTGTTTCTGGTTTCCCGATACCCTACAGATGGTCCAGAAGTAAGATTTTCAAATTAATGCAGCAAATTCAAAACTGACCTAACAGAATTCAATTTTCCGTAAAAGTATTCTAAGCCAAAATTCAATATGTACCAACGTGCTATCAGGAAAACACAGATTTCAAGACAGTTTTATCCTGTTATAAAATTCCAAATGCTCTGTAAGTTAACAATTATATTGTTATATAATTTTGACTATATGACAATGGTTTCAAAGAACTATAGAAAACAAATGGATAAAGTAAAGATCAGGTACGGGGGGAAATGCTAACAAAACTTTAGTTGTTAGAAGAATAGGAAAATTCAAAATTAGTAATTGGACTCCTTCAAATGAAAAATTAGCAAATCAAGGAAAGCAAGACTATAATTAAAGAAACTCCAACAAGGTAGATATAAAGTGATAATTTTTTTCTCAATCATATTGGAATACTTAAAAAAAAAAGCCTACCAAGGATTTAGGCTGTGAGATTACATTTATCTTATGAACCACCTTGTAATTGATGAGGAAAATGACACACACACATTTAGGGAAGGATGAGTTTGACACAGGACAAACACAACTGTGAACAGGTTGTACAATAAAACACGAACTATGTATGTGTGTCCATGGAAGCACACTCCTGAAGTCCATGTTTGTAAATGAAATCCATCAGCCTAATAGGGCTTCACACCAACGTGAACATTAGTTAACTACAGAAAGTGGCGTTAATATAGAGCCGTGCTTCCCTGTGTTTTTACTCTAAATAATTCTGAGTTGTGTTGTTTCAGTTTTGAAATAAGGATTTAAAAAACAGATTCATACTCAGATGAATGCAGTTATCTTTGATTCTGGGCCCATCTTTTCCTTCTTAGGACTTTTTCTACTTTCAGCCTTGTGAGACTTGATCCCTCCCATCACAACTCTGCATTATCTGCAGCAGCTGCTTATAAAAAACATACTGTGAACTTTTCAATGAGACTGAGTTTGTCCTCTCGTTGTTTTGATGCGATGGCGCTGCAATCCTGAATCTTATACGTGAAACAAAGTTTCTATTCCTGAAACATGAGCAATAAAGGCATCCAAATAACTTGTGCATGGAATATTCACAGACTGATTTGGGATCTCACACAGGAAAGTCTAAGTGGGTGAAGAGAATGGTGTGAGTCATAAACCATAATTCCTCTTGAGCTTCTCCTTGGACTTTGGGATTTTTTTCTCTCTCTGCCAAACCCTTTATCCTTTTGCCTGCACAGACTCTCTCTCTAAAACCAAGGGTTGAAATTAGTAAGTTTTTGGATAACAAGAAACCAAAATTTCCAATTTATAGGCACACCAGAAACTTTCCTATTGAGAAGATGTCAAATGTAGCTAATGAATATAAGAACGGCATACAATCAAGTAATTGAAGTGTCATTAAACATTTTCAAAATTTAGCCCCTGCATGATTGATCTACCTGCTTGATTCAGATAGATGAAATATTTTCTGCTTGTGGTACCTCAAATATTTTGTCATCAGTTCATACGCTATTTCCTACCTGGAACAAAAATCTTATTTTTGTCTTCCTTGTTCTATTTTCCTTGACTTATACTACTTACCCTGTATGTCTCTATTCATGCTTCCTCCAGGGAGCGAGCCTTCCCTGACCACTTAAATCTAAACTACAGGCTTATATATCCTCTGAAATCCTCCAGTACTGTGCACAACCCAAATCACAGCTTTTCTACCATAGGAGAGGAAAAAAATTTTTCCTTTTTACAGTTCTAGATTCTCCACTGGGAATGTAACAAAAGCCAGATTAAGAGAAAAGTGTACACATTTATTTAGGTTTTACATGATATGGGAGCTTTCATAATGAAATGAGAGGACCCAGAGGAACATTAAACCTGAATGTTTTTACACAAGGTTTGATAAGAGTGGAAAGTTATAGAAAAATGTGATAGGACGAAAGGGTAAGGGCTAAGTATAGTAAACTGGAGGAAATTTAACAAGGCTTATTCATTCAGATTCCTCTTGGTGTTTCTCTGTCTTAGGAAATGAGGATGCTCCTTTCCTCTCCTCCAAGTTTGGGGAGGGCACCTCTCACAGAAGTGTCTTCGCACTTGCTTCAAGGAAGAAGGTTAGCAAGTCCTTTCAGTAACTACTCTTTCTTAAATTCATTGAGCTTAAAATAATATTGCATGGAGCACTGGGTGTGGTACATGAACAGTGAATCTTGGAACACTGAAAAAATAAAATAAAATAAATTAATTAAAAAATAATATGCCAACATGTCATATTTTGGGGTAGTATCCCCAGCCCTGTCACTATTCACAACTTAATTGCCTATTAATTTATCTGAATTCCCACTCCGTTGATGTTAAATACCCAAGGAAAACTATGTTTTTCATTCACCTGTTCATCCACTACAGGTGACAAAGTAGATGCCATGCGGTTGCCACTCAAAATTTGTTTGCATACATGCAGCAGTTTCCTTATATCCATCTACCTTTCCCCAAATTAAGCACAATTTAGCACTTAAATAGTACCACCCTAAAGTCCAAAAATATGATTAGAGCTTTTCCCACATGACGATTTCTCAGTTTCTTCTAATTGCACAGTGGTAAAAATGATATCAGTCCTCCCTGGCTGTTCTGTCTCATTTCTTTCTCCAAACCTCCATTTACAACTCTAGGAAGAGGTCATTCTGGTTTTTTATAATTTGTCAGTGTGCCATGCTTCTTCTTGCCTCCTTATACTCGCAAATTTTCCTTTCTGCTTATGTGTCCTTTTCTTTCCAAGTTCTGTGAACCCTCTAAGAATTAACTCACTCATTATTTTACTCCAGAAACCAATGTGCACATCCCATGTTATTTTAAGGTACAAGTTGATCCTCATTATTTGTGGATTCGGTATTTGCAAATCTACTTACTAAAATTTATTTGTAACACCAAAATCAATATTTGTGGCATTTTCAGGGTCATTTGTAGACAACGGAAGAGTGATAAAAAATTTGAGTCATTCTTTAAGAGCATGTTCCCAGCTAAGATCAAACAAGATGATTTGCCTTTTTATTTCAGCTTTGATATTGTTCTAAAAAAAGTGTTCTTTTCATGGTGTATTTAATGCCACTTTGAGTCTGTAATTGACTTAGGTTTGGAAGCTAGGTAGAAATCTGTTACATTTTTGGCTTTTCCCCTTATATAGATCAAACAGTACTCCAGTAGGTTTCTCATCTAGTTCTAGGGGCCCTCTGATCAGTTAGCTACTATCATAGACCCCCGTGTGCTAAAATATTGTTTCTGGTATATCTCCATTTTTTGGTAAATCATACAGCATGCCTCTGGCAGTTAAGCTGTCACAGGAGCAAACGGTTCAAGCTTTCACCAGCTGCATAAGACAACATGATAAATCTTGAATCTTTTGTAATTGCACTGATATCATGAATTCAAATCAATAAGGTGTTATACTTTTCCCTCCTTGATATGACAACCTTAGACTCCACATCCAAGCATGCAGTAGTTTCAGAGATGGCTTCGTATCCCTTTTAAAGGGTTCATCTGATCAGGTGATACTCACAATGGCTAATCTCCATTTTTAATTAATTAAAAGTCGATGAAGTATAAATTCACAGCCCTATCAGGACCTTTCCTGGTATAATCTATAATCAGCATAGATCAGGGAAAGACTGAAGAGAGATGCAGGCCACTCCAGGTTGGTAGGTGTAATTTTATTTTATTTTTATTATTTTATTTTTTTGGTCAATGGGAATTGTAACAATAATAATAATATTATTATATTAATAATATAATAACGTTATTATATTATTATATTAATAATATAATAATGTTATTATATTATTAATATAATAATAATACTCACCACCCACTCACCAAATATTAAAAGTTTAAAAAAGGGTCCAAACTGGGCTCAGTCACTTTTTTTTAAATTTAAATTTAGTTAGTTAACATAGAGTGCAACATTGATTTCTGGAGTAAAATTTAGTGATTCATCACCTACATGTAAAACCTAGTGCAGGGGCATCTAGGTGGCTCGGTAGTTAAGTGTCTGCCTTGGGCACAGGTCATGATCTCAGGATCCTGGGTTCAAGCCTCGCATTGGGCTCCCTGCTTGGCGGGAAGCCTGCTTCTCCCTCTTTCACTCCCCCTGCTTGTGATCCCCCTCTCTCTGTGTCTCTCTCTGTCGAATAAATATAATAAAATCTTAAAAAAATAAAAAAAATAAAACCTAGTACTCATCATAACCAATACCCATTCCTCATCTAGCCCATCACCGACCTCCCTCCCTCCATCAACACTCTATTCTCTATTGTTAAAAGCTCTTAGAGTTTTTTCCCTCTCTCCTTTTTCTTATTTTCCCCCTTCCCATATGTTCATTTGTTTTCTTAAATTCCACAAATGAGAAAAAAAAAATTCCACAAATGAGAGAGATAGGGTATTTGTCTTTCTCTGACTTATTTTATTTAGCATAATACACTCTAGCTCCATATACCTTGTTTCAAATGGCAAGATTTCACTTTTTTGATGGTTGAGTAATATTGTATTGTATATTCATACCACCGTTTCTTTATCCATTCATCAGTCAGTGGACATCTGGGCTCTCTCCATAGTTTGGCTATTGTTGACAATGGTGTTATAAACATCAGGGTGCATGTACCCCTTTGAATCTGTATTTTGTATTTTTGAGTAAATACTTAGTATTGTAATTGCTGGATCATAGGGTAGTTCTATTTTTTAACTTTTTTTCTTTTGATTTTATTTATTTATTTGTCAGAGAGAGAGAGCACAAGCAGGGGGAGTGGCAGGCAGAGGGAGAGGGAGAAGCGGGGAGAGAGAGAGAATACTCCCTGCTGAGCAGGGAGTTCAATGTGGCGTTCGATCCCAGGATGCTGAGATCATGACTTGAGCCGAAGGCAGATGCTTAACCAACTGAGCCACCCAGGCACCCCAATTTTTAACTTTTTGAGGAACCTCCAAACTGTTCTCTAGAGTGACTACACCAGTTTGCATTCCCACCAACAGTGTAAGAGGGTTCCCCTTTCTCTACATGCTCGCCAACACCTGTTGTTTCTTGTGTTGTTGATTTTAGCCATTCTGACAGGTGTGAGGAGGTATCTCATCATGGTTTTGATTTGTATTTCCCTGATGATGAGTGATGTTGAACATCTTTTTCATGTGGGCTCAGTCACTTTTAAGGTGGAAGTGTTTTCAGGGCACCTGGGTGGCTCATTTGTCAAGCGTCTGCCTTCAGCTCAGATCATGATCCCAGGGTGGTGGGATGGAGCCCTGCATTAGGCTCCCTGCTCTGCAGGAAGCCTGCTTCTCCCTCTTCCTCTCCCTCTCCCCCTGCTTGTGTTCCCTCTCTCACTGTCCCTCTCTCTGTCAAGTAAATAAATAAATAAATCTTAAAAAAAAAAAGGTGAAGGTGTTTTCAACATTATGTCACCAATTCAAGGCTCATGTTCTTGGAGAAGCCTGTGGAGCAAAAAAGGCAAGTGGAAGCCACATTCTGAGGACAGGGGAGAAGGGGTAGGGAGGAGCTTCTAAGTTCCTGGGTCCAGCTCATGGTTCAATCAGTGGTCGTATCTTTTTTAATCACATTCCCCGACATTCTACCCCTTGTGACTGGCTCTTACAATATCATGTGACCCTCTTTTAAAAAAATATTTCATTTATTTGACAGAGAGTGTGCACAAGCAGGGAGAGTGGTGGGCAGAATGAGAGGGAGAAGTAGGCTCTCCACTGAGCAGGGAGCCCAATGTGGGGCTTGATCCCAGGACCCTGGGATCATGATCTGAGCCTAAGGTAGATGATTAACCATCTGAGCAACTCAGGTACCTCCCCCTCTTGTCTGCAATGGGCCTGAGTGGTCAGCAAGGGGTTTCATTAGCATAGAGGTGGCTTTTGTGGTGGTTATCTGGCTGCACTGGGGACCAATGTCACAACAACAACACAGGCACATGCATGAGAAAATACAGCTAAAGACAATAATTTAAAATTAGTGAAGACTTTTTCTACCAAGAGCCCAAGATCCAAACCATTGGTTTATTAAATCTCCTAGGCTGGTGGTTGGGTCACTCAGGACATTTATTTGGGTCTTCATGTGGTTTAATAAATATGATACATTAGCAGACTCATCAGGTATTAACGTATATCATTCTGTTTGGATAATGATATAGGTGCCTTCTTGTGAGTCAGTGATAAGTCTAAGGTGATCCTATTTAGGAGGCTATTAGAGTTATTTCAGTGTTTAATAGGACCAGTCTTTGTTAGTTATCATGCAGGGCTTGCTGAGTGAATTTAGTAAGGGCTTTTATGTGTGCTATGACATTTTCTAGGCCTAAGGAGGGAACAAAGGCAGTGACCAAATGATCATACCAGTGAAAAACAATATCTACATGGCTGTGAGGAGAGCGAGTTTGGCAGCTTAAAAACTTGACTTGGTTGTAAATACCATACATATAAGCCAGGGGAGGAAGCATTATCAGGCATGTGAAGATGAGCTGGGGATGGACTATGCTAGAACAGGACACCCATCTTCTCCCCTCTCTCAGGATGGATGTTCCATCTCAGGCATAGTTTATTTCTGTAAGTGCATCTTTGTGGCAGGACAATGGGGTCCCAGTGGAGATTGAGTAGTTCCCCCTCACACAGGAACTTGGTAAAGTAACTTACCAACCCTGGTGAGTTGTCCAGTTGAAAATTCCAGTAAATAATGCCTTTATGAAGTGTTATGGGGCTTGGCGTTCGGTGCAGCATAGCATGTTGATCAATGGTGAGAGCTGGAGCAAATACTGTTTCCCATGACTTCTGCACCTTTTCACTGTTGGTTACATTGGCAGGGGTCCCCAGACTGCCATACGGGTCAACAGGCCCTACTGGTGGATTATTTAAATGTAGGAAAGCCTGAGACAGTACTTTAATCTCCCCGACCAAAGTGGGTTATTTTATTTATTTTAATTTTTTATTTAAATTCAATTTAGTTGGGGCGCCTGGGTGGCTCAGTGGGTTAAAGCCTCTGCCTTCGGCTCAGGTCATGATCTCAGGGTCCTGGGATCGAGCCCCGCATTGGGCTCTCTGCTCAGCGGGGAGCCTGCTTCCCCCTCTCTCTCTGCCTGCCTCTCTGCCTACTTGTGATCTCTCTCTCTGTCAAATAAATAAATAAAATCTTTAAAAATAAATAAATAAATAAGTTCAATGTAGTTAACATATACTTATCACTTTCAGGGGTTTAGAATTTAGTGATTCATCAGTTTCGTATAACACCCAGTGCTCACTACATCAAATACCCTCTTTTTTTTTTTTTAAGATTTTATTTATTTATTTGACAGAGAGAGACAGTATGGTACTTGCACTCTCTCTCTCTCTTTTTTTTTTTTTGCACTCTCTCTCTTTTAATCTTATTTTATTATTCCTTCCCTTCCCCTGTGTTCATCTGTCTTCTTTCTTAAATTCCACATATGAGTGAAATCACATGGTATTTGTCTTGCTCTGACTAATTTCATTAGCATAATACCCTCTAGTTCCATCCACATCCCTGCAAATGGCAGGATTTCAGTCTTTTTGACGGCTTAGTAATATTTCATTGCATATATACACCACATCTTCTTTATCCATTCAACTGTTAATGGACATCTGTGCTCTTTCCATAGTTTGGCTATTGTGGACATTGCTGCTATAAACATTGGGGTATAGATACCCCTTCAGATTACTATGTTTGTGTCCTTTGGATAAATACCTAGTAGTGCAATTGTTGGGTTGTAGGGTAGCTCTATTTTTAATTTTTTGAGGAACCTCCATACTGTTTTCCAGAATGGCTGTACCAGTTTGCATTCCCACCAACAGTGTAACAGTGTTACCCTTTTTCTACATCCTTGCCAACATGTGCTGTGTCCTTCTTAATTTTAGCCATTCTGACTGGTATGAGGTAGTAACTCATTGTGGTTTTGATTTGAATTTCCCTGATGCTGAGTGATGTTGAACATTTTCTCGTGTGTCTGTCAACTCTTTGTATGTCTTCTTTGGAGAAATGTCTGTTCATGTCTTCTGCCCATTTCCTGAGTAGATTTTTTTTTTTTTTTTTTTTTGGATGTTGAGTTTGGTAAGTTCTTCAAACGTTTTGGACACTAGCCCTTTATTTGATAAGACAATTGCAAATGTCTTCTCTCATTCCGTAGATTACCTTTTACTTTTGTTGATCATTTCCTTTGCTGTACAAAAGCTTTTTAGTCTAATAAAGTCCCAATAGTTCATTTTTGCTTTTGTTTCCCTTGCCTTTGGAGACCTGTCTAGCAAGAAGTTGCTGCAGCAGAGGTCAAAGAAGTGCTGCTTGTTTTCTCCTCTAGGATTTTGATGGATTCCTATTTCACATTTAGGTCTTTCATCTATTTTGAGTTTATTTTTGTGTATGGTGTAAGAAAATGTTCCACTTTCATTCTTCTACATGCGGCTGTTCAATTTTCCCAGCTCCATTTTTTGAAGATACTCTTCAATTTGGTGTTTGTTTTTGCTTTGTCAAAGACTTTTTTTTCTTTTTTCCATTGGATATTCTTTCCTGCTTTGTCGAAAATTAGATGACCACCGAGTTGAGGGTTCATTTCTGTGTTCTTTATTTTGTTCCATAGATCTATGTGTCTGTTTTTGTGCAAGTACCATACTGTCTTGATTGTTACAGCCTTATAATATGGCTTGAAGAGTGGAATTGTGATGCCTTCAGCTTTGGTTTTATTTTTCAACACTAATTTGGCTATTTGGAATCTTTTCAGGTTCCATACAAATTTTAGGATAGTGATGGTATTTTGATAGGGATTTCATTGAATGTGTAGATTTCTTTAGTTAGCATAGACATTTAAAAATATTTTTTATTTCAATCCATGAGCATAGAATGTTTTTCCATTTTTTTGTATTTTCTTCAATTTCTTTCATGTGTTATATAGCTTTCAGAATACAGATCTTCTACTTCTTTGGTTAGGGTACTTCCTAGGCATCATATGGTTTTTGGTGCAATTTTACATGGCACTGATTCCTTGATTTCTCTTTCTTCTGCTTCATTGTTAGCGTATAGAAATGCAACTGACTCCACATTGATTTTATATCCTGCCACTTTGCTGATTTCCTGTGTTAGTTCTAGCAATTTTTTTGTGGAATTTTTTGGGTTTTCTACATAGAGTGTCATGCTGTCTGTGAAGAGTGAAAGTTTGACTTCTTCCTTGCTGATTTGAATGCCTTGTATATTTTTTTTGTTGTCTGATTGCTGAGGCTACAACTTCTAGTACTATGTTGAACAACAGGGGCAAGAGTGGACATCCCTGTTGTGTTTCTGACCTTAGGAAAAGGTTCTCAGGTTTTCCCCATTAAGGATGATATTTGCTGTGGGTGTTTTGCATGTGGCTTTTACGAGATTGAGGTATATTCCATCTGTTCCTACACTGCAGACGGCTTTTATCTAGAAATGATGCTGTTATTTTGTCAAATGCTTTTTCTGCATCAGTTGAGAGGATCATATGGTTCTTGTCTTTCCTTTTATTTATTTATTTTTGACATATAACATTTTATTAGCTTCATATGTACAACATTGATTCAATATTTGTATACATTATGAAATGATCACCACAATGTCTAGTTAACATCTATAACTATACATAGTTACAAAATCTTTTCTCGTGATGAAAACTTGTAAGATCTACTCTCTTGGCAACTTCCAAATATGCAATATGGTATTATTCACTATAATCACTATGCTGTACATTATATCCCCCAGGGATTATTTATTTTATAACTGGAAGTTTGTACCTTTTGATCCCTTCACCCATTTAGGTATATCATGTTGATTGGTTTGTGGATGGCGAACCACTTCTAGAGCCCAGGAATAAATCCCACTTGGTTGTGGTAAATAGTCCTATTAATTTACTGTTGAATCCTAGTAGCTGATATCTTGGGGAGAATTTCTTCATCCATGTTCATCAGGGATATTTGTCTGTAATTCTCATTTTTAGTGGGGTCTTTGTCTGGGTTTGGGATCAAGGTAATCAAGGTAACACTGGACTCGTAGAATGAGTTTAGAGGGGTGCCTGGGTGGCTTAGTCAGTTAAGCATCTGCCTTTGGCACAGGTCATGGTCATGACCCAGGGTTCTGGCATCAAGTCCCACATCAGGCTCCTTCCTCAGTGGGGAGCGTGCTTCTCCTTCTGCCTGCCACTCCCCTTGCTTGTGCTTTCTCTCTCTCCCTCTCTTTGACAAATAAATAAATAAAAATTAAAAAAAGAATGAGTTTGAAAGTTTTCTCTCCATTTTTAGTTTTTGGAACAGTTTCCAATGAATGAATAGGTATTAATTCTTCTTTAAATGTTTGGTAGAATTTTCCTGTTTTTTGGGAGATTTATGATTACTGATTCAATTTCTTTGCTCACTATGGGTCTGTTCAGGTTTTCTATTTCTTCCTGTTTCAGTTTTGGTAGTTTATATGTTTCTAGGAATGTATCCATTTCTTCTAGATTGCCTAATTTGTTGGCATATGACTACTCATAATATTCTCTATAATTATTTGTATTTCTGTGGTGTTGGTTGTGATCTCTCCTCCTTTACTCATAATTTTGTTTATGTGGATCCTTTCTCTTTTCTTTTTGATAAGTATGGCTAGGGGTTTATCCATCTCATTAATTCTTTCAAAGAACAAGCTCCTAGTTCCATGATCTGTTCTAACGTTCTTTTGATTTCTATTTCATTGATTTCTGCTCCAATATTTATTATTTTCCTTCTTCTGCTGGGTTTGGCTTCATTTGATGTACTTTTTCCATATCTTTTAGGTGTAAGGTTAGTTGTATATTTGAGAATTTTTTTCTTTCTTGAGAAAGTCTGTCTTGTATATACTTCCCTCTTAGGACTGCCTTTGCTGCATCCCAAAGGCTTTGAACTGCCATGCTTCCATTTTCACTTGCCTCCATGTATTTTTAAAAAAATTCTTCCTAAATTTCCTGGTTGACCCATTCATTTTTTAACTTTAACCTCCATGTATTTGTCTTCTTCCAAGTTTTTTCTTGTGGTTGACTTCAAGTTTCATAGCACTGTGGTCTGAAAAATATGCATGGTATAATCTCAATCTTTTATATTGATTGAAACCTCATTTGTGACCAGTATGTGATCTATTCTGGAGAATGTTCCATGTAAACCCAAAAAGAATGTTTATTCTGCTGCTTTCAGATGCAATGCTCTGAATATGTCTAAGTCCGTCTGGTCCAATGTGTCATTCAAAGCTCTTGTTTCCTTGTTGATCTTCTGCTTGTATGATCTGTCCATTGCTGTGAGTGGGGTGCTAAAGTCCTCTATTATCAATGAGTTTCTCTATGTTTAATTGGTTTATATATTTGGCTGCTCCCAAATTAGGGAGGGGCATGAACATTTATAATTATTAGATCTTCTTGTTGAATAGACCCTTTTATTATGATATAGTGTCCTTCCTCATCTCTTATTACAGTCTTTTGTTTAAAATCTAGTTTGTCTGATATAAGATATAAGTATTGCTACTCCAGCTTTCTTTGGATGTCTGTTAGCATTATAAATGGTTCTACACTCCACTCACTTTCAATCTGGAGGTGTCTTTGAGTCTAAAATGAGTCTCTCGTAAGCAGCATATTGATGTGTCTTTTTTTTTTTAACTATTCTAATAACCTATGTCTTTTTTTTTTAAGATTTTATTTATTTATTTGACAGAGAGAGAGATCACAAGTAGGCAGAGAGGCAGGCAGAGAGAGAGGGGGAAGAAGGCTTCCTGCTGAGCAGAGAGCCTGATGTGGGGCTCGATCCCAGGACCCTGAGATCGTGACCTGAACTGAAGGCAGAGGTTTTAACCCACTGAGCCACCCAGGCGCCCCTAACCTATGTCTTTTGATTGGAGCTTTTAGTCCATTTACACTCAGAGTAATTATTAAAAGATGTGAATTTAGTGCCACTGTATTACCTGTAAATTCACTGTTCCTATACATTCTCTCTGTTCCTTTCTGGTCTTTGTTACTTTCAGGTTCCCTCTCTGCTCAAAGAATCCACTTTAATATTTCTTGCAGGGCTTAGTGAAGGGTTTAGTGTTCACAAATTCCTTTAGTTTTTGTTTCCTGGAAACTCTTTATCTTTCCTTCTAATCTGATTGACAGCCTTTCTGGATAAATTATCCTTTCCTGCATATCTTTCCCATTTAGCGTATTGAATATATCACACCAGTCTTTTCTGGGCTGCCAGGTCTGTGGACAGGTCTGCTGTCAGTCTTATGTGTCTACGCTTTTAGGTTAAGGACTTCTTGTCCCAAGATGCTTTCAGGATTTTCTCTTTATCTTTGAAATTTGCAAACTTCAGTATAACATGATGAGGTGCTGACTTATTTTTGTTGACTTTAAGGTTGTTCTCTGTGCCTCTTGGACTTGAATGCCTGTTTCCTTCCCCAGAAGATTAGGGAAGCTCTCAGCTATAATTTGTTCAAATAAACCTTCTGCCCCTAGCTCCCACTCCTCATCTTCTGGGATCCTTATAATACAGGTATTATTTTGCTTATGGACTCACTGAGTTCTCTAAGTCTTCCTTCATGATCTAATAGTTTTATTTTTCTCCTCTTTTCAGCTTCCTTATCTTCCATCAATTTATCTTCTATATCACTGATTCACTCTTTCACTTCATTCATTCACATTTTTTATGGCCTCCACCTGGGACTCATCTCAGTTATAGTATTTTTAATTTTGGCCTGATTGGATATTAGTTATTTTAGCTCTACAGTAAGGAATTCTCTAGTGTCTTCTATGTTTATTTTCAAGCCCAGCTAGTATCTTTATAATCATTGTTTTAAATTCTAATTCAGATATCTTACTATATCTATGTTGATTAAATCCTTGGCAGTTAGTTAATCCTTGGTGCGAATTTCTCTCTCTTGTCATTTTGTTCAGAAAAGAAAAGAAGAAAGAAAGAGAGAGAAAATAAAAACAATGACAACAGAGGAAAAAAAAAAAACAAAGCCAAAAACCAAAATCAAAACAAAAATCTAGATCCTAGATGTGCTTTGGTCTGCTTGTTAAAGGAGACTAGATCCCAAAATAAGGAAGAAAGAAAAACTTACATGTATGAAAATAGAATAAGATATCTTAAGTATAGGAAACAAACTGAGGGTTGCTGGTGGGGGGGATGGGGTAACTGGGTGCTGGGAATTAAGGAGGACACTTGATGTAATGAGCACTGGACGGTAAATACAAATGATGAATCATTAAATTCTACCTCTGAAACTAATAATACATTAAATGTTAATTAAATTGAATTTAAATAAAAATTAAAAAAAGAAGAAAATAAAATACAATAAAAGGAGACAAAAATTAAAAAATCTATATAACATATATAGTAAATTAAAAAACAACAAAAAACTGAAAATATAAGAAAATAACTGAGAATATACACTAAAATAATAAAGAATAAAAATACAAAGAATACTATATGCTGTTTTTCCCAAGAGCTGAACTTTTGCAGCTATCTATGATCAGTAAACTTGGTCAGGGAGTTGTTTGTGTTGGTTTTCTGGGGGTGGCACCTGTTGCTCTGATTCTCATGTATACTTACCCTAGTGCAAATGTGTTTCCCATGTACAAACAGCTCCAGATTCCACTGTGTGATGCTGTTTGGCTCTCTAAAGGCTTTCAGCACTGATGGGTGGGATGACTATGGCTGCACCCTCCTCTCTAGCCCTGGAGCTGAAAATTAGAGCCCCTCCACTCTTCAATGAGCCCTCACAGAAAAGCAAGCAATCACTCTTGTCTCCCTGGTTTCCCTCTAAACTCTGTGTTCACCTGGTCTGTGACGGAGCATTTCTATCTCAGGCACAGGACTGAGTTCCAAAACTCCAAATTTAATGGACTCCTGTGGCACAGACCCACACTGTTCTGCTCAGGGGTGGGGATGGGGGTCTTGCCATGCTTCTGCTTTTTGCTGGACCCCTCCCAGGAAAGTGGTCACCTGACCATGCAGCAGTTTGCAGTTTATGTCAACACAGCAGAAAGCCAGCATATAGACTCCCTATTTTCAGCTGACTTCCTCACTCCTATGCCTGAGAAGTCTGTTGCAGTCAGGCACCACTGGTTCTTCTTGTGACTTCTTGTCACCTTCTTGTGACCTGAGACCCAGGGTCTCAGGACCCAGGGATCCTGAGGCCACACTGTCACACCTGGAATTCCTCCCCACTTTAGCACCTAAACACCTTTAAACCAGGGACATCCCCAACTGAAGCAGACTGCTAAAAGTTCAGATTTTGTGCTCCTTTGTTTATAATACTTTGCAGTAGCCTCCCAAGCAGGCTCCCCCCGCCCTCCCTGCCATATCCACAGCTATATCACAGAAGATTGAAGTCTCTGCACCTTCTACCTTCCAAACAGTGTTCATTTTTCTACTTGTAGACTTGCAGCATTGGTTTCCTCAAATCTCTTATCGATTTCTCAGGTGTTCAGAATGACTTGTTAGCTCTCCAGTTGTATTCAAGGGATGAGACAAACCTAGGGTCCCCCTTCTCCTCCTCCATCTTAACTCTTCCCCCTGACCAACGTGGTTTTACCTGCTAACAATTTAATCTGCTGTTTTAACATTTTATTATTTTTTTCTTTTTATTAATCTTGTCACTTGTGTGTTAGAGGGGAGATGAATCCTCTATTTAATGCCAAGTTTTTTGTTTTTTTTTCTCCTGGTATTACATAGATTGACCTTTGAATTGTGACCCCCAATTACTATCTACTTGATGAGTATATCCATGCACAGTACTTAATTTCTCAAATCCCCTAATGGTGGCAGCCTGGTTTGCATGACAGTAGGGGAAAGCTTGTGTTAGGCCAGATGTCATGTCCACACAAATCAGAGCATATTTAGAACCCTCACTCAGGGGACAGGGGCCAATATAATAAATTTGCTGATTCCTCGCTGGTCTGGAACTCTGATAAATGGCCCCAGATTCTTTTGGCAGTTGCTTTAGGTCTTATTTAGAACCCACAGGACAGAAAAACAAACAAACAAACAAACAAACAAACAAATGAAAAACCCCACACAGGACAGGCTATTACTGCACTAACCAAGTCACTGTATTTTAAGGGCAATCTGACATCCTTGGGAATATGCCATTTCACTAGGGCATTTCAATGGCCATTCTTTCTCTGCACTCAATCTGCTGGGTCAGTAGCTAACTAAGGCTTATACCCAAGCTAAGACATCAGTTTCCTGATAGGTTGCATCAGTGCCTTATGAGCTGGGACATGGAAAACAGTGAGGGCTGCCATAGGCTCTTGCATATGGACCCAAATATCTACATATCTTGACCCCACATGGGTTTATTCATAATCACCCACCCATTGGATTTCTATTGTTTGAGCTATAGGATTAATCCCTTTAGAGCAGCCTGGCTGCCAGTGCAAAGGGTTAACTTCCAGGGCTCATGAGTAATCACCAGCCAGACTGCTCTGAGCTCAGCCCTTCAGCTGATGCACTGTCTGCTGTGTGAGAGGCCCTACCTGGAGAAATGTTGTGTCCACTAAGAGGAGCTGTTGCTCTATGAGGGTATATCAGCTTTTGTCCCCTTTCAGAACTGAGACCAAAACCCTAAGGGCATTCTTCCCTTCTGTTGTTTCTACTGTGGTGCCTGTTCATGATTTTTGGAGTCAAAGACATATTTAACTCAAACGTTAGCCACACTTGGGAGATATCCAGGGCTTTCATCTGCTTCAGTAGTATTTTTGCTTTCTCAAAGATGGCTTGCTGCCCTGATCCCCAGTCCCATGTATGTCCTTACTGGGGTGCAAGGATTCCTGTCCCCTCAAGGATCCTTCTAGCTGGACTAAGAATCAAATTGACATGAGACAGATTAACAGGAGAAAATCAAATTTAATAGGCATATGTATGAGGAATCCACATAGGCATGGAAATTGCAAAGTCGGGCAAACTGATGTAAATATGTCATTCTGAACTAAGGAGAAGGGGATAGGGGTCTGGAATTTCAGAAGAAAGGAATGCGCTTCAAAGGGTGATAAGGAGTAGATGTTTAGTCATCAGATGTTTGCTCTACCACACATATGGTTCACTCAGATAAAATTTATCTCTGTTAATTACCCTATTCTGGGAAAGACACTCTATTTAGATTCTTCTGTGTGATTAAGGGAGAGACAAAATTTTCTCTTGAGCCCACAGGATCTCAAGTGCCTTTCGCTCAAAATAATTCACATGTCAAAGTGGCACATTCTGGGGGGTGGTCCTATACTGAACCCTCAGTCTCACCGCCTGAAACTTCCTTGGGGATATTACATCTTAAAAGTTGAGCTGGTAGTTTCTTTTATCTTATTGACCCAGTCTCTTAGTCCTGACAATAGGTCAGCTTAATTAAACTCACTTCAGGAGGCAGGGATGTAGGTGTCTTTTCAAAGTTAGGCCTATGGTTCAAGTAATCAGGTATTAAGTAAGGGGCATTTCTATGGAAATGAAAGAAAACTGATAGTTAATGATTAGGTCAAATGTTAAGCCAGTTTCTGAGTTCTGAGTGCTGCCAGTTACAAAGACTTCTAGATGTCAGACTTGAAGCATCTTCAGATACAGTGAGGGCAGGTGATGGCAATCTGACAGATCTTACTGGTTTGCAGCTCAGATGTCTCTGGTGGTCTTTTGAGTGGCCCATAGAGAAGGGTCAAAGATTGTCTATGCATGAGCTAATATGGCAATTTCTTTACAGCAAGTCATTTATATTTAGTTTGCAGGGCTTCAGGAAAAAGAGCAGTTTTAGTTCTCAAATGATTTCAAGTCAGAAAGGTGGGAGAAAAATCAAAATGTTAGTTTGAAGTGTAGTCAGGTAGTGGAGGACATTAGAAGAAACCAGGATTTAGTCCGATTTAAAATGAATGGTGGGGGCGCCTGGGTGGCTTAGTGGGTTAAAGCCTCTGCCTTCAGCTCAGGTCATGATCTCAGGGTCTTGGGATTGAGCCCCACATCGGGCTCTCTGCTCAGTGGGGAGCCTGCTTCCTCCTCTCTCTGCCTGCCTCTCTGCCTCCTTGTGATCTCTCTCTCTCTGTGAAATAAATAAATAAAATCTTTGAAAAAATAAAATGAATGGTGTTAAAATCTAATATCTACAAAGATGTTATTGAAACGTATTATCTCTCTATAATCACCGTAATTTTTACCAAAGATAGTCAACTTAACACTAATTTGTTTGAAATATAAGTATGGTTTAAAAACAAACAAACAAACAAACAAACAAACAAACAAACCCACCAACTTGGCCTGATTATTTACAGAAGCACAGAAAGAATAGTGATTCACCATATAGATCCTTTAAAACTTTGTTGGATATTTTTGTAGGAATCTCTCGATTGAACTTTTAATAGCTTTTTAAGGCCAGAGCCAAGCCAAACATATGCCATCAGACTTCACCTGTCACACCTATAGGTTTTGGTGAATTCTTCTCTTCTCAAGGTCCCCAACATACTGAGGTTCAAGCACCTGCCAGAAAGTGACCTCCTTTACTCACCTGGTAAAGCTGCTAGGAACTCTGTAAGCAAGGTATCAGGCTGATATTTCCAAGGAGGCTTTATTGGCCCCATAAAGTCAACCTTAGTTGCTCAAACTGTCTGGTCATATCTGAGTGTATGCAGGTCTTTCTCAGATATGACATTCTGGTTTTGGTAATATAACCAGTGTTTCTAATTGTATCCTGTTACAAGGAGAATATATATATATATTTTTTTTTTTAGTTAAGATTTTATTTATTTATTTGACAGAAAGAAATCACAAGCAGGCAGAGAGGCAGGCAGAAAGAGAGGGGGAAGCAGGCTCCCCACTGAGCAGAGAGCCCGACGCGGGGCTCGATCCCAGGACCCCAAGATCATGACCAAGCCGAACGCAGAGACTTCAACCCACTGAGCCACCCTGGCTCCCCAACGAGAATATATTCTTATTGAACTTATGTAATAAAATATATAGCCATAAAATATAAGAATACTCACTGAGATTTTACGAATTCTGGAAGGTTAAGATAAAAAATACAATGATTCAATTTGCTCACAAAGGTATATTTTGTTAAATTGCTGCAAGTCACAGAAAAAAATTTCTTAAATTTGGAAAAAACAAATAATTTTAAAAAGTCATCAATTTTGGGGGATGCCTGGGTGGTTCGGTCAGTTAAGTATCTGCCTTAGGCTCAGGTCATGATCCCAGAGTTCTGGGATCGAGCTCTGCATCAGGCTCTCTGCTTAGCAGGGAGTCTGCTTCTCTCTCTGTCTGCTGCTCCCCCTGCTTGCACTTTCTCTCTCTCAAATAAATAAATAAAATCTTAAAAAAGTCATCAGTTTTTCAAACAAAAAATCATAAAAAGTATAATTATCTCCCTCAATTCATTCAGTCCTATATTATTACTTCTTATTCTGCTTGGATACAGTTTTTCCAGTAGTTCCAGAAATTTTTACCAATGTCATTTATGATCTTAAGGTCATCAGAAAACTGTACTCAAGAGTTTTATTCATGAATGCTTTTTTTAAAGATTATTTATTTATTTATTTGTGTGAGAGAGAGAGCGAGAGGAGAGAGTGAGAGAGAGCAAGCAGGGGGAGTGGCAGGCAGAGGGAGAAGCAGGCTCCCCGCTGAGCAAGGAGACTGGTGCATGACTTGATCCCAGGAACTTGGAAACACGACCTGAGCTGAAGGCAGATGATTAACTGACAGAGCCAACCAGGTGTCCCCATGAATCCTTTTTAAAAAAGATTTTATTTATTCATTTGACAGAGAGAGAGAGAGCACAAGCAGGAGGAACGGCAGGCAGAGGGATAGGGAGAAGTAAACCACCCCAACCCCACCATGCAGAGCAGGGAGCTGGATGCAGCATTTGATCCCAGGACCCCAAGATCATGACCCGAGTCAAAGGCAAATTCTTAACTGGCTGAGCCACCCAGGCGCCCCTTATCCATGAATCCTAACTGAAGATGAAGCATATTTGCAGGAAATTTTTTTAGAGCCATCTAAATAAAAGTACAACTTTCTGTAAATGGTAAAGGACTTAAAAATGGCATGGTTAAAGATCTAATTAGAACTCATTACAATGCATTAGACAAGGAAATTAGGCAATTTTTGTGACATGCAACACTTCCACATAATTAAATAATGGAACATTGGATTTCTAAGAGTTTCATATAATTTTAGAATACTTATTTTAATAACATAACTATATATAATCCAGGAAGATTTAATATCACATCTTTGACAACGTTTTCCATGTAATTTAGCATGCCAAATATACTTAATTGGTTTAATTTTTCACACACACAACTTTTTAAAAAGATTTTAATTAATTAATTAATTAATTAAATTTTATTTTTTCAGTGTCCAAGATTCATTGTTCATGCACCACACGCAGTGCTCCATACAATACGTGCCCTCCTTAATACCCACCACCAGGCTCACCCAATCACCCACTCCTGTCCACTCCAAAACCTTCAGTTTGTTTCTCAAAGCCCACAGTCTCTTATGCTTCATCTCCCCCTCCAATTTCCCCAAACTCACCCTTCCTTTCCTTCTTCCAAAGTCCTCCATGTTTTTCCTTATGCTACACATGTAAGTGAAACCATATGATAATTAACTCTCTCTGCTTGACTTATTTCACTCAACATAATCTCTTCCAGTCCAGTCCATGTTGATACAAAAGTTGGGTATTCCTCCTTTCTGATGGAGGCATAATATTCCATTGTATATATGGACCATATCTTCTTTATCCATTCGTCTGTTGAAAGGCATCTTGGCTCTTTCCACAGTTTGGCAATTGTGGCCATTGCTGCTATGAACATTGGGGTACATGTGGCCCTTCTTTGTACTGCATCTGCATGTTAGGGGTAAATACCAACTAGTGCAATTGCAGGGTCATAGGGGAGCTCTATTTTTAATTTCTTGAGGCATCTCCACACTGTTTTCCAAAGTGGCTGCACCAACTTGCATTCCCACCAACAGTGGAAGAGGGTTCCCCTTTCTCCACATCCTCTCCAACATTTGTTGTTTACTGCCTTGTTGATTTAGGCCATTCTAACTGGTGTGAGGTGGTATCTCAGTGTGGTTTTGATTTGAATCTCCCTGATGGCTAATGATGATGAACATTTTTTCATGTGTCTGTTAGCCATTTGTATGTCTTCTATGAAAAAGTGTCTGTTCATGTCTTCTGCCCATTTTTTGACGTGATTATCTGGTTTTTGAGAATTGAGTTTGAGGAGTTCTTTATAGATCTTAGATATCAGACCTTTGTCTGTAGTGTCATTTGCGAATATCTTTTCCCATTTTGTGGGTTGCCAGTTTGTTTTGTTGACTGTTTCCTTTGCTGTGCAGAAGCTTTTTATCTTGATGAAGTCCCAAAAGTTCATTTTTGCTTTTGTTTCCTTTGCCTTTGGAGACATGTCCCGAAAGAAGTTGCTGTGGCTGATGTCGAAGAGGTTACTGCCTATGTTCTCCTCTAGGATTTTGATAGATTCCTGCCTCACGTTGAGGTCTTTTATCCATTTTGAGTTGATCTTTGTGTATGGTGGA
>CM052896.1:19473050-19487613 GCA_028534135.1 Potos flavus | reverse complement strand
AGAAAAAAGAAATAAAAAAAATATATATATATATATATATATATATATATATATATATATATATATATATATTAGACTTGTCATTAGAACAGAGCCCCATACCTGATTTTGGGTGTTTTTGGTCTGTTAGAAGAAACTACCTCCCAAAATTTTAAAGAAAGAAAAACTTATAAATATCCAAAAATAATGGTAAACACTATGAAGGGATGGAATATGAGTGTAAAGACAAAAATTAAAAAATATTTTCAAAAAGGGATTGATAAGAGTTTGGTTGAAAAAAGAGAAGAAAAAAAAGAATAAAAGAGGAAAGAATGTGATCAGGCTGGAGACTAGATCCAAGCCGTGTGCTAGATTTAGGGTATATTTTGATCTATTCGAAGAAATTGTATCCCAAAATTTTGAAGAAAAAAAAAACAACCCTATATGTATACAAAAAAAATAAGGTTAAATACAATGAGGGGATAAAATATGTAACTGAAAATTAGAAAAGATTTTTAAGAAGGTATTGATTAGATACTAGTTAAAAAACTTTAAAATAGGAAAGAGGAAAAAGTAAATAAAAAATATAATAAGAAAAAATAAAATTTAAAAAATTTAACTCTGAAAGACTAAAGGATCATGGGGAAAAAAAGCCATGAATTCTATATGTTGCTTTTTCCTAACTCAGGAGTTCCGCAATTTTCATTGCAATGAAATTGGAAAAGATGAACTTGGTCTTGGCTGGATATTCTTGCTGACCTTCTGGGGGAGGGGCCTGTTGCAGTGATTCTAAAATGTCTTTGCCCGAGGCAGAATTCCACCGCCCTTGCCAGAGGCCAGGCTAGGTAATCTGGTCGCGTGCGCTCTCAGGGGCTTTTGTTCCCTGAACACTTTCTGTACAGCTTTGGAGGAGGGGAATGAAAATGGAAGCCTCCCAGTCTCCGGCCCATAGGAGCCGAGAGCTTGGGACTCCACTCCTCAGTGTGCCCTCAGAGAAAAGCAGCCAATCACTTCCGTCTCCCTGGTCTCCAGCTGCACTCCAAGCTCACCCGGCCTGTGACCGAGTGTTTCTGTCTCTGGCGCATGGTTGGCCCCATTTGGAGTCTCCAAACCCAGCAGATAACTGCCGCGAGCTACCGCGCCGCAACACCCGGAGGAGGAAGGAGGGGGTCTCTCCGGATCTGCCCCTTGTGGGGTCCCTGCTCAAAGAGCAGTGGCCTGACTGTGCCTTGGATCACAGTTCAAGGTAAGCCCAGGCTGGTAGCCCACTGTTCGGCTCCGTCTCTGCTGTTGGCTTCCTCGTTCTGATACCCGGGAGCTCTGCCACCCTCAGACACCCCCAGTCTTTCTGTGACCCCATGGGTCCTGAAACCACGCTGTCCTCATGAGGACTCCACCCCCAGCTTAGCCTCTGGAGTGATGTCCCTCAGTGGAGCAGATTTCTAAAAGTTCCAATTTTGTGTTCCGCTGCTCTGCAGCTTGCCAGGAGCCGGCCCCTCCCCACACAGTTTATCTTCGCATCGCTTTGGATTCACTTTTCTGCACGTCCTACCTTCAGAAAAGTGGTCGATTTTTTGTTCCTAGAGTTGCTGTTCTTCCTCTCTTCTATCACCTGCTAAGTCTGTAGGTGTTTAGAGTCGTTTGATAACTCTCTAGCTGAACTTCTGGGATCAGACACTATCTCCACCTCCTACTCCTCTGCCATCTTGCCTCTCTCTCCCACTGTGGGGTTTTCATAGATAGATTTTATGAAATTGAGGAATGTTCCCTCTATCCCTATACTTGGAAGAGTTTTAATCAGGAACAGATGCTATCTTTTGTCAAATGCTTTTTCTGCAACAATTGGGAGGACCATGTGGTTCTTCTCTCCTCTTATTGATTTGTTTTATCACATTGATTGATTTGTGAATTTTGAACCACACTTGCATCCCAGGGATAAATCCCACCTGGTCATGATGAATAATCTTTTTAATGTGTTGTTGGATCCTATTAGCTAGGATCTTGTTGAGAATCTTGGCATCCATATTCATCAGGGATATTGGTCTGAAATTCTCCATTTTGATGGGGTCTTTGCCCAGTTTGGGGATCAGGGTAATGCTGGCTTCATAGAAAGAGTCTGGAATTTTTCCTTCTGTTTCTATTTTTTGAAACAGTTTCAAGACAATAGGTATTATTTCTTCTTTGAATGTTTGGTAGAATTCTGAGGGAGTCAGTCAGGTCCTGGGCTCTTGTTTTTGGGAGTTTTTGATCACTGCTTCAATCTCGTTACTAGTTATTGGTCTATTCAGGTTGTCAATTTCTTCCTGTTTCAGTCTTGGAAGTTTATAGGTTTCTAGGAATGCATCCATTTCTTCTAGGTTGCTTAACTTATTGGTATATCTGTTGATAATGATTTCTGATGATTGTTTCTGTTTCCTTGGTGTTAGTCATGATCTATCCCCTCTCATTCATAATATTGTTAATGTGGACCCTCTCTCTTTCCTTTAAATTAGTTTGGCCAGTGGTTTATCGATCTTATTGATTCTTTCAAAAAACCAACTTCTGGGTTTGTTGATGCATTCTATGGTTTCTCTAATTACTAACTCATTGATCTCAGCTCTAATCTTGATTATTTCCCTTCTTTTGCGGGGGTTTGGCTAATTTGTTGTTGATTTCCCAGTTCTTCAAGGTGTAAAGAGAGCCAGTATATTTGGGATTTTTCAATTTTTTTTAGTGTAGTCCCTTTTAGGACCGCCTTTGCCATATCCCATGTGTTTTGGACTAATGTGTCTTCATTCTCATTGGTTTCCATGAATTGCTTAAGTTCTTTGTGGGTGCCTGGGTGGCTCAGTAGGTTAAAGCCTCTGCCTTCGGCTCAGGTCATGATCTCGGGGTCCTGGGATCAAGCCCCACATGGGGCTCTCTGCTCAGCGGGGAGCCTGCTTCCCCGTCTCTCCCTGCCTGTCTCTGCTTACTTGTGATCTCTCTCTCTCTGTGAAATAAATAAATAAAATCTTTAAAAAAAAAGTCTTCTTTGATTTCCTGGTTGATCCAAGTATTCTTGGGAAGGTCTTTAGCCTCCAAGTGTTTGAATTCCTTTCAAACTTTTTCTTGTGTTTGAGTTCCAGTTTCAAAGCATTGTGGTCTGAGAATATACAGGGAATCATCTCAATCTTTTATTATCGGTTGAGTTCTGATTTGTGACCCAGTATATGGTGTATTCTGGAGACAGTTCCATGTGTGCTCAAGAAGAATGAGTATTCTGTTTTAAAGTGGAATGTTCTGTATATATCTATGAGGTCCATTTGGTCCAATGTGTCATTGAAAGACTTTTTTTTTTTTTTTAATTTCTGTTTGGATGATCTGTCTGTTACTGAGGATGGTTTGTTAAGATCTCCTACAATTAATGTATTCGTATCAATATGACTATTTTGATTAACAATTGGCTTATGTAGTTGGCTGCTCCCATATTGGGGGCATAAATGTTTACAATTGTTAGATCTTCTTGGCGCATAGACCCTTTAGAAATGATGTAATGTCCTTCTCTATCTCTGACTACAGTCTTTAGCTTAAAATCTAATTTATCTGATATGAGAATCACTACCCTAGCTTTGTTTTGAGGCCCATTGGTATGAAGGATGGTTCTCCAACCCCTTCACTTTCAGTCTGGATGTATCTTTAGGTTCCAAATGTGTCTCTTGTAGACAGCAGATGGATGGGTCCTGCTGTTTTATCCAGTCTGCAATCCTGAGCCATTTTATGGAAGCATTTAGGCCATTCACATTGAGAGTGATTATTGAAAGATAAGTTTTTATTGACATGTGTTGCCTCTGAAGTCCTTGTTTCTATAGATTTTAAGTTCCTGTTCTATGTCTCTCGTGGGTTCTTTCTACTTTTATAGAACCCCCTTTAATATTTCTTGTAGTACCGGCTTGGTGGTTACATACTTTTGTAGTTCTTGCGGATCTTGGAAGCTCTTTATCTCTCCATCCATTTTGAATGTCAGCCTTGCTGGATAAAGTATTCTTGGCTGCATGTTCTTCTCATTTAGTACCCTGAATATGTCTTGCCACCCCTTTCTGGCTTGCCAGGTTTCTGTGGAGAGGTCTGATGTTATTTTGATGGGTCTTCCTCCATACATAAGGTATCTCTTCCCCCTAGCTACCCTCAGGACCTCTTCTCTAAAATTAAAATAAATTAAAAAAAAAAAACAAGAAACATGAGATGAGTGAAAAAAAAGAAATTAGGAAAAAAACTTGTATCTATGAAATATACAAGTTTTAGGGTATTATCGGGAGCTTAATATATTGATTTCTCCTGATGTTGGGGTTTTATAGTTTTATGGGGACCCTGTGGTTATTGTCCTTTTGTTTTTGGCTTGTCTTCTGGGGGAGGGGCCTGTCACATTATTTTCCAGTCAATCTTGCTTGGGTTGAGTAGCCCTGCCGGCTATCAGGGGGCTGGGCTCTGTGGAAACCGTTTTTTTCAGGCTTCTGTTCTCTGGAGCTCTTGAGGTTTTCGCTCTTTTGCAGCTTTTTCACCTTTTCAAAGAGTCCAAGCAAGGAGTCTTCCTGTAAATAGACATCTGCATCACAGAGAGGCCTCAGTCTACTCCCCTCTGGGTTGTCCAGAATCCACTGTCTCCCCTCTGCAAGCTCCACTCACACTGCAGCCTGGCACAGGCTTTGGGCACCCCCAGCCACCATCCCAGTGGCCCCATGAGGCCCTCGCTAGCCTCTGCACCCTCATGCGACCAAAGCCGCGAGGTCTAGGAAACTCACTTCTGGTAGTTGCCATTGCCGTGACTGCTCTCTGGGCTCCCATCCTGCACTGAGTGCACTCAGATTTCTACCTGAGATTGGGCCATGCTCTTTTTAAGTGTTTATAACCGGACTCTAAGTTAATGCTGGTCCCCAACCACAGGGCACTTTCCTTTGGAGTATTACTGTCGTTGGGTCCCTTCTGGTGGCTCCCTCCGCCTTCGGTTTATCCTCCAAAATAGGTTCGAGTGTTCCCACTCTGCTTTACCTCTCCACTGCTGCCTTCTGCTCCTGTAGAGATCCAGAAGTGAAAAATCTTACTCTCAGGTTGATTTCATGGGTGTTCAGTGTGTTCTGGTAGATATCCAGCTCACTTTAGGGGACCGGTTGTAACAGGGTCTCCTACTTCTCTGCCATCTTGCCCTCCCTCCTATCTTCAAGTCTTCTGTCTTTCTCCATCCCCTCAGGGATTCCAATAATTCCGACATTGGAACGTTTCATGGTGTCATTTGTGTCCCTAATTCTGTTCTCATGGTTTCTAAGCAGTTTGTTCCAGCCCTTCTCCTGATCTTTCTTCTCTATCACCTTGTCCTCTAGATCACTAATTCTATCCTCTGTTACCTTAGCTGTTAGACTATTTAGATTAGATTGGATCTCATTGATAGCATTTTTAACATCGGTGATATTGGCTCTCAGTTCCGTCCTTAGAAATTCTATATTGTCGCTAATGTTTTTCTCCAACCTAGCCATTGCCTGGGTAATTGTTACCCTGAATTCCTTGACATACTGTTTATGTCCCTATCCAATAGTTCTGAGGGAGAGGGCACAGTCTCTGGATTTTTCCTCTGTCGGGTGTTCCTCCTCCTAGTCATTCTGAAGAGAAGTGGTTGAGGGGATGTATAGCTGAATAGATCACCCACGATACAGGCAAGGTGCCACCTTGGAAAGTTTCAGAGCTATCAGAATTCACCACCAAAAAGAAAGAAAAAAGAAAGAGAGAGAAAAAAAGAAAGAAAGAAAAAAAGAGAAATCCCAGCCAAAATGAGCCCCCAAAGTAATATTTATAAGGTATATAAACAAACACAAACAAAAAGACCAACAAAAGTAAATTACATGAAATAAAAGAACCCAGCTAGAATGGACCAAGAATCAGATTTATATAATACCAGAACAAAAACAAATACACAGAAACACTGACAAAAGAATAGGATGGGAGGGTGGTTATAAATGTGGGCGAGGAAGGTTATTTCAGATCTTCCTGGGGGTATCATTGTATTAAGCCTCTAGTTGTAATGTTACATAGTTAAAAAAAAACACTTAAGTTAATGCTGGTCCCCAACCACAGAGCATTTTCCTTTGGGATATCACTGTCCTTGGGTCGCTTCTGGTGGCTCCCTCCCCCTTCTGTATATCCTCCGCTATCAGTCCGTGTGGGTTCAGGTCCAGATCTCAGGGCTGTGAGATAGAACACTGCATTGGGTTCCATGCTTAGCAGGAAGTCTGCTGGAGATTCTCTCCCTCTCCTTCTGACCCTCCCCATGGCCTTAGCCAAAGTCAGATGCTTAACCCAGGTGCCCCTAAATAAATAAAATCTTAAAAAAAGAATTCTTAATGCTTAGAAACCTTAATTTCTTCTTTTTTTCTTTCAAATATTTTATTTGTTTATTTGACACAGAGAGAGAGTTCACAAGCAGCCAGAAGGAGAACTCACTGAGAAGGGAGTCCGATGTGGGGCTTGATCCCAGGACCCTGAGATCATGACCTGAGCCAAAAGCAGATGCCCAACCGACTGAGACACCCAGGTGCCCCAAAACCTTAATTTTTAATGTAAACTGAGTAGTAAGCAATTGTGAATTGTATGTTACACCAGATTTCTTTAGATTGTCAAATTTATGAATATATTCATAGTTTTTAGAAACATATTTTATAGCACGGTATTAAATTAAGCATAAAATATGTTTACTAACGACACACATTCATCTTTAGTTTTTCTATAAGACAAAAGTAGATGAATCATATTCAATACTTAATGTTTTATTACTTTATCTTATTTAGAAAAAAATCTAGATTATCAACAAACTTAATTTTACTCATCCTTTAACCTAGCAAAACTTTAAAATTTTAGGTTACCAAAGACAGAGGAAGCTTTATAAAAGTTTACCAGAAATCTTTTTATTTTATTTATACCTATTTAATTTACTTGTTCTTGAAACTTATGCTTAGATACCCACAACCCTACATGAGGCATATAGACAAAGTAAAAAAATATTCTAAGATTTCTTATTGACCAATTTTGAAACAGAAATATAATACTTATTTGACTTCTGATAAACAGAAGCAGGAAAAAAAAGGTTTTTTGGAATTTTTTTTTAATTCTAGTTAACATTCAGTGTTATATTAGTTTGGGGTGTACAATGTACTGATTCAACAATTCCATACAACACCTATGCTCATGATGAGAAGCGCACTCCTTAATCCCCATCACCTATTTAACTCACCCCCCGCCTCCCCTCTAGTAACCATTAGTTTGTTCTCTATAGTTAAGAGTCTGTTTCTCTGTTTATCTCTCTCTCTCTCTCTCATCCTTCGCTCATTTGTTTACTTTCTTAAACTCCACATATGAGTGAAATCGTGTGATATTTGTCTTTCCCTAACTGACTTATTTCACCTAACATTATACTCCATTAATGTCATTGCAAATAGCATGTTTCATTATTTTCATTATTCTTTTTTACGTTGGAATAGTGTTCCAACATGCGATGTGGTGTGTGTATATATATAATCTTTATCCTGCATCTATGGATGGACAGTTGGGCTGCTTCCATATCTTGACCATTGTAGATAATGCTGCCATAAACATAGGGATATCCTTGAATTAATGTTTTGTATTATTTGGGTAAATACCTCGTAGTGCAATTGCTGGGTCATGGGGTAGGTCTATTTTTAATTTTTTGAGATACCTCCATCCTGTTTTCCACTGTAGCTGTACCAGTTTGCACTCTTACCACCAGTGCAAGAGGATTCCTTTTTCTCCACATCCTCACTATCATTTCCTGTTTCCTATGTTGTTGATTTTAGCTTTGGACAGGCACAAGGTAATATCTCATTGTAGTTTTGATTTATATTTCCCTGATAATGAGTGGTGTTGAGCATATTTTTATGTTTGTGTTGCCTGTCTGGGTGTCTTCTTTAGAGAAGTGTCTGTTCATGCCTTCTGCTCATTTTTAAATTGGATTATTTGTTCTTCAAGTGTTGAGTTTTATAAGTTCTTTATATATTTTGCATACTAATGCTTTATCTAATAAATCAATTGCAAATATCTTCTCCCATTTTGTAGGTCGCCTTTTCATTTTCTTCTTGTTTCATTCACTGTGCAGAAGCTTTTTGTTTTGAGATATTCCCTAGTTTATTTCAACTTTTGTTCCCTTGCTTCAGGGGCCCTTTCCAGAAAAATGTTGCTTATGGCTGCGGCTGATGTCAGGGAAGTTACTAACTGTGGTCTCTTCTAGAATTTTCATGGTTTCAAGTCACACACAGGTGTTTGATCCATTTTGAGTTTATTTTTGTGTATGGATTAAGAAAGTGGCCCAGTTTCATTCTTTTCCATGTTGCTCTTTGCCAACCAACACCATTTGTTGAAGAGACAATCTTCAAAGAAAGAAAGATGTTCTTTCCTATTTCGTCAAAGATTAATCGACCATAGAGTCATTTCTGGGTTTTCTATTTAGTTCCATTTATCTGTGTATGTATTTTTGTACCAGTACCATCCTGTTTTCATCATTATAGCTTTGTAATATAACTTGAAGTCTGAAATTGTGATGTATTAACTTTTCCTTTCTTTTTCAACATTGCTATGGCTACTTGGGGTCTTTTGTGGTTCCATACAAATTTTAGGATTCTTTGTTCTAGTTCTGTGAAAAATGCTATTTTTATTTTGATAAGGATTGCATTGAATGTGTAGATTGCTTTGAGGAGTATAGACATTTTAACAATATTTGTTCTTCCAATCGGGGAGTATGGAATGTCTTTCCATTTCTTTGTGTCCTCTTCAATTTCTTCAGTGTTTTATAGTTTTCAGAGTACAGATCTTTCACCTCTTTAATTAGGTTTATTCTTAAGTATCTTATTATTTTGGTGCAGCTGGGATTGTTTTTGTAATTTCCTTTTCTGCTGTTTTGTTATTGGTGTATAGAAATGAACAGATTTCTGTAACTGATTTTGTATCCTGTGACTTTACTGAACTTGTTGGTCAGTTCTAGAAGTTTTCTTGTGGAGTTTTTTGGGTTTTCTATATATGATATCACGTCATCTGTAAATAGTAAAACTTTTACTTCTTCCATATCAATTTGGATGCCTTTTATTTATTTTTTTCTGTCTGGCTGCTGTGGCTAGGACTTCCAGTACTATGTTGAATTAAAGTGATGAGAGTGTACAAATCCTTATCTTGTTCCTGACCTTCAAGGGAAACTCTCTGCTGTCCTCAATGAGTATGATGTTAGCAGTGTGTTTTTTATAGTATAGCCTTTAATTTGTTGAGGTATATTCTTTCTAGATCTACTTTGTGCAGGTTTTTATCATGAATGGATGTTGTGCTTTGTCCAATGCTTTTTCTTCATCTATTGAAAGGATCATATGGTTCTTATCCTTTCTTTTATTAATGTGGTGTATCACATTGATTGATTTATGAATATCAAATCATTTTGCAACCCAGGAATAAATCCTACTGATTATGGTGAATGCTTTTTAAAAATATATTGTTGGATTCAGTTTACTAGTATTTTGTTGAGGATTTTTGCACCTACATTCATCAGAGATATTGGCCTGTATTTCTTTCTTTGTGTGATGTCTTAATCTGGTATTAGGGTAATGCTGACCTCATAGAATGAATTTGAAATTTTTCCTTCTATTTCTATTTTTTTGGAACAGTTTGAGAAGAATAGGCATATACTGTTCTTTAAATGTTTGTTAGAATTCACCAGTGAAGCCATCTGGTCATGGACTTTTGTTTGTTGGGAGGTGCTTGGTTACTGATTCAATTTCTTTGCTGGTAACCGGTCTGTTCAAATTTCTATTTTTTCCTGTTTCAGTTTTGGTAGTATATACAATCCTAGAAATGTATCCAATTCTGGCTTGTCCAATTTTTGGCATATATTTTTTCATAATATTCCTTATAATTTGTTTGTATTTCTGTGATGTTAGTTTTTACTTCTCTTTCATTTGTAATTTTATTTGAGTCCTTTCTCTTTTTTTTCTTGATAAGTCTGACTAGAGGTTGAATCAATTTTATAGATATTTTCAAAGGATCAGCTCCGGGTTTCATCGGTATGTTTTATTGTTTATTAAGATTCTATATTATTTATTTCTGCTGTAACCTTTATTATATCTTTCCTTCTTCTGGTTTTAGGCTTTTTTTGTTGTTCATTTTCTATCATCTATAGATGTAAGGTTAGGTTATTTATTTGAGCAAGCATAATAAAAGTTTTATACTTAATGCTGATAACGCTAAATACATATCTATTTTTTGTTCAATCAACAACCTTAAATTACCTTTAATACCAAATATTATCCCAGATATATGAACTTGAAAAACATTTGGGTTATTTCCTGTCTGTTAGTTTTAGAATGTCCAATCCTTACAAGCTATTGACTTCAAAACAACTAAATAGAGCTCTTTTATATAATAATTTTAGCAGTATCATCTGGAGGTAGAGAAAATATCTCAAATTTACAGCATTCATGGACACACACACACACAGACACACACACACAAACATAAAAGAGATGTAAACAAATATTAATTTTGTTTCCACTAATGCTTGTGGAGAGGATATCATAAACCCAATTTTTAAATTTATTTATTTATTTATTTAATGAAAAAAAACTTATTTCTAAAGTTTGTATGACAAAGATTGGTGCTTAGGTCCTAGACAAAATAGGAGTAGAAAATGCATATCAAAGGCAGAGTGAGATTTTCTAAGTTTTTCCAAAGCTAGATATTTGTAGCATAACTTCCTGTTATCAGAGGTGCTAGATTCTTGACTAAAAGCCCTTAAACTTAATCTCTTCCAGTCCCATCCATGTTGATACAAAACTTGAATATTCATCCTTTCTGATGGAGGCATAATATTTCATTGTACATATGGACCATATCTTCTTGATCCATTCATAGTTGAACGGCATCTTGGCTCTTTCCATAGTTTAGCAATTGTGTCCATTGCTGCTAGAAACATTGGGGTACATGTGGCCCTTCTTTGCACTCCATCTGTATCTTTGGGGTAAATACCCAGTAGTGCAATTGCAGGGTCATTGGGTAGCTCTATTTTTAATTTCTTAAGGAATCTTCACACTGTTTTTCAAAGTGGCTGCACCAACTTGCATTCCCACCAACAGTGGAAGAGGGTTCCCCTCCTCTACATCCTCTCCAACACTTGTTGTTTACTGTCCTGTTGATTTTGGCCATTGTAACTGGTGTAGGGTGGTATCTCAGTGTGGTTTTGATTTGAATCTCTCTGATGGCTAATGAGGATGAACATTTTTTCATGTGTCTGTTAGCCATTCGTATGTCTTCTTTGGAGAAGTGTCTGTTCATGTCTTCTGCCCATTTTTTGATGTGATTATCTGTTTTTTGAGTGTTGAGTTTGAGGAGTTCTTTATAGATCTTAGATATCAGACCTTCGTCTGTAGTGTCATTTGCGAATATCTTCTCTCATTCCGTGGGTTGCCTGTTTGTTTTGTTGACTGTTTCCTTTGCTGTGCAGAAGCTTTTTATCTTGATGAAGTGCCAAAAGTTCATTTTCGCTTTTGTTTCCTTTGCCTTTGAAGACATGTCCCGAAAGACGTTGCTGCGGCTGATGTCGAAGAGGTTACTGCCTATGTTCTCCTCTAGGATTTTGATAGATTCCTGCCTCACGTTGAAGTCTTTTATCCATTTCGAGTTTATCTTTGTGTATGGTGTAACAGAATGGTCGTTTCATTCTTCTATACAAAGCTGTCCAGTTTTCCCAGCATGATTTATTAAAGAGACTGTCTTTTTTCCACTGGATATTTTTTCCTGCTTTGTCAAAGATTATTTGACCATAGAGTTGCACGTTCATATCTGGGCTTTCTACTCTATTCCATTGTTTTATGTGTCTGTTTTTGTGCCAATACCATGCTGTCTTGGTGATCTGAGAGCCAATATGGCTGATGTTAAAATGCCCCGAATATAGGAGCAACCAACTACATAAGCCAACTGTTAATCAAAATAAAGAGTCATATTGATATGAATACAGTAATTTAGGGGATCTTAACACACCACCCTCAGTAACAGACAGATCGTCCAAACAAAAAATCAATAGAGAAACAAGAGCCTTGAATGACATATTGGACCAGATGGGCCTCATAGGTATATACAGAACATTCCACCCTAAAACAACAGAATACTCATTCTTCTCGAGCGCACATGGAACTTTCGCCAGAATAGACCACATACTGGGTCACAAATCAGTACTCAACCAATACCGAAAGATTGAGATTATTCCATGCATATTCTCAGATCACAATGCTTTGAAACTAGAATTCAATCACAAGAAAAAGTTTGGAAGGAATTCAAACACTTGGAAGCTAAAGACCAACCTTCTTAAGAATGTTTGGATCAACCAGGAAATCAAAGAAGAACTTAAACAATTCATGGAAACCAAAGAGAATGAAGACATATTGGTCCAAATCCTATAGGATACAGCAAAGGCGGTCCTAAGGGGGAAATGCATACCCATCGGAGCCTCACTCAAAGAAATTGAAAAATCCTGAGTGCACCAGCTCTCTTTACACCTTAAAGAACTGGAAAATCAATAACAAATTAAGCCAACCCCACGCACAAGAAGGGAAATAATCAAGATTAGAGCAGAGATCAACGAGTTAGTATTTTACAGCAGAATACATCAATGAAACCAGAAGTTGGTTTTTTGAAAGACTTTTAATGGCTTAACCAAAGATACAAGAGGTGTCCAGGGATCACAGAGATGACACAGTCTCTATGATCCCAAAGTTTATTCCTGAAACTAGTTTAGGAAACCAAAAACCTTTGTCGTATAGGTGGTAAAGATGGTATAGTGAAAATGGTGTCCCCAGGCTTCCCTGAAACTGTGGCATGCTTCTAGCCACAAGCCTGCTAATCTGTGACACCGGGCAGGAAGTTCTGGAATGGACTTTCCAACACTAATAAGCAACAAAGGTTGAGATGACAAAGGCTCCTATGAGTTGGAACCTCTTGTGACAAGTATCTTTGAGGGCTAGCATAGCCAGACAAAGAAACTCAGATCCCCAGTCTATTTGCCCACTAAGGTGTTACCTTGTAGAGATCAAAGAGAATGTTCTCACTGGTCACAAAGCCAAGCTCTTATGACAAAGAACAAGACAAATGGAAAAGTCTCTAACAGTTTTATCTAAGCCTTGGATCTCTTGGAGCCACACTAATACCTAAAAAGGATTTGCTGCAGGTTGGGGACTGTGCGTTGTTTTATTGTGTACTTAAATACACAGAAGTCTTTTTGATGTTGGTGGGAGAACTAGTGTCAATCTAAACCATTCCATGACCAACTTATCACAGTTTTCTTGAGTTGGCAAGTGATCTAACAGCTTTTAAGTGTTTTACCCATGCAGCTTTGTAGCTTTGGTTCACAGATATCCCTTAGCAATAAATGACAAACACCATAAAAGAGATATCAAAGGAAAACAAAGAACGTCTCTTGGAGGAAATGGATCAGTAATCAAAGTGTATGCTGCCAAATTTAACCAAAGAGTCATCAGGCCCAAGGATCTAGTTCTACACATATTTTCTCCTGCTAATCTAAATTTAGAAAGAGAGAAAAAGGACTCTCACCATTCGTACTCCATTGGACTCTCTCTGCAGATAGAGATTACAGCAGGCATCAGATGTCCCAGGATCTCTCAGCTGCAGCGGTGTCCAGCAAATTGTGTCCAGTGAGTCAAAGTGTCCTGCTGACTACACCAACTGTTGGGGAGTAACAAGCTTTGTCCCCTCAAAGGTCCTTCTAGCTGGCCTAAGAATCAAACTGACATGAGACAGATTAATAGGAGAAAATAGAGTTTAATAGGCATATGTATGGGGAATCCACACAGACATGGAAATTCCAAAGATAGTCAAGCAAAATGAGGTATATATGTCATTCTGAACTAAGGAGAAAGGGGTAGGGGTCTGGGATTTCAGAGGAAAAGACACACTTCACAGGGAAATAAGAAGAGCATATTTTTTGCGATTAGATGTTTGCTCTATTATACAGATTCAGATAAAACGTATCTCTTTTAATAACTATTCTGGGAAAACCCCTCAATTTAGATTCTTCTGTGTGATTAAGGGAGAGACAAATTTCTCTCAATCCCACATGATGTCAAGTGTCTTCAGCTCAAAATAACCCACATTCTGTGATACATTCTGGGGGTCCTGTCCTGAATCCCTTTACCCCTTCTTTAGAGAGTAGCATAAAGGATGGGGGTATTGTTCCAGGTGGGGAATAAAAGTCCTTCAATACTCAAATCGCTACAAAGGTTTGCATCTCTTTCACATTCTTAGGGGTTGGATAGGATGGCAGCTTATCAACCACAGTTTTGGGGACAACATGAATCTTATTCAACCAGACAATACCCAAAACCTTACAGCAGTGTCTGGATCTTGAGTTTTCTGTGGCTTCATCTCCAATTCTCTTCATGGCAGGTGCTCCAGGAAAGCCTGCAGTGTTCTGCAGTAAAAACAATTCTTTACATGTTAACATTATATTTTCTTTTCTTTTCTTTCTTTCTTTCTTTCTTTCTTTCTTTCTTTCTTTCTTTCTTTCTTTCTTTCTTTC
>CM052896.1:19427899-19467132 GCA_028534135.1 Potos flavus | reverse complement strand
GAAGAGGGTTCCCCTTTCTCCACATCCTCTCCAACATTTGTTGTTTACTGTCTTGTTGATTTTGGCCATTCTAACTGGTGTGAGGTGGTATCTCAGTGTGGTTTTGATTTGAATCTCCCTGACGGCTAATGGTGATGAACATTTTTTCGTGTGTCTGTTAGCCATTTGTATGTCTTCTTTGGAGAAGTGTCTGTTCATGTCTTCTGCCCATTTTTTGACATGATTATCTGTTTTTTGAGAGTTGAGTTTGAGATGCTCTTTATAGATCTTAGATATCAGACCTTTGTCTGTAGTGTCATTTGAGAATATCTTTTCCCATTCCGTGGGTTACCTGTTTGTTTTGTTGACTGTTTCCTTTGCTGTGCAGAAGCTTTTTATCTTGATGAAGCATGAAAAGTTCATTTTCACTTTTGTTTCCTTTGTCTTCGGTGACATGTCCTGAAAGAATTTGCTGTGGCTGATGTCGAAGAGGGTACTGCCTATGTTCTCCTCTAGGATTTTGATAGATTCCTGCCTCACGTTACAGTCTTTTTTCCATTTCGGTTGATCTTTGTGTATTGTGTAAGAGAATGTTCACGTTTCATTCTTCTACATATAGCTGTCCAATTTTCTCAGACTACAGTCTTTGGCTTAAAAATCTAATTTGTCTGATATGAGAATCGCTACCCCAGCTTTCTTTTGAGGCCCGGTAGCATGAAAGATGGTTCTTCATCCCTTCCATTTCAGCCTGGATGTATCTTTAGGTTCCAAATATGTCTCTTGTAGACAGCATATGGATGGGTCCTGTTGTTTTATTCAGTTCGCAACCCTGTGTTGTTTTATGGGAGCATTTAGGCCATTCACGTTGAGAGTGATTATTGAAAGATAAGTCTTTATTGACATCATGTTGCCTCTGAAGTCCTTGTTTCTGTAGATTGTAAGTTCCTGTTCTATGTCACTCATGGATTCTTTCTACTTTTATAGAACCCCCTTTAATATTTCCTGTAGTGTGGGCTTGGTGGTGACATAGTCTTTTAATCCTCAGCAGTCTTGGAAGCTCTTTATCCCTCCATCCATTTTGAATGTGAGCCTTGCTGGATAAAGTATTCTTGGCTGGATGTTCTTCTCATTTAGTGCCCTGAATATGTCTTGCCAGCCCTTTCTGGCTTGCCAGGTTTCTGTGGACAGGTCTGATGTTATTCTGATGGGTCTTCCTCTGTATGTAAGGGATCTCTTCCCCCTAGCTGCCCTCAGGACTTCTTGTCTAAAATTATAATTTGCACATTTTACAATTATGTGTCTAGCTGATTTTCTTTTCTCATTGATCTTGGTGGGGGTCCTTTCTGCCTCTCGGACACAAACACTTGTTCCATTCCCCAGGTTGGGGAAATTTTTATTCCGAATTTGTTCAGCTATATCTTGTAGTCTTCCGTCTTTCTCTAGTCCTTCAGGGATTCCAATAATTCTGACACTTGAACTTTTCATGGCATCATTTATTTCCCTACATCTGTGCTCATGGTTCCTAAGCAGTTTGTTCCAACCCTCCTCCTGACCTTTCCTCCAACCATCTTATCTTCTAGATCACTAATTCTATCCTCTGTCTCCGTAACTCTAGCTGTTAGAGTTTTAGATTAGATTGGATCTCACTGATAGCATTTTTAACATCTTCCATGCTGGTTCTCTGTTCTGTCCTTAGAGATTCTATGTTGTCATTAATGTTTTTCTCTATCCTGGCCATTGCCTAGATAATTGTTACCCTGAATTCCCTTTCCGGCATACTGTTTATGTCCATATCCAATAGTTCTGAGGGAGAAGGCGCAGTCTCTGGATTTTTCCTCTGTTGAGTGTTCCTCCTCCTATTCATTTTGATGAGAAGTGGATGAGAGGATGTATAGCTGAATATATCACCCCTGTTCCAGGCACGGTGCACCCTGGAAGGTTTTGGAGCAATTGAAAAAGAAAGAATAAAGATAAGAAAAGAGAGAGAGAGAAAGAGAAGAAAAAGAGATCCCTGCCAGTATGGGTCCCCAAAATAAGATTTTTATGGTATATAAACAAACACGAACAAACATAAAGACTGACAAAAGTATATGACAAGAAATAAAAGAACCTAGTCAGAATGAACCTCAAGAGTAAGATTTATATAATACCAGAACAAAAGCAAATACTTAGAAACACTGACAGACCAATAAGATGGGAGGGTGGTTATAACTCCTCCATATGTTTTATTAAGCCTCTAGCTGTAATGTTAAGTAGTTTAAAAAAAAATTAAAAAAACCAAGAAACATGAGAACGAGTGAAAAAAATAGAAAAGAAAGAAAGAAAAAAAACTTGTATCTATGAAATATATAGGTCTTAGGATATTTTTGGAAGCTTAATATATTGATTTCCCCTGATGTTGAGGTTTTATATTTTTATGGGGACTCTGCAGTTATTGTCCTCTTGTTTTTTGTGTTGTCTTCTGGGGGAGAGGCCTGTCACATTGTTTTCCAGTCAATTTTACTAGGGTTGAGTCGCTCTGCCCCCCAAGCAAAGGGCTGGGCTCTGTGGAAAACAGTTTTTCAGGCTTCTGCTCTCTGGAGGTTTTTGCTCTTTTGCAGTTTTTTTTGCCTTTTCAGAGAGTTCCGGCAAGGAGTTTGTCTGTACCCAGACCTCCTCATCACTGATAAGCCTCAGTCTGCTCCCCTCTGTGTGGTCCAGAATACAGTCTCCTCTCTGCAAGCTCCCCTCACATCGCAGCCCGCCATGGGCGTTGCACACCCCCAGCCATAGTCTCAGTGGCCCCGCGAGGCCCTCAGTAGCCTCTGCACCCTCGTGCAACCAAAGCCTTGAGGTCTAGAAAGCTGGCTTCTGGTGGCTGCCATTGCCATGACTGCTGTCCAGGTTCCTGGCCTGCGCCGAGTGCACTCAGATTCCTTCCCCAAGCAGCCAAATTCTCTCCGGCACTGGCTGGGAGCGCCCAAACTCTGTGGCAGGCAGCGGATGTCCCTTGGTCCTAGAGACCACCAGCTAGGTCTCCCACCTTGTCTCTCAGGGACTTGTGGGAGTGCATCCAGTCCACAGAGTGCTGCACATAGAGAAAAGCTGCAGGCTCATGAACCACACCAGGCTCTCCAAGGCACTTGCAGGAGTGCGCCCCGCCCTCTAAATGGTGCAAGGGGCGGAAAGCTGCAGGTTCATGAACCACGGACTGGATCCCCTGCCAGTCTCTCTTTGATGCGGTTGATGCCCTACCTGGGAATGTGGGCTTAGGCCCATGCCCATGACCACCCACTTCCACTAGTTGCTCCTTAAGGTCTTTTGCTCTTTTTAAGTGTTTTTAACTGGACTCTAAGTTAATGCTGGTCCCTAAGCACAGGGCACTTTCTTTTGGGGTATAACTTTCCTTGGGTTGCTTCTGGTGGCTCCCTCCTCCTTCTGTTTATCCTCTGATATAGGTTCGCGTGTTCCCACTCTGCTTTACCTCTCCACTGCTGCCTTCTGCTCCTGTAGAGGTCCAGAAGTGAAAAATCTTACTTCTCAGGCTGATTTCATGGGTGTTCAGCGTGTTCTGGTAGATATCCAGCTCACTTTAGGGGACTGGTTGTTACAGGGTCTTATACTTCTCCGCCATCTTGCTCTCCCTCTCCAATTTAAGAATTTTTTAAAAGATTTTATTTATTTATTTGACAGAGAGCGAGACAGATCACAAGTAGACAGAGAGGCAGGCAGAGAGAGAGGGGGAAGCAGGCTCCCCGCTAAGCAGAGAGCCCAATGCAGGGCTCGATCCCAGGACCTTGAGATTATGACCTGAGCTGAAGGCGGAGGTTTTAACCCACTGAGCCACCCAGGCGCTCCATCTCTTTTAAATTTTAGAATAAGTTTTTGCATCTGGATTTTCCTTCAATCTAGAAAGGGGCACAACTGCTTGTGAGTCACAATCTTCAAGCAATTCTTCAACTTGAGACAGTTTACAAAACTTGAGCTCCTGAATGAATGCAAGACCTTTATGAAAGACCCTGGAACACTACCAAAAATGTATACTGTTAATTTCTTTTTGAATCTTCCCTAAAAGGACCTATGGTTTTTTACCAAGGTAACTGTGCATTGTAGGAAAGGAAATAATCAAACCATTCAGGGACTACTGGATGCTGCTCTGAATGTACACAGTTTCCAGAGTAAATAAAACATCACTATAGTCCTCCAGTCAGATTAGGGGCTCATGGTATTCAGGGTATCAATGGAGTTTTAACACGGATCTATCTCACATTGTGTCCAGTGTGTCTCTGAACACATGCTATGGTTCCTCCCACAGTTTTAGAATGTATAATTAGAATAAAAATACTTAGCGGCTGACACAATCTTCATATTGGTTCATGACCTGCAGAGTGAGGACTATTATGGTAGGAAAGGCCACATATAAGTTGTTAGAGTTGACTATATCTAGGAATATAGTAAATACAGAGTAATGCTGCTTTCTTGGTGGGATTACAGAAATTTGCACCACTAACAAGAACTTTTGAGATGCAGGTTGATTCTTACCCACACACTCACTCAAGTCTTCAGTTTGCCCTAGATGGAAGATAGATGGAAAAAGGTAGTGGATTATATCACATGTTTAGCCAGGATTACATCAGAAGCTTAACACAAACTTTTTATTCCACGTCTAGCTGCTATACCAGATGTAGTTATTTTGCTTGAGCAAACTCACACATCCCTGCACTGGTGTGCATTTATTGATATGGCAAATGCTTTTTCTTTATACATGTCCATGAGGCCCACTGGAAGCATTTTTCTTATAGCTGGCAAAGCCAGCAACATACCTTTACAGTCTTACCTCAGTAGTGTATAAGCTCTCAGACCTATATATCAATTTAGATATTAAGGATCTTTAAAAAAAATATTTTGGTTATTTATTTGTCAGAGAGAGAGAGAGAGCACAAGCAGGGGTAGCAGCAGGCAGAGGGGTAAGCAGTCTCCCTACTGAGCAAGGAGCCCAATGCAGGACTCAATTCCAGGACCCTGTGATTGTGACCTGAGCTGAAGGCAGATGCTTAACCAATTGAGCCACCCAGGCATCCTGATATTAAGGATCTTGATTACTTTTCTTTTCCACAATATATATTGCAAATCTATCACATTAATGATATTATGTTGATACAACTTCTAGAACAGTATTTTCAACTTCTCCACACTTATTGGCAATATATTTGCATTTCAGAGAGTACAGAATAAGTCTGATTAAAATTCAGAGACCCTCTACCTCAGTGAAATTTCTGAATCTAGTGCTGTAACACATGTCCAGAAAACCCTTTTAAGGTAAAGGATTTTTTTTTTTCCATCAGGCCCCTTCTACAGCAGAAAAGGCACAATGCTGGTGGGCCTCTTTAGATTTTGGATACTGTATATCCCTCACAAATAATTGCATTAAATGGCTGTATGCACCTGATTCTTAGTCCTGCTGTACTTCTTTCTCTCTCCTAGCCTACACTTATTCCATAATGGGGGGTTTCCTGCAACAGTTCACAGAAGAAAAAATGTGGGGCTGGTTTATAGATGGTTATGCACCGCAAGCATATACCACCCAAAAGTATACTACTACCCATCTCTGGGACATCTCTGAAGCACAATGGTGAAAGGAAATTCTCCCAGGGACAGGATATCAAAAAGTTCACATGATTGTTCTCTTTATTCAGAAGGAGAAATGACTAAATACACTTATATATTAATTTATGAGCTTTGGCCAATGGTCAGAGTTTTGAAGAAAAATGAATGTAAAATTGTTGATAATGACATTTGGGGAAAAAGTATACGAACAGACCATTTCTAGTGAGCAAAATAGCATGAAAATATTTGTGTCCTGTGTGAAAGCTTACTAAGTGATGACTTTGGAAGAGGAAGATTTCAACAACCAAGTGGGTAGGATGACATATTTCTGTGGATATCAGTCAGCCCCTTTCCTCAGACACCTCTGCCATTGCCCAACATGCTTCTGAAGAAAGAGGCCATGGTAAGTGACAGACATTATGCATGGACTCAACAGCACTAATGTACAATTACCAAGTCTGAGTGACTGAGTGACAAGTCTGCCAGCAATGGACAGCAGCACTAATTTCCTGATATAGCACCTGAGGTGTTCAGCTTGCTATATTGTGGAAGGATAATTATATTCATATGCTTTCATGAAGGAAGGGGAAGCTTTTTGTCCTTACTTGAACACATCCTTCATTTGGATATAAACTTATTTTTACTGCATGCAATGCTTCAACCAATACTAGCATTTTTGTACTTACGGAATGAGTTTTACACTGCCATGGTATTTTAGACAGTACTGTATAAGATCAAGGAACTCACTTCACAGCAAAAGAAGTCTGATAATACACCTATACTCACAGAATTCACTGGCCATAGCACATTCCCCACAATTCAGAAGCAGTTGGATTGACAGAATGGTAGAAAAACCTTTAGAAGACTCAGTTACAAAGCCAGTTAGTGGCAATATGGTGCAGTGGTATAGATCCTTCAGGAGTTTGTATATTCTCTAAATCACCTTCTGATATATAATGTTCTTTCTTTTATATTCAGAATTCACAGTTTAAAAAAGAGAACAAACCCACAAAAACCACACAAAAAACCCCAGAATTCATAGTTTCAGAAATCAAGTGATGAAAATAGAATTAGGATCATTTTTGCTTCCAATTCCTGTGATTTTGTGTTCTGGTCATTTACAGGCCTTCACTCTTGTGGAAAGAATGCTTCCAACAGGAGATAAAACAATAATGCTCCTGAATGAAGTATAAGACTGCAACCTGGCCACATTGGACTCCTCATGCCTCTGAATCAACGTGTAAGAAAGGGAGTTTTAGTGTGGTCTAGGGTGATTATTTGTGATTACTGTCAGAGAAAAGTTATAGCTAAGTGATAAGTTAAAGTGGTAAAAGCAGATTTATTCAGAACTATTGTAATAGGGTAAAAAAGATCTCAGTGTTGATTAAAGGAGTCAATTCTGAATACAGTATGAATATGTACTTATTTATACTTTAGGAGTCTGAGAGGAGTTGATGGATTGAAAATGACTAAAATAAAATATAAGTAACCATAAGGAAATTTTGGTCAAACAGATCTAATATGATTATTGCTAAAGACAAGCCAGACTTACCAGAAATCACCTGGAGGATGGTGGAAAATGAGAAATCTGATTAGATATACAGGATGAGAAGATGTGGAGGATGTGGGATACTTTCTATGTTAACTTAACAGCATTCTTTCTAAAGACTTTGCAAGGAATTTTGAAGATGGGCCCATGAGAAGTTTCAGGAGCTTGGCTAAATTTGGTCAGGCAGAGAACTTTTTCAGTACCCACATTATGAGAAAGAATGAAAAGACATTCTTCCTTCTTTGAATAATATGTGTCCATTTCTTGGTTAATCATTTTTGTTTATTAAAGATCACCTTAATCATCTGCTGACACTTGGTAGTAGAGGGTATGCTGTATGGTGCAACCCACTGGGCATTGAATGGGGGGGGGAATTTCTATGAGAATAAAAAAAAAATAAAGATTGATATTAAACCCAGTTTCTGATTCCAGAGGGCAGCCTGTTGAGAAGATTTCTAGATGTTTATCTCAAAGCATCTTTAGATGTTGTGTGTACAACAGTGGCAGTCCAGTAGGTTTCCTGCTTTGCAGTTTGATGTCTGTGGTGATGGCATTGCAAGTCTAAGTGAACTTTCTGAGTGACCCACACAGAACAAGCAAGAAATTTGCCCATACGTTATCTCTTATGGAGATTTCCCTGATGTTTACATCAAGTCTTTCACCTTCAACTTTCAAGGCTTTGACAAAAGGGAAGTCTAGCTTTCAATGATTCCAAGTCAGAAGGGAGAAAAATGCAAATGTCAACTTGAACAGTTGCAGCCCGATATTGGAAGAAACTAGAATATTTAAGAATTCATTAAGGGGAGGAGGACAAGATGGCGGAGAAGTAGGAGACCTTGTTACAACCAGTCCCCTAAATTGAGCTGGATATCTACCAGAACATGTTGAACACCCATGAAATCAGCCTGAGAAGCAAGATTTTTCACTTCTGGATCTCTACAGGAGCAGAAGGCAGCAGTGGAGAGGTAAAGCAGAGTGGGAATACACGAACCTATATCGGAGGATAAACAGAAGGAGGAGGGAGCCACCAGAAGCAACCCAAGGAAAGTTATACCCCAAAGGAAAGTGCCCTGTGGTTGGGGACCAGCATTAACTTAAGTCCGGTTAAAAATATTTAAAAAGAGCAAAAGACCTTAAGGAGCAACTAGTGGAAGTGGGTGATCATGGGCACGGGCCTAAGCCCACGTTCCCAGGAAGTACACTACCATGGGCAACCACCCGTGTCAAAGAGACTGGAGGGGGTCCAGTCCGTGGTTCATGAACCTGCAGCTTTCCACTCCTTGCACCATTTCATGGGTGGGGTGCACTCCTGCAAGCGCCTTAGAGAACCTGGTGTGGTCCATGAGCCTGCAGCTTTTCTCTGTGTGCAGGACTCCATGGACAGGTTGTGCTCCCACAAGCCCGTAAGAGACTGGGTGGGAGCCCTAGCCTGCGGTCTCTAGGACCTTGGGATGTCCACCGCCTGCCTCAGATCTGGGTGCTCCCAGCCAGCACCTGAGAGACTGCAGGCTGATCTCGGGCAGGAATCTGAGCACACCCATGAGAGCTGGGAGCCCAGAGAGCAGTCCCTGCAATGGCAGCCACCAGAAGCGAGATTCCTAGACCAATATCGTTTGAGGCTTTGGTCGTGTGAGGGTACAGAGGCTAACGAGGGCCTTGGGGGGCCACTGGGACGGTGGCTGGGGGTGCGCACTGCCTGTGGCAGGCTGTGGTGTGAACAGTTTGCAGAGGGGAGTCAGTGTATTCTGGACCCCCCAGAAGGGAGCAGACAGAGGCTTCTCTGTGACGCGGAGGTCTGGGTATGGGCAGATTCCTTGCTCGGATCTCCAAAAAGGTGCAAAAAGCCGCAAAAGAAGAAAAACCTCCAGAGAGCAAAAGACTGAAAAACTGGTTTCCACAGAGCCCAGCCCACTGATAGGCTGCAAGGTGACTCGACCCAGCAAGATTGACTGGAAAACAACACGGCAGGCCCCTCCCCAAGAAGAGAAGCCAAAAAGAAGAGGACAATAATCACAGGGTCCCCGTAAAACTATAAAAGCCCAACATTGGGGGAAATCAATATATTAAGCTCCTGATAATACCCTAAAACCTGTATATTTCATAGATACAAGTTTTTTTCTTTCTTTCTTTCTTTTTTTCACTCGTTCTCACGTTTCTTGGTTTTTTAAATATTTTTTAAACTACTTAACATTACAACTAGAAGTTTAATACAACAATAAGCCCAGGAAGACCCTAAATAACCTTCCCCACCCACATCGAAGATTTATAACCACCCTCTCATCTTATCTTTCTCTCAGTGTTTCTGTATATTTGTTTTCGTTCTGGAATTATATAAATCTTATTCTTGGGGTTCATTCTGACTAGATTCTTTTATTCCTTGTCATTTACTTTATTGGTCTTTATGTTTGTTTGTGTTTGTTTATATACTTTATAAATCTTATTTTGGGGGCCCATTCAGGCTGGGATTTCTTTTTTTCTCTTTCTCTCTCTCTTTTTTTATCTTATTCTTTCCTTTTGGTGGTGAATTCCAATGGCTCCAAAACCTTCCAGGGTGCACCGTGCCTGGATCATGGGTGATATATTCAGCTATACATCCTTTCATCCACTTCTCATCAATATGACTAGGAGGAGGAACACCCAACGGAGGAAAAACCCAGAGACTGCACCCTCTTCCTTAGAACTATTGGATATGGACATAAACAGTATGTCAGGAAGGGAATTCAGGGTAACAATTATCCACACAATGGCTAGGATGGGGAAAAACATTAATGACAACATAGAATCTCTAAGGGCAGAACTGAGAACCAGTATGGCAGATGTTAAAAACGCTATCAGTGAGATCCAATCTAATCTAAATAATCTAACAGCTCGAGTTACAGAGACAGAGGATAGAATTAGTGATCTAGAGGACAAGATGGTTGAGAAGAAAGGTCAGGAGGATGGCTGGAACAAACTGCTTAGGAATCATGAGAACAAATTTAGGGAAATAAATGATGCCATGAAATGATCCAATGTCGGAATTATTGGAATCCCTGGTAGAAAAAGACAGAAGACTAGAAGATATAGCTGACCAAATTCTGGATGAAAATTTCCTCATTGGGGAATGGAACAATTATTCGTATCCTAGAGGCAGAAAGGACACCCACCAAGATCAACAAGTCGAGCAAATCATCAAGACACATCATTGTGAAGTTTGCAAATTATAATTTTAGACAAGAGGTCCTGAGGGCAGCTAGGGGGAAGAGATCCTTTACGTACAGAGGAAGACCCATCAGAATATCATCAGACCTGTCCACAGAAACCTGGCAAGCCAGAAAGGGCTGGCAAGACATATTCAGGGCACTCAATGAGAAGAACATGCAGCCAAGAATACTTTATCCAGCAAGGCTCACATTCAAAATGGATGGAGAGACAAAGAGCTTCCAAGACTGGCAGGGGTTAAAAGAGTATGTGACCACCAGGCCAGAATTAGAAAAAATACTAAAGGGGGTTCTATAAAAGAAGAAAGAACCCATGAGTGACACAGAACAGGAACTTACAATCTATAGAAACAGGGACTTCACAGGCAACATGATGTCAATAAAAACTTATCTTTCAATAATCACCCTTAACGTCAATGGCTCCCATAAAATGACACAGGGTTGCGGACTGAATAAAACGACAGGACCCGTCCATATGCTGTCTATAAGAGACACATTTAGAACCTAAAGATACATCCAGACTGAAAGAGAAGGGATGGAGAAACCATCTTTCATGCCAATGGGCCTCAAAAGAAAGCTGGGATGTAGTGATTCTCATATCAGATAAATTAGATTTTAAGCTAAAGACTGTAGTCAGGTATACGGAAGGACACCACATCCTTCTTAAAGGGTCTATCCTCTAAGAAGATCTAACAATTGTAAATATTTATGCCCCTAATATAGGAGCAGCCAACTACATAAGCCAACTGTTAATCAAAATAAAGAGTCATATTGGTATAAATACATTAATTGTAGGGGATTTTAACACTCCACTCTCAGTAACAGACAGATCATCCAAACAGAAAATCAATGAAGAAACAAGAGCTTTGAATGACACACTGGACCAAATGGACCTCATAGATATATACAGAACATTCCACCCTGAAACAACAGAATACTCATTCTTCTCCAGTGCACATGGAACTTTCTCCAGAATAGACCACATACTGGGTCACAAATCAGGACTCAACCTATACCAAAAGACTGAGATGACTCCCTGCATATTCTCAGACCACAATGCTTTGAAACTGGAACTCAACCAGAGTTGAGAAAAAGTTTGGAAGGAATGCAAACTCTTGGAGGCTAAAGTCCAACCTGCTCAAGAATGTTTGGATCAACCAGGAAATCAAAAAAGAACCTAAACAGTTCATGGAAACCAATGAGAATGAAGACACATTGGTCCAAAACCTATGGGACATGGCAAAGGCGGTCCTAAGGGGGAAATACATAGCCATCCAAGCCTCACTCAAAAAAATTGAAAAATCCCGAATACACCAGCTCTCTTTACACCTTAAAGAACTAGAAAATCAACAACAGATTAAGCCAACCCCAGCACAAGAAGGAAAATAATGAAGATTAGAGCACAGATCAATGAGTTAGAAACTAGAGAGAGAGTAGAACGCATCAATGAATCCAGAAGTTGGTTTTTTGAAAGAATCAATAAGATCGATAAGCCACTGGCCAAACTAATCCAAAAGAAAAGGGAGAGGGCCCAAATTAACAAAATTATGAATGAAAGGGGAGAGATCACGACTAATCCCAAGGAAATAGAAATAATCATCAGAAATTATTATCAACAGCTATATGCCAATAAGTTAAACAACCTAGAAGAAATGGATGCATTCTTGGAAACCTATAACCTTCCAAGACTGAAACAGGAAGAAATTGACAACCTGAATAGACCAATATCTAGTAACGAGATTGAAGCAGTGATCAAAAACCTCCCAAAAAACAACAGTCCAGGACTTGACGGATTCCTTCAGAATTCTACCAAACATTCAAAGAAGAAATAATACCTATTCTCCTGAAACTGTTTCAAAAAATAGAAACAAAAGGAAAACTTCCAGACACTTTCTATGAAGCCAGCATTACCCTGATCCCCAAACCAGGCAAAGACCCCATCCAAAAGGAGAATTTCAGGCCAATATCCCTGATGAATATGGATGCCAAGATTCTCAACAAGATCCTAGCTAACAGGATCCAACAGCACATTAAAATGATTATACATCATGACCAGGTGGGATTATCCCTGGGATGCAAGGGTGGTTAAACATTCGCAAATTAGTCAATGTGATAGAACAAAACAATAAGAGAAGAGAGAAGAAGCACATGGTCCTCTCAACTGATTCAGAAAAAAAGCATTTGACAAAATTTAGCATTGGTTTCTGATTAAAACTCTCCAAAGTATAGGGATAGAAGGAACATTCTTCAGCTTCATAAAATCTGCCTATGAAAATCCCACAGCAAATATCATTCTAAATAGGGAAAAAATGACAGCCTTCCCTTTGAGATCAGGAACACGACAAGAATGCCCACTCTCACCACTCTTGTTCAACATGGTACTAGAAGCCCTAGCCACGGCAATCAGACAACAAAAAGAAATAAAAGATATTCAAATAGGCAAAGAAGAAGTCAAACTCTCTCTCTTTGCAGATGACATGATACTTTATAGGGAAAACCTAAAAAACTCCACCCCTAAAACTACTAGAACTCATACAGCAATTCAGTAATGTGGCAGGATACAAAATCAATGCACAGAAATCAGTTGCTTTCCAAACACTAACAATGAAAATATGGAAAGAGAAGTTAGAGAATCGATTCCATTTACAATAGCACCAAGGAGCATAAGATACCTGGGAATAAACCTAACCAAAAAGGTAAAGGATCTGTACTCGAGGAACTACAGAACACTCATGAAAGAAATTGAAGAAGACACAAAAAGGTGGAAAAGCATTCCATGCTCATGGATCGGAAGAATAAACATTGTGAAAATGTCTATACTGCCCAGAGCCATTTATACTTTCAATGCCATCCCGATCAAAATTCCACTGGCATTTTTCAAAGGGCTGGAACAAACAATCCTAAAATTTGTTTGGAACCAGAAAGACCCAGAATTGCTAAGGAAATGTTGAAAAAGAAAAACAAAGCTGGGGCCATCACATTGCCTGATTTCAAGCTTTACTACAAAGCGGTGATCACCAAGACAGCATGGTACCGGCACAAAAACAGACACATGGGCCAGTGGAACAGATTAGAGAGCCCAGATACGAACCCACAACTCTACGGTCAAATAATCTTTGACAAAGGAGGAAAAAATATCCAGTGGAAAAAAGACAGTCTCTTCAATAAATGATGCTGAGAAAATTGGACAGCTATATGTAGAAGAATGAAATGTGAACTTTCTCTTCCACTATACACAAAGATAAACTCGAAATGGATAAAAGACCTCAACGTGAGGCAGGAATCTATCAAAATCCTAGAGGAGAACATAGGCAGTACCCTCTTCGACATCAGCCACAGCAAATTCTTTCAGGACATGTCTCCAAAGGCAAAGGAAACAAAAGCAAAAATGAATTTTTGGGACTTCATCAAGATAAAAATCTTCTGCACAGCAAAGGAAACGGTCAACAAAACAAACAGACAACCCATGGAATGGGAGAAGATATTCACAAATGACACTACAGACAAAGGTCTGATATCTAAGATCTATAAAGAACTCCTCAAACTCAACACTCAAAAAACAGATAATCACGTCAAAAAATGAGCAGAAGACATGAACAGACCCTTCTCCAAAGAAGACATACAAATGGCTAACAGACACATGAAAAAATGTTCATCACCATTAGCCATCAAGGAGATTCAAATCAAAACCACACTGAGGTACCACCTTACACCAGGTAGAATGGCCAAAATAGAGAAGACTGTCAACAACAAGTGTTGGAGAGGATGCGGAGAAAGGGGACCCCTCTTCCACTGTTGGTGGGAATGCAAGTTGGTGTAGCCACTCTGGAAAACAGTGTGGAGATTCCTCAAGAAATTAAAAATAGAGCTACCCTATGACCTCATAATTGCACTACTGGGTATTTACCCCAAAGATACAGATGCAGTACAAAGGAGGGCCACATGTACCCTCATGTTCAAAGGAGCAATGGCCACAATTGCCAAACTGTGGAAAGAGCCCAGATGCCCTTCAACAGATGAATGGATCAAGAAGATATGGTCCATATATACAATGGAATATTATGCCTCCATGAGAAAAGATGAATATCCAACTTTTGTATCAACATGGACGGGCCTGGAAGTGATTATGCTGAGTGAAATAAGTCAAGCAGAGAGATTCAATTATCACATGGTTTCACTTACGTGTGGAGCATAAGGAAGAACATGGAGGACATTTTGAGAAGGAACGGAAGGGTGAATTGGGGGAAGTCAGAGGGAGAGATGAACCATGAGATACTTTGGACTCTGAGCAACAAACTGAAGGTTTTGGAGAGGAAGGGGTGTGGGGTTGGACAAGCCTGGTGGTGGGTGTTGTCGATGGCACGTATTGCTTGGAGCACTGGGTGTGGTACATGAATAATGAATCTTGGAACAGTGAACATATAAAATAAAAGTAATTGAAAAAATAAAAGGGCATCTGATAATATGAAATTTCAATATATATAAAAAATAATTTGGTAATGACGGGCAAAATGTGAAAGGTAGAGCTTACAAAGTTACGTTATAATTTTCCATTGAAACATAATTTTCTTTCTATTTTCATCACCATTCAATCAGACTTAATCAAAATAAGAATAACTATTTTGCAAAATAAATCCAGAATTGTTATACATAGTGTGACTATTTATGTATGTGCAGCAAGGAAAGGCTCTCACCACATAGGTCTCTTGAGTTTTTGTCGTCGGAACTTTTATAAGCAATCTTTTGATTTTTTAAATCCTCCCAAGGCTACCAAGCCAAGCCAAAAACTTGCCACAGCTATTTCTGCAATACCTATAGATTTAGGTATAATACCTAATCTCTCTTCTAGGGATCTGAAACTCATCCTGATATTTCTGCTCCTGCCCAGAAATGAATTTTCTTGTTGACTTTTAAAATGGAAATACCTATAAGACAGGTTCAGGTTGTTTTTTTCCAAGACGGGTACCAACATTGACTCCTTTCTTAGTTCCTTAAAGCTGTCGGGGCATATCTCATTTAGTGTACTTATTCTCAAATACGACCTTTCATTCAGAGCTTTGTCAATACAACCAATGTTTTAAATTGGGTACTGTTATAAAAAAAGAGCTGACCTTATGAGAATATATTGCCATAAAATTAAGAATACTCACTAAAAGTTTTCAAATTCCAGAGGAATCAGTTAGGGGAAAGTTATTTTATCTTTTTCCACAAAATTATATTTTACCAAATTGCTGTAATTTATATGCAGCTTAAGAGAAAAGGTTTTCCTTCTATATGGAAAATAAAATATTAAAAAACTGTGAATGTTCAAAGAAACTTATTTTTATAAATTATAATTGTCTCCATCAGTTTATTAAGCCCTATGTAATTAAGTTTTGTTTGGCTAGCTCTTGGGCCAGTAGTTTTAGGGATCCATTACCTCCTTTATTACTTCTGGAAATTCTAGAAGCATGGTCTCAAAGTTGTCACAGTTTTGTCATCATGTAGTATTCATGCCTGTAGCTGATTCTAAATCTTTTTGGAGAGGACTCAAAGCAAAAAATAAATAAATAAATAAATAAATAAATAAATAAATAAATAAATAAATAACTGAATAACAAATAAATGTAAAAGGCCAGGCTAAACTTTTTTTATTGCACAAGAAAAAACTAGTTCAGTGACATGCAATATCTAATGATAATAACTAGAAAACAAGGGCATTGACAAATTTCTATGAACATATAATTTCTGGAATATCTGTATTAGCAATATATTCACATATAGATAGAGAGAAAGAGAGAAAATTTATTGTAACTTCCTATTTGAGAATGCTTCTGCTATAATTTTTAAAAAAAGATTTTATTTTTTTATTTGACAAAAAGAGAAAGAGAGGGAGAGCACAAGCAAGAGGAGCGACAGGCAGAGGGAGAGGGAGAAGCCAGCTCCTTGCTCAGCAGGGAGCCTGATGTGGGGCTCAATCCCAGGACCCTGGGATCATGACCTGAACTGCGGGCAGACATTTAACTGACTGAGCCACCCAGGTGCCCCACTTCCAACATAATTTATCATAGTAAATAAATCTAATTAGTTTACCGTATCCCTCTCATAAAGCCAGAGACAAATCCTTTGATATTTTCCAGAGGCATTTGGGAAAGTTACTTTGTAATAGAAAATATTCCATTTAGAATTTGATTTCAGGAAATTGTTAAAAAGTAAAAGTCTGAACCCTGAGTACATGGGATCACAAGTCACTGTGAAACTATACTTAGTTATCCATTTAATCAAAGTGACAATTAAAATATTTCAAAGGTGTCTCTTATGGTTTGTCTCCTTCCTGATCCCATCTTGTTTCATTTCCCCCCACACCCCCCGACCCCCCGCCCTGCCTCTCAAATTCTTCATATCAGAGAGATCATATGATAATTGTCTTTCTCTGGTTGACTTATTTCACTTAGCATAATATCCTCTAGCTCCATCCACATCATTGCAAATGGCAAGATTTCATTTCTCTTGAGTTGTTGGGGGGTAGGGGGGTAGGGATAAGGCGGCTGGGTTATGGACATTGGGGAGGATATGTGCTATGGTAAGTGCTGTGCAATGTGTAGGCCTGATGATTCACAGACATGTACTCCTGGGGCAAATAATATATTATATGTTAATTAAAAAATTAAATTAAAAAATTTAAAAAATATTTCAAAGGCAACCACAGAAAGTTTGTAGTTGTAAAACAAAAACATATACTTCTTTTAATACTGAGAAGACAGTTATCTTAAATAATCAATAAGGATCTGTCCTGATAAGGACATCAAGAAGCACAGGAGATTATTTTAAGTATCAAATTCTTGGTTTCCCAGGCATAATACTTAACAGGTAATGTAAAACTGTTTTACACTTTCTTATTAAAAGCAGATCAATAATCTAAGAAAACTTTGTTTTTATATGAGAGAAGGAGAAGCAAGTCTAGTTTTGTACCAGTGTACTATTAATTCTAAGTTTAATTTAAAAATATATTATAAAAATGGGGGCACCCAGATCGCCCATTTGTTTAAGTGTTGAACTCTTGGTTTCAGCTCAGGTCATGATCTCAGGGTTGTGAGATCAAGCCCCAAGTTGGGCTCTATGCTCAGCACAGACTCTGTTTGAGATTCTCTCCTTTTCCCTCTCTCCTCCCCTTTGCCGCCTCTTTGCTTGCTACCTCTGTCTCTCAAATAAATAGATAAAATCTTTTAAAAATATTATAAATAAATTAATCCAAATCTTAGATTTGAGCACACAAGATAAAGTTTCTTTTCCATGATTTATCTCCCACAGTCCTTATACAATACTTTCCAGTTTATATCTATTTGGTTTTTGTCTTACTCTTGTCTTCTTTCTCATTTTGGAACAACCATTCATTCACTTTAGTGCAAAATTATGCTTTTCCCTTTAGAAAAACACATGCCTCATACCTTTCCTTATAAAAAATGAGCCTTAATTGCCTTACATTAGGGACTGTCTTTGTTTACCCTTATTAGTCCTAGCATATTGATTGGAATTTTAAATCAATATTCTCAGAGAATTGGAATTTTAAATCAATATACACAGAGAAAACCAGGACATAAGCAATGGTTTACTTTCTGGCATGTACTACATTTTGTAGCAAATTTGCGAGTACGTCATTTCATAATTTTCTAGAAGCATATGCCTTTTTCATAGTACATTTTCTCATGTTTAAAAACACCCAATATGTTAAGATTCTCTATGCCATATAAAAACAAGATGCCAAGTATAGACAAAATTATGTACAGCAATTAATATTTTAATATTTCATCCTTTTTAGATATTTTCTATCTATTCAGTGATTACACATTGATTACCTTAATGGTATAGCTTTAAGGTTTTAAGTTACAAAAAACATGTGAGGGACACCTGGGTGGCTCAGTGGGTTAAAGCCTCTGCCTTCTCCTCAGGTCATGATCTCAGGGTCCTGGGACTGAGCCCCCCATTGGGCTCTCTGCTCGGCAGGGAGCCTGCTTCCTTCTCTCTCTCTGTCTGCCTCTCTGCCTACTTGTGATCTCTCTTTCTCTGTCAAATAAATAAATAAAATCTTTAAAAAAAAAGTATGTGAAACTACTTTTAAATAGATATTATAGAACACAATTACTATAAAACATGTTTTAAAATAAAACATTATACAACATAATTATTGAAAAATTCATTTATAAATGTACTTTTTCTTGATTTGAATGTAAGAACTGATTCTACAAGGGACGTCTGGGTGGATCAGTTGGTTAAGCGGCTGCCTTCTCGGCTCAGGTCATGATCCCTGGGTCCTGGGATCGAGTCCCACATCGGGCTCCTTGCTCGGCAGGGAGCCTGCTTCTTCCTCTGCCTCTGCCTGCCACTCTGCCTGCTTGTGCTCTCTCTCTCACTCTCTCTGACAAATAAATAATAAAATCTTAAAAAAAAAAGAGCTGATCCTACAAAACTCCTAGAAAAAGCAGATAACCTTTTAAAAAATTATTTGAATTTATTTTAGTTAACATACAGTGTATTATGAGCTGCAGGGGTAGAATTTAGTGATTCATCAGTCGCATATAACACCCAGTGCTCATTACATCAAGGGCCCTCCTTATGCCCATCACCCAATTACCCCATGCCCCACCCATCTCCCCTCCAGCAACTTTCGGTTTGTTTCCTATAGTTAAAAGTCTTTCATAATTTGTCTCCCTCTCTGATTTCTTCCCATTCCAGTTTCTCTCCCTTCCCCTATGAACCTCTGTGCTGTTTCTTATATTCCTTATATGAGTGAAACCATATGATAATTGTCTTTCTCTGATTGACTTATTTCACTCAGCATAATACTCTCCAGTTCCATCCATGTCATTGTAAATGGTAAGATTTCATCTTTTCTGATGGCTGAGTAATATTCCATTAATTCCATTCCATTCCATATAAATTATATATATATGTGTATATATGTATATATATATTATATCTCACATCTTCTTTATACATTCATCTGTGGACATCTGGGTTCTTTCCATAGTTTGGATACATTGGGGTGCAGGTGCCCCTTCAGATTACTAGATTTGTACTTTGGGGTAAATACCTAGTAGTGCAATTTCTGGGTCATAGGGGAGCTCTATTTTTAACTTCCTGAGGAACCTCCATACTGTTTTCCAGAGTGGCTGTACCAGCTTGCATTCCCACCAACAGTGTAGGAGGGTTCCCCATTCTCTGCATCCTCACCAACATCTGTTTTTTCCTGAGTTGTTAATTTTAGCCATTCTGAGTGGTACAAGGTGTCTTCTGCTCATTTCTTGACTGGATTTTTTTTTCAGTGTTGAGTTTGATAAGTTCTTTATAGGTTTGAATACTAATCTTTTATCTGATATATCATTTGCAAATATCTTCTCCCATTCTGTAGGTTGCCTTTAGTCTTGTTGACTGTTTCCTTTGCTATACAAAAGCTTTTTTTATCCTGATTAAAACCTAATGGTTCATTAAAAAAAAAAAAAAAAACAGATACCTTGAGAAAGAGGGGAAGATGTTGGTGGAGTAGGAGGAATCTAATCTTGCCCCATCCCACAAATACAACTAGATAACTATCAAATTATCCTAAACAACCCATAAATTGACCTGAAGAGTCACAGGACAAACTTCACAACTAAAGGTAAAGAAAAGGCCAGTTCAAAGAAGGTCGAAAGTGTGGAGATACAGTTTGAGAGAAAAACAGAATATGGTCTCTGCAGTGGGAAGGTAGCCATGGTCATGGAGAAGGGCAAGAGATAGATTAACACACAGAGGAGTGCACGGGGAAGATGAATCTCCATAGCAATTGGATTGGAAAGTGGAAGAGCCTGAATTTTGTGAGTTATTGTAACCAACAGGGCATAAACCCTGGAGTTCTAAAAGTCAGTGGGCTTGGCTTGAAAAGAACCTGGAGGCATTGGGATTGCTCTTGGAGTGAAGGCAAGGCAATCAGCCCACAGACATACAGCATGGAAACAGCAATCAGAAGAGCACCTGGAAGCACAGAGTGGAGAAGCTATTTGCTCATCTCAGAGCCTGTCCCATAGAGGCAGCATTCATGGAGAGACCCTTCCAGGGATGAAGTAACTAGCAGGTGCCATTTACCACCCTCATCCCACAAGCATAAGACTCACACTCACACTGGCTGCCTAACTTGCTTACACCAACCCCTGTCCTCTGCCCTTGTGCTGTGGTGGAAGTGCCCTTCCCAGTCAAACTTGCCACAGTCCAAGTGCAGAGGGCTTCCTCCCCAGAAGACCAGCTCAAATCTTTGTGCAATCTGCATCTCCTGACCCACGAGGTTTACTGAGCCTCAATTACTGTGGAAGTGGTAACATGTCTCATTTCACAAGCAGATTAGAGCACATCTAGTAAATACTTGCCACAGTCAGGCCAGGACCAAGCACTGCCCATGACAGGCAAAAAGAGCCTCTACAGATGATCGACCTGAAGGATAAAGTGGACTGGACACAATAACAGAGTACACATTGGAGACACTCCTTAAAGCACTAGGCCCTGGGTAACAGGGGATACTACACTGCAAGGCATTACAGAACTTTTCTCCCTAAGGTTATTATCATCAAGAACAGAAAGACTTACACAAAATGAGAAGACAGAAGAATTGGTCCCAAATGGAGGAAAAGGATAAGGCCATGGTCAGAGATCTAAGTCAAACATATATAAATAATATGCTTGATACAATATTTAAAGTAATGATCATAAAGTTGATCACTGGAGTTGAGAAAAGAGTGGAAGACATTAGTGAGACATTCATGTGAGATAAAGACTAAAACCAGCGGTATAGGACTTAATAAATGAAATGAGAAATAAACTTAATGGAATGAACAGCAGGATGGAAGAGGCAGAGAAATGAATTAATAACCTATAAGACCTAGAAGAGTAATGGAAAGTAATCAGGCTGAACAAAAGAGAGAGAAAAGAATTATGGAATATAAAATAGACATAAGGAACTTAGTGACTCCATCAAATGTAATAACATTTGTATTATTGGAGTCCTGGAAGAAGAGAATGAAAAAAAGGGCATAAATTTTATTGGAAGAAAGAATTACTGAAAACTTCCCTAACTTGGGGAAGGAAACAGATATCCAGATCTGGGGGGCACAAAGAACACCCAACAAAATTCACAAAAGCAAATCTACATCAAGATATATTATAATTAAAATGACAAAATATAGTGGTAAAGAAAAAAAAAAGTTTTAAAGCAGCAAAACAAAAACATCCAAAGGAAACTGCATAAGGCTATCAGGGGATTTTGCAGCAGAAACTTTCCAAGCCAGAAGGGAGTGTCAGAATATCTTCAAAGTGCTGAATGGGAAAATCTGCAGCCAAGAATACTCTATCCAGCAAGGCTATCATTCAGAATAGAAGTAGAGATAAAGAGTTTCTTAGACAAACAAAAATTAAAGGAGTTCATAACCACTAAACTAGTCCTGCAAGAAATACTAAAGAGGACTCTTGGAGGAGAAAGTAGAGGCCACAGTGTCAGTATAAAGGTAGTAAACAAAAGAGCATTTTTTAATGAGTATTTCTGTAAAAATCCAGTCAGGGAACTCACAAAATAAAAAATGCTGTAAAATATCACACAATCTACATAAAATGTGGGTAGGTGAGGAGAAAAGAATTGTTTATTTATTTATTTTAAGATTTTATTTATTTATTTGATAGAGAGAGAGACAATGAGAGAGGGAACACAAGTAGGGGGAGAGGGAGAGGGAGAAGCAAGCTTCCTGCTGAGCAGGGAGCCTGACATGGGGCTCAATCCCAGGACCCTGGGATCATGACCTGAGCCAAAGGCAGACACTTAATGACTGAGCCACCTAGGTGCCCCATGATAATGGGTTTAAATTTAAACAACCATCAACTTAACATAGACTGCTATATGCAGATATAATAGTGTGCAAACCTAATAGAATCACAAATCAAAATACACAAAATAGTATGCAAATCTAATAGTAATGACAAATCAAAAAACACCAATAAGATGAAGTGTGTATATATATTCACGCATATATATGTATTGTATATGTATATTTATATATAATGTATGTATATATAATGTATATACATATATACATGATATACATATATACATTATACATATGTATACATTATATATATATATATGTAATGGAATAGTACAGAATAAAAAGAATGAATGTTGTCATTTGCAGCAACATGGTTGGAGAACAGAGTATTACACTAAGTGAAGTAAGTCAGTCAAAGAAAGACAAATACCATATGATTTTACTTATATGTTGATTTTAAGAAACAAAACAAACAAGCAAAGGGTAAAAGGAGAGAGAGAAGCTAACCAAGAAACAGTCTCTTAACTAGAGAACAAACTGATGGTTACCAGAGGGGAGGTGGGTAGGGGATTAGTTAAACAGGTGATGGGGATTAATGTTATGTTGAGCATTAATGTTAATGTTATGTTAATGGGTATTGTATGGAAGAGTTGACTCAGTATATTGTACACCTGAAACTAATATTATATTGTATGTAAATTAACTGGAATTTGAATAAAAACTTTAAAAATATAAAAAAAATAGCAAAGAAATACAAATATACCACTAAAAAACCTAGCACACCGTGAAAGAAAAACAAGAAAGGATCGGAGAAAATCCTCAGAAACAGTCACAAATCAGGTAATAAAATGGCAATAAATACATATTTGTCAATAATTACATTTAACATAAATAGACTAAACACTCTAATCAAAAGACAAAGAGTCATAGAATGGATTAAAAAACAAGAACCATTTATCTACTGCCTACAAGAGACTCATTTTAGACTAAAAAACACCTGAATATTGAAAGTGAGGGGACAGAGATTGGGAGGAAGAAGATGGCAGAGGAGTAGGGAACTCTAGTTTCATCTGGTCCCTAGAATTCAGCTAGATAGATATCGAATCATTCTGAACACCTTCAAACTCAACTGGAGATCTAAGAAAAGAAATACTGCAATTATACAAGTAGAAAAGTGACCACTATTTGCAAGGTAGAAGGTGTGAAGTGAATTGGTGGTGATATATCCGAAGATAAATCCTAGGGGTAGAGAGTCTTCAAAAGCCAACTACTGGAAAGTGATATAGCAGTGGAGGGTAAAATTGGAACTTTTAGAAATCTGCTCCAGTGGTGGGGGTGGGGTGGGGTGGGGTCTCTGCTTGAAAGGCTCTCAGGTGGAGAAGTGAGGTAGAATCCTAAGTGGGACAGTAGATTTCAGGATCCCTGGTGGTCACAAAAAGAACTCAGGGCGTGCCTGAATGCAGCAGAGTTCCCAAAAGTCTGAGCACGGGAGCCAGCTGCAAACAGTGAGCTTGGGAGTGGGATTTAAGCATGGTGTTGCCATAAACCCTGAACCATGGCATGATCAGGTGATAGCTCTCTAAGCAGAGACCTACCAAGAGGCAGAACTGTGGCAACACCCTGCTCTGGGAAGAGTGGTGCAGGTGTGGACCACAGGAGGCTGTAAAGTTTGGAGACTCAAAACAGGGTCACATGCTTGAGATAAAAATGCTAGGTCACAGGCTGGGTGAACACAGAGTGCGGAGGGAAACCAGGAAGACAAGAGTGATTGACTGCTTTTCTGTGAGGACTTACTGAAGAGTGGGGGGACATGAATTTTCAGCTCTGGGGCTGAAGACCAGGCCACAGCCATTTTCATCCTCTAAAGTGGTACGGGAATCCTTCAGGAAACAAAAGCCACATAGAGCAATCTGAAGCTGCTTACACTGAGCACCCCCCCCAGGCAAGGGGGCTGTGATTCCACGGGCAAAGACATCTGAGAATCATGGCAACAGGCTCCTCCCTCAGAAGACTAGCAGGAATATCTGGCTAATACCAAGTTTACCAATTACACGGAACTGCAAAACTCCAGCACTAGGGGAAAATAATATATAGAATTTGGGCTCTTTTCTCAAGATTGTTTAGTCTTTCAGTTTAATATTTTCTTTTTTCCTTTTTTTTTTTTCCTTTTCAACTAGTTTCTTATTTTAACAACTTTTTTTAGTCTTTTTAATTTTTCAATATAGGCTTCAATTCATTATATTCAATTTTACTTTCATATATCATATGTTTTTCTTTCTATGCAATTTTGGGATCTAGTTTCTTCTAACAAACAGACCAAAGTATACCCAAGATCTAGTGTATTATTCTGTTCTGCCTACCTCTTCAATTATATTCACTTTTTTTCCCTTTTTTGTTTCTAATCTGTTCTGATTTGTTTAGTGTATATTTTGTTGTATTCGTGGTTGATATTTTTGTATTTTGTTCCCTTGTTTATTCTTCTGTGGACAAAATGACAAGATGGAAAAACCTACACCAGAAAACAGAACAAGAGGCAGTACTAATACCAGAGACTAAATCATTATGGATATAAGTAAGATATCAGAGCTAGAATTCAGAATAACAATTATAAAGATACTAGCTGGGCTTGAAAAAGCATAGAAGACACTAGAGAATCCCTTTCTGGAGAAATAAAAAAACCTAAAATCTAATCAGGTCAAAATAAAAAAAGGGTATTACTGAGATACAATAAAGAATGAAGGGTCTAACTGCTAGGATAAATGAGACAGAAGAGAGGATCAGTGATATAGAAGCTAAAATGATGGGGAATAAAGAAAATGAGAAAAAGAGAGATAAATAACTACTGGATCAACAGGGGAGGATTTGAGAGATCAGCAATATCATAAACCAAAACAATATTAGAATAATTGGAGTCTCAGAAGAAAAGGAAAGAAAAGGGCAGAAGGTATATTTGAGCAAAGTACAGCAGAGAACATCCCTAATCTGGGGAAGGAAACAGGTATTCAAATCCAGGAGGCACAGAGAACCCCCATCAAAATAATAAAAATAGGTCAACATCTTGACATATAATAGTGAAGCTTGCAAATTTCCAAGACGAAGAGAAAATCCTGAAAGCTCAGGACAAGAGGTCCTTAAGCTACAGAGGTAGAAACATAAGGCTGACAGCAGACCTATCAACAGAGACCTCACAGGCCAGAAGGATTGGCATGACATTCAGGGCGCTAAATGAGAACAAAATGCAGCCAAAAATAATTTATCCAGCAAGGCTGTCATTCAGAAAAAAGAAGAGATAAAGAACTTCCAGGACAAATAGAAACTAAAAGAATTTGTGGTCATTAAATCATCTCTGCAAGAAATATTAAAGGGGAAGCTTTAAGTGAAGAGAGAACCCAAGAGTAACATAGACAAGAAAGTAAAAGAGACAATATAAAGATATGGTGAATTTACAGGTAATACAGTGGCACTAAATTCATAAGGAGGGCATGTATTGCAAGGAGCACTGGGTGTTATATGCAAATAATGAACCATGCAACACTATATCAAAAACTAATGAAGTTCTGTATGGTGACTAACATAACATAATAAAAAATTAAAAAAAAAATAGTACTCTGAATGTAAAAGGGCTAAGTGCTCCTACCAAAAGACACGGGGTATCAGATTCGATAAAAAAACACAAGCCAGGACACCTGGGGGGCTCAGTCAGTTAAGCATCTTCCTTTGGCTTAGGCCATGATCCCAGGGTCTTGGAATCAAATCCCACATCAGGATCCCTGCAGAGGAGGAGAGCAGAGCTTCTCCCTCTCCCTCTGACTGCTACTTTCCTACTTGTGCTCCATTTCTCTCTCTGTCAAATAAATAAATAAAATCTTTTAAAAAGCAAGACCTATCAATATGCTGCTTATGAGAGGCTCTTTTTAGATCAAAGACACCTCCAAATTGAAAGTGAGGAGATAGAGAACCATCTATCATTCTAACGGACATCAAGAGAAAGGTAGCAATCCTTATATCAGACAAACTAGATTTTAAACCAAACACTGTAATAAGAGATGAAGAAGGGCCCTATATCATAATAAAGGAGTCTATCCAACAAGAAGATCTAACAAATGTAAATATCTATTCCCCTAACATGGTAGCAGCCAATTATAGAAACCAATTAATAACAAAATTAAAGAAACACATTGATAATAATGCAATAATAGTAGGTGACTTTAACACCCCACTCACTGCAATGGACAGATCATCTAAGCAGAGGATCAGTGAGGAAACAGGTGCTTTGAATGACACACTGGAACAGATGGACTTCACAGTTGTATTCAGAGATTTCCATCCTAAAGCAACAGAATACAAATTCTTCTCAAGTGCACATGGAACATTCTCCAGAATACATCACATACTGGGTCACATATCAGGTCTCAACCAGTACCAAAAGATTGGGATCATTCTCTGCATATATTCAGACCACAATGCTTTGAAACTGGAACTCAATCACAAGAGAAAATTTGGAATATAGAGCCTAAAGTGCACCCTACTAAAGAATGAATCGGTCAACCAGGAAATTAAAAAAGAATTTAAAATATTCATGGAAACAAAGAAGAAGTTAAACTCTAACTCTTCACAGATGGCATGATACTTTATATAGAAAACCCAAAAGATTCCAATCCAAAATTGCTAGAACTCATACAGGAATTCAGCAAAGTAGCAGGATGTAAAATCAATTCACAGAAGTCAATTGCATTTCTATACACTAATAATGAAGCAGAAGAAAGAGAAATCAAGGAGTTGATCCCATTTACAATTGTACCAAAAAACATAAGATATCAGAATTAAATCTAACTCAAAAGGGGAAGGATCTGTACTCTGAAAACTATAGAACACTAATGAAAGAAACTGAGGTAGGCATAGAGAGATGGAAAAATATTCCATGCTTATGGATTGGAAGAATAAACATTGTTAAAATGTCTATGCTACACAAAGCAATCTACATATTCAATGTAATCTCTTTCAAAATATCTTGAATATTTTCACAGAGCTGGAACAAATAATCCTAAAATTTGTGTGGAACCAGAAAAGACCCTTAATCGCCAGGGGAACGTTAAAACAAAACAAAACAAAACAAAACAAAACAAAAAACAACAAAGCTGGGGTCATCACAGTGCCTGACTTCAAGCTATATTACAAAGCTGTAATAATCATGACAGTGTGGTACTGACACAAAATCAGACACATAAATCAACAGAACAGAACAGATAACCCAGAAATGGACCTTCACCTCTATGGTCAACTAATTTTTGATGAAGCGAGAGAGAATATCCAATGGAAGGATACCTGGGTGGCTCAGTTGGTTAAGTGACTGCCTTTGGCTCAGGTCATGATCCCGAAGTACTGGGCTTGAGTCCAGCATCAGGCTCACAGGGAGTCTGCTTCTCCCTCTGATCATTTCCCCTCTTATGCTCTCTCTCACTCTCAAATAAATAAAGTCTTAAAAAATTAATATCCAATAAAAAAAGACAGTCTCTTCAATAAATAGTGTTGGGAAAATTGGACAGCAGAATGCAGAAGAATAAAACTGGACCATTTTCTTATACCATACACAAAAGTAGACTTAAAATAGATGAAAGACCTAAAGGTGAGACAGGAATCCATCAAAATCCTAGAGGAAAATGCAGGCAGCAAATTCTGACCTTGGCCATAGCAACTTCTTGCTAGAGACGTCTTCAAAGACAAAAATGAACTATTGGGACTTCATCAAGATAAAAATCTTTTGCACAGCAAAGGAAACAGTCAACAAAATAAAAACACAACAGAAAGAATGGGAGAAGTTATTTGCAAGTGACATAGCAGATAAAGAGCTGGTATCCAAAATAAGGTCTATGAGTTCTTTTGTAAAGAACTTATAAAAATCCACACCCAAAAAACAAATAATCCAGTCAAGAAATGGACAGATTAAAAAAATGGACAGATAAAAAAATAAAAATAAATAAAGGGGCAGAAGACATGAATAGATATTTCTCCAAAGAAGACATACAAATGGCCAACAGACACATGGTAAAAAACCTTTAACATCCCTCGGCATCAGGGAAATACAAATGAAAACCACAATGAGACACCACTTCACACTAGTCAGAGTGAGTAAAATTAACAACTCAGGAAACACCAGTGTTGGAGTGGATGTGAAGAAAGGATAAGCCTCTTACACTGGTAGTGGGAATGCAAGCGGGTACAGCCACTCTGGCATACAGTATGGAGTTTGCTCAAAAAGTTGGAAAGAGAGCTACCCACAACCCAGCAATTGCACTATAGGTATTTACCCAAAGGGTAGAAATATAATAATCCCAAGGGACACCAGGACCCAATTTTCATAGAAGCAGTAGCCACAATAGCCAATATATGGATAGAGCTGAGATGTCCATCAACAGATGAAAGAATAAAGAAGATATGCTATATATATATATATACAATGGAATATTATTCAGCCATCAAAAAAAAAAAAAAGAAATCTGAGAACAGTGGACAGGCAGGCACCTCCACCTCTCTCACTCCTTCGCTGCCGGCTTCCTTTTGTTTTTCTGGGAGGCTGTGAGCACAGGGCCAGGACGTAGGCTGCAGGCACATGGAGGCCGGCGCTCCTAGCCACCCTTCCCGGACTCGGCAAGCTCATCCCAGGCAACAAACCATGCCCGCCCCAGCACCAGCTGCGCTGAACTGGGCTTGAGAAGCCTGTGGATTGCGTCCTGTGCCAGAGCAGGTCATGGTCTAGCAGCCCAGGCAAACCCGCCCCAAAGTCTGGTCCCAACTGTCTCCACCTCCACTTGGCCTTGGGGTGCACCTTGCCTGGATCATGGTTGATATATTCAGCTGTAAATCCCCTCAAACTCTTCTCTTCAGAAAGACTAGAAGGAGGAACACCCAACAGAGGAAACACCCAGAGACTGCACCCTCTCCCTCAGAACTATTGGATACGGACAAAAACAGTATGTTGGAAAGGGAATTCAGGGTAACAATTATCCAAGCAATGGCTAGGTTGGAGAAAAACAGTGACAACATAGAATGTCTAAGGGCGGAATTGAGAGCCAATATGCCTGATGTTAAAAATGCTATCAATGATATCCAAACTAATCTAAATAGTCTAACAGCTAAGGTAACTGAGGCGGAAGATAGAATTATAGATCTAGAGGACAAGGTGATAGAGAAGAAAGATCAGGTGGAGGGCTGGAACAAACTGCTTAGAAACCATGAAAACCGAATTAGGGAAATAAATGATGCCATGACACATTCCAATGTCAGCATTACTGGAATCCGCGAGGGGGTGAAGAAAGACATAAGACTAGAAGATATAGACTAGAAGATAGAATAGAAGACTAGAAGATATAACAATGAACAAATTCTGGATGAAAATTTCCCCAATCTACGGAATGGAACAAGTATTCATGTTCTAGAGTCAGAAAGGACACCTCCCAAGATCAACGAGTCTAGAAAGACATCCAGACACTTGATAGTGAGATTCATGAACTATAATTTTAGACAAGAGGTCCTGAGGGCAGCCAGGGGGAAGAGATTCCTTACGAACAGAGGAAGGCCCATTAGAATAATGTCAGACCTGTCCACAGAAACATGGCAAGCCAGAAAGGGCTGGCAAGACATATTCAGGGCACTAAATGAGAAGAACATGCAGCCAAGAATACTTTATCCAGCAAGGCTCACATTCAAAATGGATGGAAAGATAAAACGCTTCCAAGACCAGCAAGGATTAAAAGAGTATGTGACCACCAAGCCGGCACTACAAGAAATATTAAAGGGGGTTCTATAAAAGAAGAAAGAATCCAAGAGTGCCATAGAACAGAAATTTGCAGAGACAATCTATAGAAACAAGGACTACACAGGCAACATGATGTCAATAGAAACTTATCTTTCAATAATCACTCTTAATGTGAATGACCTAAATGCTCCCATAAAAAGGCACAGAGTTGTACACTGGATAAAATGACAGGAGCCATCCATATGCTTTCTACAAGAGATATATTTGGAACCTAAAGATACATCCAGACTGAAAATGAAGGGATATACAGCCATCTTTCATGTCAACGGGCCACAAAAGAAAGCTGGGGTAGTGATTCTCAAATCAGATAAATTAGATTTTAAGCTAAAGACTGTAGTCAGAGATACAGAAGGACACTACATCATTCTTGAAGGGTCTGTCCTCCAAGAAGATCTAACAATTGTAAACATTTATGCCCCCAATATAGGAGCAGCCAACTGTTAATCAAAATAAAGAGTCATATTGATAAAAATACATTACTTGTAGGGGATCCTAACACGCCACTCTCAGTAACTGACAGATCATCCAAACAGAAAATCAATAAAGAAACAGGAGCTTTGAATGACACATTGGACCAGATGGACCTCATAGATATATACAGAACATTCCACCCTAAAACAACAGAATACTCATTCTTCTCGAGCACACATTGAGCTTTCTCAAGAATAGACCACCTACTGGGTCACAAATCAGGGCTCAACCAATACCAAAAGATGGAGATGATTCCCTGCATACTCTCAGACCGCAATGCTTTGAAACTAGAACTCAACCACAAGAAAAAGTTTGGAAGGAATTCAAACAGTTGGACGCTAAAGACGAACATGCTCAAGAATGTTTGGATCAATCAGGAAGTCAAAGAAGAACTTAAACAATTCATGGAAACCAATGAGAATGAAAACACATTGGTCTAAAACCTATAGGATATGGCAAAGTCGGTCCTAAGGGGGAAATACATAGCCGTCCAAGCCTCACGCAAAAAAATTGAAAAATCCCGAATACACCAGCTCTCTTTACACCTTAAAGAACTGGATAATCAACAATAAATTAAGGCGACCCCATGCACAGGAAGGGAAATAGTCAAGATTAGAGTAGAGATCAATGATTTAGAAACTAGAAAGATAGTAGAACGCATCAACGAAACCAGAAGTTGTTGTTTTTTTTTTTTTAAGAATCAAAAAGATTGACAAACCACTGGCCAAACTAATCCAAAAGAAAAGAAAGAGGACCCAAATTAACAAAATTATGAATGCAAGGGGAGAGATCATGACTAACCTCAAGGAAACAGAAACAATCATCAGAAATTATTACCAACAGCTATATGTCAATAAGTTAAGCAAACTAGAAGAAATGGATGCATTCCTGGAAATCTATAAACTTCCAAGATCGAAACAGGAAGAAATTGACAACCTGAATAGACCAACATCTGGTAATGAGATTGAAGCAATGATCAAAAACCTCCCAAAAAACAAGAGTCCAGTACCCGACTGATTCCTTGGGGAATTCTACCAAACATTCAAGGAAGAAGTATTACCTAGTCTCCTGAAGCTATTTCAAAAAATAGAAACAGAAGGTAAACTTCCAGACTCTTGCTATGAAGCCAGCATTACCCTGATCCCCGGACCAGGCAAAGACCCCATCAAAACGGAGAATTTCAGACCAATATCCCTGATGAACATGGACGCCAAGATTCTCAATAAGATCCTTGCTAATAGGATCCAACAGCACTTTAAAAAGATTATCCACCATGACCAGGTGGGATTTATCCCTAGGATGCAAGGGTGGTTTAACATTCGCAAGTCAATCAATGTGATAGAACAAATCAATAAGAGAAGAGAGAAGAACCACATGGTCCTCTCAATTGAGGCAAAAAAAGCATTTGACAAAATACAGCATCCATTCCTGATTAAAACTCTTCAAAATATAGGAATAGAAGGAACTTTCCTCAGCTTCATAAAATCTATCTATGAAAAGCCCACAGTAAATATCATTCTCAATGGGGAAAAGCTGACAGCTTTCCCATTGAGATCAGGTAAACGACAAGGATGTCCACTCTCACCACTGTTGTTCAACATAGTACTAGAAGTCCTAGCAACAGCAATCAGACAACAAAAAGAAATAAAAGGTATTCAAATTGGCAAAGAAGAAGTCAAACTCTCTCTCTTTGCAGATGACATGATACTTTGCAGATGACATGATATGGAAAACAGATAAATCTCCACCCCCAAACTACTAGAACCCATATCATAGTTCAGTAATGTGAATCATTAAGGAAATGTTGAAAAAGAGAAACAAAGCTGGGGGCATCACGTTGCCTGATTTCAAGCTATATTACAAAGCTGTGATCACCAGGACAGCATGGTACTGACACAAAAACAGACACAGAGACCAATGAAACAGAGTAGAGAGCCCAGGTATGGACCCTGAACTCTATGGTCAACTAATTTTTGACAAAGCAGGAAAAAATAGCCAAGGGAAAAAAAGGCATTCTCTTCTATAAATGGTGCTGGGAAAATTTGGACATCTATATACAGAAGAATGAAACTCAACCATTCTCTTACACCACACACAGGGATAAACTCAAAATGGATGGAAGACCTCAATGTGAGACATGAATCCATCAATACCCTAAAGGATAACAGGTAGTAACCTCTTCAATATAGGCCACAGTAACTTCTTTCAAAACATGTCTCCAAGGGCAAGGGAAACAAAAGTGAAAATGAACTTTTGGGACTTCATAAAGATAAAAGGCTTTTCTGCATAGCAAAGGAAGCAGTCAACAAAACCAAGAGACAACCTATGAAGTGGAAGATATCTGCAAGTGACACTACAGACAAAAGGCTGATATCCAAGATCTATAAAGAACTTCTCAAACTCAGCACACAAAAACAAATAAGTCAAAAAATGTGCAGAAGAGATGAACAGATATGTCTCCAAAGAAGATACACAAATGGCTAACAGACACATGAAAAAAATGTTCTAAACAAATGGAGGGTTCTGGAGGGGAGGCAGTGGGGGTTTAGGTGAGCCTGGTGGTGGGTATTGAGGAGGGCACATATTGCATGGAGCACTGGGTGTGTTGCATGAGCAATGAATCTTGGAACACTGAAAAAAATAAAATAAAAAATTTAAAAAAATGTTCAACATCGGTAGCCATCAGGGAAATTCAAATCAAAACCACATTGAGATACCAGCTTACACCAGTTAGAATGGCAAAAATTGACAAGGCAAGAAACAACAAATGTTGGATTAGTTGTGGAGAAAGGAGAACTCTCTTCACTGTTTGTGGGAATAGAAGTTGGTGTAGCCACTTCAGAAAACAGTGTGGAGGTTCCTCAAAATGTTAAAAATAGAGCTAACCTATGACCCAGCAATTGCACTACTGAGTATTTACCTCCAAAGATACATATGTAGTGAAAGAAGGGCTATAATACTGCAATGTTCATAGCAGCAATATGTACAATAGCTAAACTGTGCCCTTCAACAGATGAATGGATAAAGAAGATGTGGTCCATATATACAATGAGATATTACTCAGCCATCAGGAAGGATGAATACCCAACATTTGCATCAACATGGATGGGACTGGAGGAGATTATGCTGAGTGAAGTAAATCAAGCAGAGAAAGTCAATTATTCTATGGTTTCACTTATTTGTGGAACATAAGGGATAACATGGAGGACATTAGGTGAAGGAAGGGAAAAATGAAGGTGGGGGAAGTCGGAGGGGGTCAGACCATGAGAGACTGTGGACTCTGAGAAACAAAATTAGGGTTTTGTAGGTGGGTGCTAGGGGGATGGATGAATCTAGTAGTGGGTATTAAGGAAGGCACGTATTGCATGGAGCACTTGGTGTTGTACATAAACAATGAGCCTTGGAACACTGCATCAAAAACTAATGATATATTTTATGGTGACTAACAAAACACAATATAAAAGAGAACTCTGCATTAATAACAGATAACTCTCATACACAACGAAAAAAATGAAATACAGCAGTGATGATTCTCAACAATCCCTATTCAACTCTTCTCTTTTGCATGGATGGAAGATGGATCATGGAGAAAGACAGTAAATTTTTTATGATTTACCCAACTGGTGACTCCAACTGGAGCTGCTATACCAGATGTGGTTTCATTCCTTAAGCATATTCACACAGCCCTGTTAATCACTTTTCAGTTATTAATCTCTCTAATTTATTTTCTACATACCCGCCAATAATGCTGAACAGAGGTGTTTTGTTTGTTTTTTTGTTTTTTGTTTTTTCCCCAGCTGGGAAGGCCAGTAACAATTCTTCAGAATTTTACTTTAAGGGTATTTCAACTATTCTGCCCAATGTCACAATTTAATTGACAAGAATCTTTTTTTTTTTACATTAAATTTACTTTATTTTTACCTTAATTTTATTTTCTAACCTAGGCCGTATACTCCATGTAGTCATATGAAATTGGCATCTTATAATGCAATTCTTTTTTTTTTAAGATTTTATTCATTTACTTGACAGAGAGAGAGATCCCAAGTAGGCAGAGAGGCAGGCAGAGAGAGAGGAGGAAGCAGGCTCCCCGCTGAACAGAGAGCCCGATGTGGGGCTCTATCCCAGGACACTGAGATCCGGACCCGAGCTGAAGGCAGAGGCTTTAACCCACTGAGCCACCCAGGCGTCCCTTATAATGCAATTCTGAGCAGGAATAAAATATCCAACTTAAAAAGCGGCAATTTATTAAGCTAAAAACCTTATGGAATACTTTGCTTTACTCTATATGACATCTTTTTCCTCTATGAACCTCTGAAGTCAGCTTTCCCAGTCGTTTTTCAGTTCCTCTAACATTTCCAATTTCTTTTCTTTAATTTAATTTTATTTTTTCAGTGTTCCAAGATTATTGTTGACAAGAATCTTGATCTCCTTTCCCTTCAAGAAGAAAAATTACTGATCAATAACGTTAATGACATTATGCTAATAAATCCTATTTGGCTGGAATAGCAACGTCTATAGACATAGAGAGAGGAGAATAAATCCAGCTGTAATTCAGGGACATTCTGAGTGAGGTATCAAGGGGTCCAATTGTGTAAGCTATGCCCAGATATCCCTTTCAGTATGAAGGATAGGTTGCTGCATCTGGTTTCCTTTATAACCAAGAAAAAGACACACTGCCTGGTGGGCATATTCGAACTTTGGAAGCAACATATTTATTTTTGTGGAGCATAGGGAAAAACATGGAGGACATTGGGAGAAGGAAGGGAGGGGTGAATTGGGGGAAATTGGAAGGGGAGATGAACCAGGAGAGACTGTGGACTCTGAGCAACAAACTGAGGGTTTTGGAGTGGTGGGGCATAGGAGGGTTGGCTCAGCCTGGTGATGGGTATTGAGGAGTGCACGTATTGCATGGAGCACTGGGTGTGGTACATGAATAGTGAATCTTGGAACACTGAAAAAATAAAATAAAATAATTTAAAAATAAATAAATAAAAATAAAAATAAATATGGGACCTAACGGGGGGGGGGGGAAAGAATTCAATTGTCTTGAGCATGGAGAGATGTATAGAATTGTTGTATCACTACATTGCATACCTGAAACTAATATAACACTGTATGTTAATTATGCTTGAATTAGATAAAAATAAAAAATAAAATAGTAATAAATTTAATAAACAACTACCAAAATTGTTTAAGAAAAGAAAGAGAAAAAGGACAAATGACCAATATTAGGGATCAAATCTGAGGAATTCCCTACAGAGTCTGTGAAGATTAAAAAGATACTAAGAGAAGTTTATAATATATATGTGTTGAAAATTTTCATTACAGAGATCAAAATGCACAATGTTTTAAAAACTGGCTGACAAAAACACACAAAATATAGTATATGCAACATTGTACTTAAGAAAAAAGCAAATCAGTAATAAACAGAGCCAGTGCTGGAGACCTTAGGGAATTATCTGTGTCTACCTATCAAAGGAGACATTGAGAGTGTCAGGAAAGCCTAACCCCTGGATTCATGACCTACTCTTCATCCAGAGCCTTCTTCTTTCTTCTTAGCAGACTCCGCACCTTGTGGGGCTTGAGCTCATGACCCTGAGATGAAGAACTGAGCTGAAATGAAAGTCTGACACTTACCCCCATGAGCCACCCAGGCGCCCCAAAGCCAGGGCCCTTTCATGGTCTGCTGTATGCTCTCAGAATGTGAAAGTCAAAGCACAACACATGGGAACAGAATAGTTCTTTCTTTTTCTTCTTTTTTTAAAGATTTTATTTATTTATTTGACAGAGACACAGCAAGAGAGGGAACACAAGCAGGGGGAGTGGGAGAGGGAGAAGCAGGCTTCCCGCCAAGCAGGGAGCCCAATGCAGTGCTTGATGCCAGGATCCTGGGATCATGACCTGAGCTGAAGGCAGACGTTTAATGACTGAGCCACCCAGGCACCCCAGGAGCAGCATATTTCTAATTTGGGTGTGTTATTCTGGCTCATTTATCAATAGGCCCAAAAAGCTGTTGTTTTGAGTGAGACCCAGAACAAGAGAAGGCTCTTCATCAGGTCCGGGCTGTTGTAAAAACTGTTCACCCTCTTGGGCCATATATATTAGCAGTTAAAATGATGGTTGAAATTTTATTGGCAGAAAGAGATGATATTTAGATCTTTTGACAGCCCATGATGTAAATTGTAGCACTGGGTGTTTAAAATGTTGGTGAAAGGTCCTGCTGTCATACATAGAAACCTATCCTCCTTTTGAGAATGACTGTTGGCCTGCTACTATTCATTAGCAGAGACTGAATGTTTGACCATGGGCCAACAAGTTACTATGTGACCTGAGTTGCCCATCATGAACTGGGTGATATCTGACCTTAAGTTAGGCATGCACAAAACCCCTCTATCATCAAATGGAAGTGCATATATGTGATTTGGCCAGGAAGGCCATAAAGGCACAAGTTAAGTTACATGGAAAAGTCACAAATGCCCATGGTCTTTTACTCTTGCAATACTTATTCTCTTTGCTAGCCTACACCTATGGTTTCATGAGCAGCTCTTAAGATCAGTTGACAGAGGAATAAGACAGGAAACTGATTGACAGATGGTTTTATATGATATGTGGCATCACCCCATTGGAGAACTTCACCAGTCCCTATCTGAGACATCTCTTCAGGGTAGTACTGAGGGAAAATTCTCCCTTTGGGCAGGAGTTTTGGTAGCATCCATGGTTGTTCACTTTCTTGGAAGGAGAAACAACAAAATATATGATTCTAAATAAATTCATAAACTGTGACCATTTCTTTAACTTAATAATCAAGGAATAGAAAGGAACATGAAGTCTTTCATCCATTTAGAGTTTATCTCTGTGTATGGTATAAAAGAATGGTCGAGTTTCATGCTTCTGTACATAGCTGTCCAATTTTCCCAGCACAATTTGTTGAAGATACTGTCTTTTTTTCCACTGGATATTTTTTTTCTACTGTGTTGAAGATTATTTGACCATAGAGTTGAGGGTCCATTTTTGAGCTCTCTCCTCTGTTCCATTGGTTATGTGTCTGTTTATGGGCCAGTACCATGCTGTCTTGGTGATCACAGCTTTGTAACATAGCTTGAAATCAGGCAATGTGATGCCTCCAGCTTTGTTTTTATTTTTTCTTGGCAATTCGGGGTCTTTTCTGGTTCCATACAAATCTTAGGATTGTTTGTTCCAGCACTTTGAAAAATGCCATTGGTATTTTGATCGGGATGGCTTTGAAAGTATAGATTGCTCTGGGCAGCATAGACATTTTAACAATGTTTATTCTTCTGATCCAAGAGTATGGAATTTTTTTTTTACATCATTTTATGTCTCCTTCAATTTCTTTCACGAGTGTTCTGTAGTTCCTAGACTATACTTATCTCGTTGGTTAGGTTTATTCCAAGGTATCTTATGGTTTTTGGTTCTATTGAAATGGAATTTATTCCCTAATTTCTCTTTCTGCAGTTACATTGTTAGTGTATAAGAAAGCAACTGATTTCTGTGCATTGATTTTTGTATCCTGCCACATTACTGAATTGCCGTATGAGTTCTAGTAATTTGAGGGTGGAGTCTTTTGGATTTTCCATATAAAGTATCATGTCATCAGCGAAGAGAGAGAGTTTGACTTCTTCTTTGCCAGTTTGAATATTTTTTATTTCTTTTCGTTGTCTAATTGTTGTTGTTTGTTCTTCCAGTACTATGTTGAACTGTAAACGGATGAAAGACCTCAGTGTGAGACAGGGATCCATCAAAATCCTAGAGGAGAACATAGGCAGTAACCTTTTCAACATCGGCCACAGGAACTTCTTTCAAAACACGTCTCCAAAGGCAAGGGAAACAAAAGCAAAACTGAACTTTTGAGACTTCATCAAGATAAGAAGTTTCTGCACAGCAAAGGAAACAATCAACAAAACAAATAGACAACCCATGGAATGGGAGAAGATATTCACAAGTGAAACTACAGACAAATGTCTGATGTCTATGTCTATAAAGAACTCCTCAAACTCAACTCTCAAAAACCAGATAATCACGTCAAGAAATGGGCAGAAGACATGAACAGATGCTTCTTCAAAGAAGACATACAAATGCCTAACAGACACATGAAAAAATGTTCATCATCATTAGCCATCAGGGAGATTCAAATCAAAACCACACTAAGATACCACCTTACACCAGTTAGTATGGCCAAAATCAACAAGACAGTAAACAACAAATGTTGGAGAGGATGTGGAGAAAGGGGAACCCTCTTCCGCTGTTGGTGGGAATGCAAGTTGGTGCAGTCACTTTGGAAAACAGTGTGGAGATTCCTCAAGAAATTACACATAGAGCTACCCTAGGACCCTGCAATTGCACTACTGGGTATTTACCCCAAAGATGCAGATGCAGTACAATGAATGGCCACAGGTACGCCAATGTTTAAAGCAGCAATTGCCACAATTGCCAAACTGTGGAAAAAGCCAAGATGTCCTTCAACAGATGAATGGATAAAGAAGATATGGTCCACATATACAATGGAATATTACGCCTCCATCAGAAAGGATGAATACCCACCTTTTGTTTCAACATGGACTGGACTGGAAGAGATTATGCTGAGTGAAATAAGTCAAGCAGAGAGTCGATTATCGTATGGTCTCACTTACGTGTGGAGCATAAGGAAAAACATGGAGGACATTGTGAGAGGAAAGGGAGGGGTGAATTGGAGGAAATCGGAGGGGCAATGAACCATAAGAGACTATGAACACTGAGAACAGACTGAGGGTTTTGGAGGGGTGGGGGTGGGGTGTTGGGTGAGCCTGGTGGTGGGT
>CM052896.1:19375921-19405632 GCA_028534135.1 Potos flavus | reverse complement strand
GGTGGGGGGATGGGCGAGCCTAGTGGTGGGTATTGAGGAGGGCACGTATTGCATGGAGCACTGGGTGTGGTACATAAACAATGAATCTTGTAACACTGAAAAAATAAAATAAAAGTATTTTGGGGAAAAAAATAAAAAATAAATAAATAAATAAATAAAATAAATAATAAATTAATAAAAATAAAATAAAAATAAAAAATAAAAAAATAAAAAGAAAGAAACAAACAAAAAATGAATTACATAAAATGTGAATAGACTTAGAGAATTCAGTGACTCTATCAAACGATATAACATTTGTATTATAGCAGTCCCAGAAGAAGAGAGTGAAAAGTGGGCAATTTATTTGAAGAATAATAGCTGAAAACTTCCCTGATCTGGGGAAGGAAATGGATATCTACACCCAAATGGCACAGAGAACTCCCATCAAACTTAACAAAGGCCACTCAAATCAAGGCATATTTTAATAAAATTTTCAAATATAGTGATGAAAAATAAATCTTAAAAGCAAGACAAAAGACATCATTCAATTACAAGGGAAAAACCATATGGACAGCAGATTTTTCTACAGAAACTTTGCCAGAAGTGAATGGCATGATATATTCAAAGAGCTGAATGAGAAAAATCAGGAGCCAAGAATATTCTCTCCAACAAGGCTATCTATCATTCAGAATAAGAGAAAGAATTTCCCAGAAAAACAAATACTAAAGGACTTTGTGACCACTAAACCAGCCCTGCACGAAATATTAAAGGGGGCTCTTTGACTGGAAAAGAAAGATCAAGGGCATAAAGGTTAGAAACATGAAAGCAGTAAAAATGAATATTTCTGTAAAAACCCAGTCAAGGAACTCACAAAAAAATATAACACATAATAATATATACCTAAAATGTGAAGAACAGAGGAGAAAACAATGGGTTCAAAGTTAAATGACCATTAACTTATTATAGAATGTTATATGCAGAAGAAGTTACATAGAAACGTAATGATACTCAGCCATCAGAAAGGATGAATACCCAGCATTTGCATCGACATGGATGGAACTGGAGGAGATTATGCTGAATGAAATAAGTCAGGCAGAGAAAGACAATAATCATATGGTTTCAATTACTTGTGGAACATAAGGAATAGCATGGAGGACATTAGGAGAAGGAAGGGAAAAATGAAGGGGCAGAATAAGAAGGGGAGATGAACTATGCAAAACTATGGACTCCAGGAAACAAACAGGGTTTCAGAGGGGAGGGAGGTAAGGGGGTGGTTTAGCCCAGTGATGGGTATTAAGGAGGACACATATTGCATGGAGCACTAGGTGATAGGCAAACAATGAATCATGGAACACTACATCAAAAATGAATGACGTACTGTATAGTGACTAACATAGCACACACACAAAAAAGAAACCTAGTGATAACTATATATCAAAAACTAATAAACAAGCAAAAATAAAGAAAAATATATTCAACTATATCATAAAGAAAATTGTCAAAACATGAAAAAGAGAACGCCAAGAAAAGATCAAAGAAAATGTTCAGATACAATCATAAAACAAGCAATAAAATAGCAATACATAATTATCCATCAAAAATTACTTTATAAATGGACTAAATGCTCCAATAAAAAGACATAGGGTACCCAAATGGACAGTAAAGCAATATCCATTGATACACTCCCTACAAGAGACTCACTTTGGAGCTAAAAACACTAGTAGATTGAAAGGGAAGGGATGGAGAAGCATCTGTCATGCAAATAGAGATCAAAAGAAAGCCGGAATAGTCAATATTCAAATTGGATAGAATAGACTTTATTTTTTTTTAAAGATTTTATTTATTCATTTGACAGAGAGCGAGCGATCACAAATAGGTAGAGAGGCAGGCAGAGAGAAAGGGGGAAGCAGGCTCCCTGCTGAGCAGAAAGCCCAATGCAGGGTTCGATCCCAGGACCCTGAGACCATGACCTGAGCTGAAGGCAGAGGCTTTAACCCACTGAGCCACCCAGGCGCCCGGACAGAATAGACTTTAAAACAAAGACAGAAACAAGAAGAAAAGGAAGGACACTATATCATAGTAAAGGAGACAATCCAACAGGAAGATGTAACACTCTTAAATAATTATACAACCAATGTAGGACTTCCAAATGCATAAAACCATTAATAACAAATAAAAGAACAAACTGAAAATAATACAAAAATAATAGATGACTTTAAGTCCCCACTTACACCAATGGACAGATAATATAAACAGAAAATCAACAAAGAAACAATGACTTTGAATGACACACTGGAACAGATGGACTTAACAGATATGTTCAGAACATTCCATCCTAAAACAACAGAATATACATGCTTTTCAAGTGCACACTGAACATTCTACATAGTATATCACATATTAGCCCTCAAAACCAGCCCCAACAAATTCAAGAATATTGAAGTCATGCCATCATTTTTAGATCAACCACAAGAGAAAATCTGCAAAGACCACAAATACACAGAGTTTAAACAACACGTTACTCAACAATGAATAGTCAACCAAGAAATAAAAGAAGAAATAAAAATACATGGAAACAAATGACAGTGGAAACACAGCAGTCCAAAACCTTTGGGATGTAGCAAAAGAGGTTCTAATAGGGAAGTTTATAGCAAAACAGGCCTCCTTAACAAAGCAAGAAAAATCTTAAGTGAACAACCTAACCTTACACGTAAAGGAGAAAAATGAAGAAAAAACAGGGAAAAAAAAAAACAAGAAGAAAGAAAACCCAAAACCAACAGAAGAAGAGGTATAGTAAGGATCAGAGCAGAAATAAATGATATAGAAATTAAAAACAAACAAAAACCAAACAAAAACACAATATAACAGTTAATGAATCTTTGAACATTACATCAAAAGCTAATGATGTACTATACCTTGGCTAATTGAACTTAAATAAAGTAAAAAAAGAACACATCAATGAAACCAGGAACTGATTCTTTGAAAAAAAGAAAGCTATACAATTGATTGATAAACCTCTAGCCAGACATATCAAGAATAAAAAAGAAGGGAATAAAGAATAGAAAAGAAAGAACACAAATAAAATCACAAATGACAGAGAATAACAAACACCACTGAAATACAAATAATTATAAGAGAATATTATGAAAAACTACATGCCAACAAATTGGGCAACCTAGAAGAAATGGATAAATTCCTAGAAACCTAAAAACTACCAAAATTAAAATAGGTAGAAATAGAAAATTTGAACAAAGCAATAATCAGGAAAGAAACTGAATCAGTAAGAAGAAGGAAACTAAACAAAACAAAATAAAACCTCACAACAAACAAGAATCCAGCACCAGATGGATTCATAGGCTAATTATACCAAATATTTAAAGAGGAGTTAATACTTCTTCTCAAAGATTCTTTAGTATTCTTCTCAAAGCATTACAAAAAAATGAGGGGGAAAAAAGGGAAAATTTCCAAATTCATTCTATGAGGCCAGCATTACCCTGATACAAAAACCAGATAAATATACCACTAAAAAAGAGAACTATAGGTCATTACCCTTATGAATACAGACAAAAAAAATCTGAACAAAATACCAGCAAACCAAATCCAACAATACATTTATAAAATTATTGACCATGATCAAGAGGCATTTATACATTGGTTGCAATTGTGATTCAATATTTGCAAATCAATCAGTGTGATACATCACATCAGTGAGAGAAAGGATAAGAACTCTATGATCATTTCAATAGACACAGAAAAAGCAAATTTTCTTCCCTCTTTTTTGTCTCTTCTGTGGGACTCCTATAATATGAATGTTAATACATTTGATGGAGTCACTGAATTCCCTAAGTCTACTCTTATTTTGCATAATTCTTTTTTCTCTCTTTTGTTCAGCTTGAATACTTCCACTAATGTGTCTTCTAGGTCACTAATCCATTCCTCTGATTCTTACATCTTGCTGTTCATTCCATCTAGTGTTTATCCTTTCATTTATAGTGCCCCCTATCTCTGCTATGTTATTCCTTATCTCTCTGTTAAAAAGTCTCCCTCATGTCTTCCACTCTTTTCCAAGTACAATGAATATCTCATGATTCTTGTTTTACATTTTCTTCAGGCATGTTACCTATGTCAGTTTTTTTTTAAATTTTATTTATTTGAGAGAGAGCACGAGTGCAGGAGGGGCAGAGGTAGAGGGAGAAGCAGACTTCCTGCAGAGCACAGAGCCCAACTCGGGGCCTGATCCAGGACCTTAAGATCATGACCAGAGCTGAAGTCAGATGCTTAACTGACTGAGCCACCCTGGGGCCCCTATCAATTTGCTTAGATCTCTGGCCTTGGATCTGTCCTGTTATTTCCTTTGGGATAAATTTCTGTCTCTTCTTTTTGTCTGCCTTGTGTGTCTGTTTTTGTGTGCTATAAAAGTTAGCTATCTCTTCTGCTCTTGAAAGTAGTGACTTTATTAAAGAAGATATTTATTTATATATTTGAGAGAAAGAGAGAGAGAAAGTCAGCATGAGCAGGGGGGAGGGGAGGGGAGAGAGGGAGAATCAGACTCCCAACCAAGCAGGGAGTCTGATGTGGGACTTGATCCCAGGGCCTTAGGACCATGACCCGAGCTGAAGGCATATGCCCAACAGACTGAGAAACGCAGGTGCCCATTAGTGACTTTTTACTTTTTACTTTTTTATTTTTTATTTATTTATTTTTAAAGATTTTATTCATTTATTTGACAGAGGAGAGAGATCACAAGTAGGCAGAGAGGCAGGCAGAGAGGGGGAAGCAGACTCTGCCGAGCAGAGAGCCCAATGCGGGGCTCGATCCCAGGACCCTGAGATCGTGACCTGAGCCAAAGGCAGAGGCTTTAACCCACTGAGCCACCCAGGTGCCCCAAGTAGTGACTTTTTAAAGAAGAGATCCTGCAGTACCCTGCCATGTACTGTCCTCTATTCACCAGAACATGACACTTGAGGAGAGTATCCTATGTGTGTTCCTTACACCCTGCTTTTGTGTCTCAGTCACTTTTCCTTTTAGCGAAGTTGTCTGCCCTGAGTCTCTGGCTCTTGTGGGCTGTGCTTGTTCTTTGTGGTGCTAATGATACCCAGAAAGGCTAGTTCTGATGAAGTGTATGCCAGGGAACATTAGAAAAATTTGTGTTGGGCTATAGTCCTATCACACATCCCCTAAAGTGCTGGGGTAGCTCAGGGCTGCACACCATGGCAGCTGATTGTGCAAGGCTGGGCATGGCATGGTGCATGGTGATGGCTGGGTATGGCTTAGGTAGGTAGACAATGATTGATATGGGTGTGCTACTGGGAATATAGGGTAGGTGGGTGCTGCATAACAGGAGCTGTGCACTTGGCAACTGGGCATGCATACACAGGTGGCTGGGCTCTCTATGGCAGCAGGTCAGAGAGCACAATGGCAGCCATGTACCTGGTAGCTGGGTAGCCTGCATTCAATAAAATTTGCCTTGAGCCTAGACCCAGATCTAGCAGTCTTATGGTGGGTAAGTCCCTCAGGTGAACTTGTGGGCATGGAACACTGTTACCAGGTTATTAAGCAAGTGTTTGTGCAGCCCTGCCTCCCCCAGGTGGCCCTATGTTTTTGTTGGGGGGCTGGGGAGGAAAATGGTGCCTGCCACTTTCCCCATTTTTGGTGAAGGTTCCACAGCAAACTCCAAAGTCAGTGTGAACAGAATTATCCTCCATTTGCTCCCCTGTGTAGTGTAAACTGATGTTTTTGTGTTGCTACTCCAAAGAGGCTGCTGTCTTTTTGAGGGTGGTGACCCAGCTATCACCTGCCCTCCCTGCTTACCCAGGGCTGAGTCAGCTGACTTTTAAAGTTCCAGGCTCCCACTGATTTTACAAAGTCACAGAATTCAGACTCTCTAGTTTTCAGAGTCAAACATTGTGGGTATTAGTCTTCCCCATGTGAGCTTCCTGGTGGGAAGTCCCATTCTCTGATCTCTACATGTGTGCATCTCCTTTCCTTCTGAAGACAACCTCCCTCTGCCTTTCTGACCTTCCTAAATTTTCAGATGTAGTTTTTTCTCTATATTTAGTTGTGGGGTTCTTTCTCTCAGTCTTTGGATGATTCTCTGGTTTATTTGAATGTGGATAATGTCTAGTTGTAAACATGTGATGGAGTGCGTTCAGGATGCTCATACTATGCCATCTTCCCAAGCTCCTCCTCAAGTAAATGTCAGATGGGTCTTGCTTTTTTATCCATTCAGTCACACTATGTCTTTTGATTACAGCGTTTAGTCCATTTACATTCAAAATAATTATTGACAGGTGTGTACTTATTTCCACTTCCAACAATTAAAAAATTGTTTTTAGGGTTTTCTTTTATAGTTCCTCTCTGTTCCTACTTTCTTCTATTGCTCTCTTCCCTTGTAGTTTAACGGCCTTCTTTAGTGTTATGCTTGGATTCCTTTCTTTTTATTTTTTGCACATATATTACAGGTTTTCGATTTGTGGTTACCATTAAGGTTTGTATATAACATCTTATATATACTATCTATGTTATGTTGGTGGTTGCTTGAAGTTGAACCCATTTTAAACAAACAATATTTATCATTATTATTTTTTATTATGTTATGTTAGTCACCATAGCAGTATGTCATTAGTTTTTGATGTAGTGCTCCAAGATTCATTATTTACATATAACACCCAGTGCTCCATGCAATACATGCCCTCCTTAATACCCATCACTGGGCCACCTCATCTTTCCACACACCTCCCCTCTAAAACCCTCAATTTGTTTCTCAGAGTCCACCCTCTCTTATGGTTCATCTCCTCCTCTGATTTCCCCTTCTTCACTTTTCCCTTCCTTCTCCTAAAGTCCTCCATGCTATTCCTTTTGTTCCACAAATAAGTGAAACCATGTGATAATTGACTTTCTCTGCTTGACTTATTTCACTCAGCATAATCTGCTCCAGTCCAGTCCATGCCAATACAAAAGTTTGGTATTCATCATTTCTGATTCCTGAGTTATATTCCATTGTATATACAACAAACTACAATTTTAAATTAAATTTTTATTAGGTTCAATAAGCCAACATATACTACATCATTATTTTTTGATTTAGTGTGCAATGATTAATTAGTCGTGTAGCACACAATGCTCATCACACCACACATGTCCTCCTCAATACCCATCACCCAGTTACCCCATCCCCCTACCCCCTCTCTTCTGTAACTCTCAGTTTATTTCCTGGAATGTAGAGCCTTTTATGGTTTGTCTCCCTCTCTGATTTCTTCCCATTCAGTTTTCCTACCCTTCTCCCATGGTCCTCCATGCTATCCCTTATGTTCCACATATGAGCGAAACCATATAATAATTATCTTTTTGTGCTTGACTTATTTCACTTAGCATAACCCTCTCTAATTCCATCCATGTCAATGCAAATGGTGGGTATTCATCTTTTTCTGATGACTGAGTAATATCCCATTGTGTATATGAACCACATCTTCTTTATCCATTCATCTGTTGAAAGGCATCTTGGCTCCTTCTATAGTTTGGTTATTGCTGCTATGGACATTGCTGCTACGAATATTACAGTGCATGTGCCCCATCTTTTCACTACAACTGTATCTTTGGGGTAAATACCTAGTAGTGCAATTGCTAGGTTGTAGAGTAGCTCTATTTTTAACTTTTTGAGGAACCTCCATACTATTTTCCAGAGTGGCTGTACCAGCCTGCATTCCCATCAAGTCTAACAGTGTTACCCTTTCTCCATATCCTCACCAATATGTATTTTCTGTTTTGTTAATTTTTGCCTTTCTAACTGGTGTAAGGTGATATCCCATTTTGGTTTTGATTATATTTCCCTGATGGCTAGCGATGTCAAACATTTTTTCATGTATTGTTAGCCATTGTATGTCTTCTTTGGAGAAGTGTCTGTTCCTGTCATCTACCCATTTCTTTTTTTTTCTTGAAGATTTTTATTTTTTTTTCATTTTTTAATTCCCCCCCGAATACTTTATTTTATTTTTTCAGTGTTACAAGATTCATTGTTCATGTACCACACCCAGTGCTCCATGCAATACGTTCTACCCATTTCTTGACTGGATTATTTGTTATTTGGGTGTTGAGAGTCAATTATCATATGGTCTCACTTACGTGTGGAGCATAAGGAAAAACATGGAGTTTCATAAGTTCTTTATAGGTCTTGGATACCAGCTCTTTACCTGATATGTCATTTGCAAATATCTTCTCCCATACCATAGGTTTCCTTTTAGTTTTGTTGAATGTTTCCTTTGCTGTGCAGAAGCTTTTATCTTGATAAAGTCCCAAAAGTTCATTTTTGCTTTTGTTTCCCTTGCCTTTAGAGATATACCTTGCAAGAAGTTGGTGTGGCTGAGTTCAAAGTGGTACTGATGGTGTTCTAATCTACGATTTTGATGATTCCTGTCTCACATTGAGGCATTTCATCCATTTTGAGTTTATCTTCGTGTATGGTGTAAAAGAATGGTCCAGTTTCATTCTTCTGCATGTGGCTGTCCAGTTTTCCCAACACCATTTATTGAAGAGACTGCCTTGTTGCATTGGATATTATTTCCTGCTTTGTCAAAGATTAGTTGACCATAGAGTTGAGGGTCCATTTCTGGGGTCTCTATTCTGTTCCATTGATTTACGTGTCTGTTTTTATATGTGTACCATGCTGTCTTCGTGATCACAGCTTTGTAATATAGCTTGAAGTCAAGCATTCTGATGCCTCCAGCTTTGGTTTTCTTTTTCGACATTCCTCTGGCAATTTGAGGTCTTTTCTGGTTCCGTACAAATTTTAGGATTGTTTGTTCCAGCTCTGTGAAAAATGTTGGTGTCATTTTGATATAGATAGCATTGAAAGTAAAGATTGCTCTGGGCAGCATAGACATTTTCACAATGTTTATTCTTCCAATCCATGAGCGTGGAACATTTGACATCTTTGTGTTTTCCTCAGTTTCTTTCATAAGTGTTCTGTAATTTCTAGAGTACTGATCTTTTACCTCTTTGGTTAGTTATTTTCCTAGGTATCTTATGGGTTTTGGTGCTATTGTAAATGGAATCTATTCCTTAATTTCTCTTTCTTCAGTCACATTGTTAGTATATAGAAATGCAACTGATTTCTGTGCATTGATTTTGTGTCCTGCCATGTTGCTGAATTGCTGTATGAGTTTTAATAATTTGGAGGTGAAGTCTCTTGGATTTTCCACATAATGTATCATGTCATCTGTGAAGAGACAGAGTTTGACTTCTTCTCTCCAATTTGAATGCCTTTTACTTCTTTTTGTTTTCTGATTGCTGAGGCTAGGACTTCTAGTACTATGTTGAACAATAGTGTTGATAGTAGACACCGTTGTCATGTTCTTCATCTCAATGGGAAGGCTGTCAGTTTTTCCCCATTGAGAACCATATTTGCTCTGGGCTTTTCATAGATGGCTTTTATGATATTGAGGTATGTTCCCTTTATCCCTGTGTTTTAGAGTTTTAATCAGTAAAGGATGCTCTATTTTGTCAAATGCTTTTTCTGCATCAATTGAGAAGATTATACGGTTCTTGTCTCTTCCTTTGTTAGTGTGATCTATCATGTCGATTGATTTGTGAATGTTGAACCACACTTGCAACCCAGGAATAAATCCCAACTGGTCATGGTGAATCATCCTTTTTTTGTACTGTTGGATCCTATTGGCTAGGATCTGGTTGAGTATTTTGGCATCCTTGTTCATCAGGGATATCGGTCTGTAATTCTGTTTGATGGGGTCATTTTCTGGCTTGGGGATCATGGTAATGCTTGCCTCACTGAACAAGTCTGGAAGTTTTCCTTCTGTTTCTATTTTTTGGAACAGCTTCAGTAGAATAGGTATGATTTCTTCATTAAATGTTTGGTAGAATTCCCCCAGGAAGCCTTTTGGCCCTGGACTCTAGTTTTTTGGGAGGTTTTTGATGACTGCTTCAATTTCCTTGCTGATTATTGGTCTGTTCAGATTCTCTATTTCTTCTTGTTTAGGTCTTGGTAGTTTGTGAGTATATAGGAATGCATCCATTTCTTCTAGTTTGTTGCCTAGTTTGTTGGCATATACCTGCTGGTAATAAGTTCTAATAATTGTCTCTATTTCCTTGGTATTAGTCATGATTTCTCCCCTTCCATTCATGATTTTATTAATTTGGGTCCTTTCTTTTTTCTTTTGGATAAGTCTGGTCAGTGGTTTATTGATCTTATTAATTCTTTCAAAGAACCAGTTTCTAGAGTCGTTGATCTGTTTATAATTTCTATTTCATTGATTTCTGTCCTAGTCTTTATTATTTCTCTTCTCTTGCTTGATTTAGGTTTTAATTGCTGTTCTTTCTCCAGCTCCTTTAGTAGGGATAGCTTGTGCATTTGGGATTTTTCTAATTTTTTGAGAGAGGCTCGGATGGCTATGTACTTCCCTCTAAGGACCTCCTTTGCAGTATCCCATAGGTTCTGAACCAATGTGTTTTCATTTTCATTGGTTTGCATGAATTGTTTAAGTTCCTCTTTAATTTCCTGGTTGACCCATTCATTCTTTAGCAGGATACTCTTTAACCTCCAGGTGTTTGCATTTCTTTCAAATTTTTCTTCTTGGTTGAGTTCCAGTTTCAAAACATTGTGGTCTGAAAATATGTGGAGAATAATCTCATTTTTTTGGTATTGGTTGAGACCTGATTTGTGACCACATATGGGCTATATTCTGGAGGAAGTTCTATATGCCCTTGAGAAGAATGCGGATTTGTTGTTTAACATGGAATATTCTGTATATATCTATGAAACCCATAAGTCCATCAATTCTCTTGTTTTTTTTTTTTTGTTGTTGTTGTTGTTGATCTGCTTAAATGATCTATTGCTGTGAGTAGAGTGTTGAAGTCTCCTACTATAAAAGGATTATTATCAATATGATTCTCTGTTTTGGTTATTTGTTGGTTTATGTAGTTGGCTGCTCCCATGTTGGGGCATAGATATTTACAATTGTTATATTTTCTTGTTGGATAGACCCTTTAAGTATGATATAGTGTCCCTCTACATCTTTTACTACAGTCTGGTTTAAAATCCAATTTGTCTGATACAAGGATTGGTACACGAACTTTCCATTAGCATGGAAGATGGTTCTCCATCACCTCAGTTTCAATCTGGAGGTGTCTTTTGGTTCAAAATGAGTCTCTTGTATACAGCATATGGATGAGTCCTGCTTTTTAATTCAATCTGAAACTCTATATTTTGATGTGACTGTTCAGCCAGTTCACATTGAGAGTAACTATTTTTTTAAGGATTTTATTTATTTATTTGACAGAGAGAGAGATCATAAGTAGGCAGAGAGGCAGGCAGAGAGAGAGAGGGAAGCAGGCTCCCTGCTGAGCAGAGAGCCCGATGCAGGGCTCGATCCCAGGACCCTGAGATCATGACCTGAGGTGAAGGCAGAGGGTTCAACCCACTGAGCCACCCAGGCGCCCCTGAGAGTAACTATTGAAAGATATGAATTTAGTGCCATTGTATCACTTGTACATTTCCAATTTCTATGGATTGTCTCTATTAATTTCTCGCTATATTACTCTGAGGTGGTTTTTTTTTTTTTCTTTTATAGAATCCCCCTTAATATTTCTTGCAGGGCTGGCTTGGTGGTCACATATTCTATCAGATTCTGCCAGTCCTGGAAGCTCTTTATCTCTCCATCTATTCTGAATGACAGCCTTGCTGAGTAAAGTATTCCTGGCTGCATATTCTTTTCATTTAGTACCCTGAATATGTCTTGCCAGCCCTTCCTGGCTTGCCAGGTCTCTGTGGATAGCTCTGATGTTATTCTGATGTTCCTCCCTCTGTAGGTAAGAAATCTTCCCCCCCCAGCTGCTCTCAGGATAGCTTTCTTGCCTCTAAGATTTGTAAACTTCACTATTATATGTTGGGGTGTTGATCTACTTTTATTGATTTTGGGAAGGATAACCTCTGCTTCCTGGACACTAATGCTTGTTTCCTTCCCCAGATTAGAGAAGTTCTCAGCTATAATTTGCTCAAATATACTTTCTAGTCCTATCTCTCTCTCCACCCCCTGGGGGATCCTAATAATTCCAACACTGGAACGTTTCATGGTGTCATTGATCTTTCTAAGCCTATTTTCATGGGCTACTAGCTAGCTGCCTATCCCTATTTTCCTCAGCTTCCTTCCTTTCCATCAGCTTATCTTCTAGATCACTGATTCATTATTTTGCATCATTTACCCTGCATAAACTGTTAGAACAGTTTAAACTGTGTCTCATTCATAGCATTTTCCAGTTCAGCCTGATTTGATCTCATTTCTGCCCTTAGAGATTATATATTGTCACTAATGCTTTTTTCAAGCTTAGCTATTGACTTCATGGTTGCTCTCCTGAAGTCTATTTCTTACATCTTGGTTCAATCCATATCCATTACTTCTGTGGCAGAGAACATTGTCTCTGGTTCTTTTTTGTTGTTGTTGTTGGGAGTTCCTCCTCCATCCTGTCAAAGGATGGTTGAGCTAGTGAACAGTGTCCAAAATATTGACCACGACCCAAGCAAAATGCACCCTAGAAAAAATCCAAAGTGGTCAAAAGCTACCACACATATGCAACCAAAGCCAAGATGATCTACAATAATAAAAAAGAAAACAGAAGGGGGGCAGGGAGAGAAATTATAATCTCTCAGGGTGGACAAAGCAGGGTGATCTGCTTGTTCCTGATTGATTTTTGGTCTGTGTGTTAGAAGAGACTATATCCCAAAATTGCAAAGATCAGAAATAAATAAATAAATAAATAAATAAATAAATAAGTGTGTGTGTGTGTGTGTATATCAAGATAAAATTGAATAGTGAAAAATGGGCTAGTATGGGGCATAAATCTATAAAACATATATGTGAAAAAATAAAAGTTAAAGTGTGACTTTAAAAACATAAACTTGGAAATAAGAATCTATTTGAAACAGAAACAGGGTAAAAAAAAAAAAAAAAGAAAGAATAAGAAAAGAAACTAAAAAAGAAATGTAAAATTTTAGCCTAAAGTATAAACGTGTCATGAGGAAATGCCTGGATCTCCCTATATTATTATCCCCTGTTGCTGGAGCTTTACAGTCCTGTGGGAAATAAGCTTATCATTCACCTGCCGCTTCCTGATGGCGAACGGGAGAAGAATGAGGCACAAACAAGTCAGCTGCAAGAGAAAGGGAGCAGGGGTTGACAGTAGAGAAGACTGTCGCCCCGAACAACTCCTCAGTCCCGTATTTATTGGATACAGGATAACAACTAACAAAGGAGTAGAAAACGGCTATACATTAACCATATGCCTTGTAGATAAGCAAGAAGGAATATGAGTTCTACATTGATTACAAATCTTATAGGTAAGTAAAAAAGGTATCATGATTCGGGTGCTCTGTAATGTGAGTCCCTTGAAGCTGATGATCGGTGGGACCGGCTCGAATACGAATCTTTTCCTCTTTTTCATGACGAAACTTTATGAAATGAGAGGGCACCCATACGGGCTCACTGGCCTCGTCGGGTAATACACATGCATATCCTTTTCCCCAGGTAACTAAGTTACCAAGGAGCCATTGATTAGAAATAATATTTTTCCACCAGATCGGAGGATATACGTCATTTTGTTTTTGTTTACTAAAATGTCTTTCTACTGCTGCAATGTTTTTATCATCATGATTCAAAAAATTAAGAGTAAATAAAAGTTGTGCTAATATTTCTTGAGGAGGACCTTGTATTCCCCCTTTTTGTTTATGAAGCTGTAATTTTAATATTTGATTATCTTGCTCTACAATTCCTTGTCCTTGAGGATTATATGGGATGCCAGTAGAATGTTTAATATTCCATAAATTAAAGAAGGATTGTAGTTTATTGGAAACATAAGCAGGTGCATTATCAGTTTTTATAACTTCGGGCATCCCCATGACTGCAAAGGCAGAGTGGAGATGCTTAATAACATGTGCAGCAGTTTCTCCTGTTTGAGCTGTAGCCCATAAAAAGCAAGAATGTGTATCTATAGTGACATGAAGAAAAGATTGTCTCCCAAATGAAGGAATGTGAGTGACATCCATCTGCTATATTTCATTTGCAGTTATGCCTCGTGGGTTGACGCCCGCTGTCTGTGTAGGCAGATTGATGGCACCATAAGAAAGGCAAGAATGGACGATAGAATTTGCTTGTTCTTTAGTAATAGGAAATTTTTGTCTAAGTCCTTTTTGGTTTACATGTGTAAGAGAGTGAAAATCGGATGCTTCCTGAAAAGCTGAGAAAACAAGAGAGTCAGCTATTTTATTACCTTTGGTTAATGGCCCAGGAAGGTGGGTGTGACTTCGGATGTGTGTAGCATAGAAAGAGGCAGAACGCTGATGAATAAGGGATTGTAAATAATGAAATAATGAGTGGAGGGAGACATCAGAAGTATAAATAGTAGCAGTTTTGATGTGCTGTAAAACATATACTGTATATAAAGAATCAGATAACAGGTTAAATGCAGAAGAAACATCTTGAAACAATGTAATAACTGCCATTAATTCTGATTTTTGTGCTGAAAGACCTGTAGTAGATATGATTTTTGAGGTAGGACCATAATAACATGCTTTGCCTTTGACAGAGCCATCGGAAAAGTAAGTAGGAGCATCTGTTATTGGATTTTTAGAAGAAATTTTAGGAAGGACAAAAGCAGTACGTTTTAAAAAGGAGATAACAGGTAAAGAGGGATAATGAGAAGAAGTGTTTCCAGTAAAGCCACTAAAGGCAATTTGTCAATTTAAATCATTCTGGAATGCTGTTTCAATTTGTATCTTATTTAAAGGCAAAACAATAACCTTTGGATCATATCCCTGTATTTGGCGAGTTCTTTATCTTCCTAATTGAATAATGCTGCCAATATGGTCTATATAGGTAGTGAGTGTTTTAACAGTATTATTTGGAAGGAAAATCCATTCTGTGATTAGTTCTTCCTGTATAATTAATCCAGTGGGTGTATGTGGGGTATGAAAAATAAGAATATCTAATGATATCTCAGGTTGGACTCTATCCGTTTGCATTGACTGAATCTAGTTTTCAACAAATTGCAATTTGTTTAAGGCCTCTTTTGATAGGGTCCTAGGGCTGTTCAAATTAGGACCTCCCTTCATTTTTTTTTTTCATTTTTTCCCCAAATACTTTATTTTTTCAGTGTTACAAGATTCACCGTTTATGTACCACACCCAGTGCTCCATGCAATACGTGCCCTCCTCAATACCCACCACCAGGCTCGCCCATCCCCCCACCCCCGCCCCTCCAAAACCCTCAGTCCCTTGTTCTGAGTTCACAGTCTCTCATGGTTTTTCACCGCTCCGATTTCCTCCAATTCATCTCTCCCTTCTCTCTCACAATGTCCTCCATGTTTCTCCTTATGCTCCACATGTAAGTGAGACCATATGATAATTGACTTTCTCCGCTTGACTTATTTCACTCAACATAATCTCTCCAGTCCAGTCCATGTTAAAATAAAAGTTGGGTATTCATCCTTTCTGATGGAGGCATAATATTCCATTGTATATATGGACCATATCTTCTTCAATAAATGGTGCTGGGAAAATTGAACAGCTATATGTAGAAGAATGAAACTTGACCATTCTCTTACACTATACACAAAGATCAACTCGAAATGGATAAAAGACTTCAACGTGAGGTAGAAATCTATCAAAATCCTAGAGGAGGACATAGGCAGTAAACTCTTCGACATCAGCCACAGCAAATTCTTTCAGGACATGTCTCCGAAGACAAAGGAAACAAAAGCAAAAATGAACTTTTGGGACTTCATCAAGATAAAAAGCTTCTGCACAGCAAAGGAAACAGTCAACAAAACAAACCGGCAACCCACAAAATGGGAAAAGATATTCGCAAATGACATTACAGACAAAGGTCTGATATCTAAAATCTATAAAGAACTCCTCAAACTCAACTCTCGAAAAACAGATAATCACGTCAAAAAATGGGCAGAAGACATGAACAGACACTTCTCCAAAGAAGACATACAAATGGCTAACAGACACATGAAAAAACGTTCATCATCATTAGCCATCAGGGAGATTCAAATCAAAACCACACTAGGATCTCCCTTCAAAGAGGCAAATAGAAGCTGCAAAGCATAAGTGGGGATTCCAAATTTAGGTCTTATCCAATTTATGTCTCCCAATAATTTTTGCAAATCATTTGAGGTCGTAATTTTATCTCTATGGATTTGAACTTTCTGTGGATTAATTGAGGTCCTGTCCATAATGAACCCCAAATACGAGAAAGGTGTGATGGTTTGTACTTTTTCCGGAGCTATAATTAGTTTGTATTTTTCAAATTGTAACTGAAGCATATTAAATGCATCCTGTAATTGATGTTATCAGAGGCTGCATATAATATATCATCCATATAATGGATAAGATAAATTTGTGGAGGGGTGCCTGGGTGGCTCAGTGGGTTAAAGCCTCTGCCTTCGGCTCAGGTCATGATCTCAGGGTCCTGGGATCAAGCCCCGCATGGGGCTCTCTGCTCAGTGGGGAGCCTCCTTCCCCCTCTCTCTCTGCCTGCCTCTCTGCCTACTTGTGATCTTTCTGTCAAATAAATAAATAAAATCTTTAAAAAAAAAATAAATTTGTGGAAATTGATCTCTGACTGGCTGTATAACTTTTGCCACATATTCCTGACAGATAGTAGAGCTATTTAACATTCCCTGTGGCAAAACTTTCCATTGATACCGTTTGTCTGGTTCTTTTAAATTAACACTGGGAATTATGAAAGCAAAACAGGGACAATCTTCCTTAGCAAATGGTATAGTATAAAAGCAATCCTATAAATCTATGATAATTACTGGCCATTTGCATGGAACTAGATTAGGCAAAGGCAATCCAGGTTGGAGAGACCCCATGGGTTGGATAACAGAATTAACCATACGCAGGTCTGTTAAAAGTCTCCACTTTACTGATTTTTTCTTAATAACAAAGACAGGTGAATTCCAAGGACTGTGAGATTCTTCAATATGCCCTTTCCTTATATGTTCCTCAACTAGGGCTTGTAAAGCAAGTAATTTCTCTTGTGTTAAGGGCCCCTGCTCCACCCATATAGGTTTATCACTTTTCCAATTTAACTTAGTGGGTTCAGGAGCAGTGGCCCTCAGTGAAAAATCTGGGAATCCTCCTTTTGTTCTGTTATTGGAGAAGGAGGGGGAGGAAATTCCTCCTTTATGATGACCTTAGCCATTTCTTTTCGCTCCTGGATGGCATGTTCAGGTTCCTCTTTTTTAGTTTCTCCTGAACATTCATTATTGTTCTCCAAATCAGGGGTTTGTAAAGGCTTCAAAGCAGAGCGAATAAGAGTCCAAGTGAACCATATTGTAATCAGAATTGGTTTTCCTTTAGTATGCAAAAGTTTTAACTCATGACCTACTTTTTCCCATGTCTGTAAATCCAAAGTCCCTAATGTAGGGAACCAGGAGCAATATTCTTTAATTACCTTTAAAAGCTCCAAAAGTTGGCCCTCGCTGACTTTGCTCCTCCCACCTTTAGGAGCTGTCTCAGTAAGCATATGTAAGGGTGATATTGGTCTGTGCTCTCTATATTACCCATACCCTCCGATAAGTACCCACAACTCACCAGCGGGAAAAAGGCATGGCCGTGCAAAAATTCGCGTTGGGGCTTCTCCGATTTCAGTTCAGGTCCCTATTCGGGTGCCATTTGCTGCTTCCCGACGGTGCACGGGAGAAGAATGAGGCACAAACAAGTCAGCTGCAAGAGAAAGGGAGCAGGGGTCGACAGTAGAGAAGACTGTCGCCCCGAACAACTCCTCAGTCCCATATTTATTGGATACAGGATAACAACTAACAAAGGAGTAGAAAACGGCTATACATTAACCATATGCCTTGTAGATAAGCAAGAAGGAATATGAGTTCTACATTGATTACAAATCTTATAGGTAAGTAGGGAGAGTACATTATATATGGTCAAGCAGTATAGAATTTATAGTTGAGCAAGCACAATTAAGGGGATCGTCTTGATTAATGGTAGGCTGTCTCTGAGGCAGGGGAGATAACATCAAAAGTGAAGCAGGCAGCGTTCCACCCTGAGCGGGCCAGGCGATCCCGGCTGCTCGGCTTCCAAGACCTATATCATCCTCTCTCCCAGAGACCTGTTGCTAATGCATGTTTTTCTTAAGGTAACATTTAAGCATGCTTGCCAGGCTGGCACAATTTCTCATAGGTTATATTTTAAGCAATACATTGTTCTGAGGGACGGTTACATTCACCTGTTCTTCCAATCTGTCTTCTGAGGAGAGGGGCCTGCTGCTGGGCTTCTCAGGCATCTTTGCCTGGGTGGAGTTGCCCTACCCCTTGTCAGGGGGAGGAGCTTAATGTGAGCTGGTCGGCTTTGTGCCTTTTATACCCCCTGGTGTCTTCCCACTTCTCTTTCAAGAGTTAGAACAAATATGGCCTGTGGGAATCTCTGGCCCAGAGTCGCAAGATCACAGTCCCCTTTCTTCAATAAATCCTCCAAGTCAAACCATCTCCACTTCTGTGTGTACCAAACTCCACAGACTCATGCTCTTCATGTTCCCTGTAACTCTCCTGGGGGAAGTTCTGGGGACTTGTGAGCCTCTCTGTGCTTTGTTACTTTTCAATTGCTAGCAGCCATGGGCTCACGTGAGCACCCACTTCTGCAGCTCCCAAGTCATGGCTGGGTGCTGCCTCAGTGTCCATTTGGGGGTCACACCACCCTGAGAACTGTTGCCTTATCCTGAGCACAAGCTGTTTTATATCTTCCCTAGGGTGTTAAATAGCCCTAACCTTCTAGTACTTTCCAGGGTGGTCAGGCAGGGGGCCATCTCTCTACCAGCTTAGATCATGGTTTATGTGACTGAAGCTGAGAGTCCCTTCTGGGCTTGCTGACCATAACCAGTCTCCCTGCTCCACTGCTTGGGCACTCTCTTGATTCAAGCTCCCCTGTTCTTTCTGAGTCTCCTGGAATCCTGAGACCACAATGATCCACCTAGAATTCTGCCCTATTAATTCCCTGTGCCCTTTTCTGAAAGGGGTGCCTCTCACTGGAGCAGATTTCCAATGGTCCCTATTTTTTATCCCAGTGTTGTATCACTTTCCTGTGTCTGACTTACAGAGGCTCCCTCCTCCTTCCATATTCTTTCAATATTTCCCCTGAAGATTCAAGGTTCTGCACCTCCTACCTTGCAAAAATAGTTGTCTTTCTGCTTATAGAGATCCAGATAAATCTTTGTACATCTCAGGTTGAATTCGTGTGTATTCAGAATCATTTGACAGATATTTAGATAAATTTGAGGGACCAAATGAAACGAGGTCCCCTACTCTGCCACCCTCTTGCCCCCACAAACTATTTTTTTTACTCCCTCCACCTTTTATGTGTATAATATCATAATTTACATGCTTTTATTTGGGGGAATATCTTATTGGATTTTTATTGTTACAATTTCTCTGTCTTTGTGTCTTAACATCCTTATTAGCCTTATAAGTAATTATCTACTAATTTTATTATATGTTTGCATTTATCTGTGAGCTTTTTCCTTTAGTAATACTCTTTTTTTTCCATACTTGAGATTTGATTTATTTAAGTCTATGCAACCAGTGCCCACATTGATTGTGTCTTTTTTTCCCTAAATATTTTTATTTTATTTTTTCAGTGTTACAAGATTCATTGTTTATGTACCACACCCAGTGCTCCATGCAATAAGTGCCCTCCTCAATACCCACCACCAGGCTCGCCCATCCCCCCACCCCACTCCCCTCTAAAACTCTCATTCTGTTGCTCTGAGTTCACAGTCTCTCATGGTTCTTCGCCCCTTTGATTTCCTCCAATTCATCCCTCCCTTCCCTCTCACAATGTCCTCCATGTTTTTCCTTATGATTGTGTCTTTATGGAAGTGTTTATTGAATCCTCTACTTCAGATGATTCCCTCCCTCTAATATTTATCCTCATCTTTTAAGTTAATGTATTTTTTGTTAAAATTATCTCTTTGGTTATGGGCAAAGTTCATAGGGCAGAATTACTATTGAAATAGTATCACAGTTTTTTTTTTAAGTTCCTTATACAGCATATGTAATAAACTTGTCATATATATATATATATATATATATATATGTATATGTATTTCTATATTGTTTTTATTTCCTTGCTGCTATGACCTATTGCTTAGAAACTTCTATTTAGTCCTTTATACAATTATGTTAATCATTAAAGGAATTTTGCTTACAACTAATATTTGCAAAAGTTGCTTTTTGCCCAAATCTTCTTCACCCAAAGAGATAAGGAAATATGTACAGAAGTAACTATTTCATGTTTAAGATTTATAGAAACTGCATAACCAAATCCCTGTATGTAAAGATCAACTGACCCAAAACAAAGAAGTTACATACCCTTGCTCAGGTATCTATTGATGTAAGTCATCTTTTGACTCCAACTTAGTGCCACTTCCCTCTTTTGTTAACATAAAAAAAGTTTGATTTCATGCTGAGGAAGATGGTGATTTGGGACAATAGTATACCTTCTCAGTTTGCTTGCTTTCCAAATAGTCTTTTTCCTTACTCCAAAATCTTGTCTCTCAACTTATTAGTCTATCATGCAGTAAGCAGAATGAGCTTGGACTCGGTTACAATGAGAGTAAATTGTAATGTATTTGACAAGAAATTTGGTTATGTCTTATTAGATTTTTAGGAATTTCATACAAATATACTCTAGGGAAAGCTTAGCATCACTTTTTACTTGACAATGTTTCCCATGAAATTTAACATATACAAAAAATTATATAGTTGTAAAAAATATAGCTCTTGTAATGGAAGAAACTCAGTTTCTTAAGTAACCAAAGACCCCAAAAGGACAAAACATAAAATATTTGCTTTCTAGGAAGATTAGATTAAAGGTAAAGAAAAAACTTTATTTACAACTTCTTATTAATTGTATACCAATAATCTAGGAAAACTTTTTTAATAGAGAGAAGACCAAATTCCAGTTTTGCATCAGTTTACTTTTGACAGTAAAACACTTCTTTTTTTTCTTTTTAACTCACATAAAGTCATTCCAATATTAATACCTGTAAAAAAAATCTTTCCCAGTATTTCTGTTTCACAAACTTTCTGCAACTTTCTATATTTATTCAGTTTTTCTTTCAAAACCCTATCATGAATCAGGTACCCAGTCACAAGTCTAATGCTTTTGGTGATATTTGTGGTCTTATGGAACTTGTGGACTAGATTTTGGCCAAGAAAACTTTTACAGAAGTTTGTATTTTGAAGACCCTCTTTTCCTTCAGTCTCTGTGGGAAATGTTTTGGTTATCTCCTGGGGTGTTACATTTCAAAGACCTGATAATATTTACAACTTCAAGGAACAGAGAAAATATGCATGTTCTGTCCTAAGAATTTTGGGATAATTGTTATTTAAAATTTTACTTTGCATTAAGGGTCTGAAGATTTGGGTCAGTTTGTCTGTTTTACTGTCAATCAACATAACATCTTCTTTTTCATTTTCATCACTGTCTCAGAGATTTCACCTCTTAGTGCCCTAATCACACTCTGTCACAAGACCCTGGATCTTAATCCATAGTACACTCTCATAGCTTTGCAAAACAACATGCTAAGATCTCTAAGTTATTATCCTGCTCTTCCACTTTGTCTGCCAGTCCCAAAACTAGCAGAGTAGTAGACACTCACACATCTTTCTCTAACCTCAGCTCTTCTAATTTGTACTTCAGTGTTTAACAGGCTATTGGTTGTCTGCCAAACTGCCCATAATGGAGGCCAGACCTCTGTAGCCACAATTTGTTTTCCTTCTCTGGCGCAGTGCCCATGTGCATTCCTCTAATAAGTGCATTAGACTTGCTGGCATTTTGAGAGTATCCCTTTATGTGGTAGTCCACAATCATCTAACATATAGGCCACTCCTCCCCCACATGGACGTCACTGGCCACAGTGGGATTTCTTCTTTGTACACTCTTTTTTCCAAGGCTAGGAAACTTATGTAAAAGGTTTGTATGGATCTTCCTGTCCCACACCAAAGCAGGTGGCCGGTTTGGGTCATCCCCTTCAAATGCCTCATTCCAAATGCTTTTTAAATTTTTTTTACTCTCCTGTCTGGCTCACCAATTGTTGGTTTGCAACCCTCTCATGAGTTTCTCAGTGTAATCTGAAACCGGCCGCATATGCAGGGATCAGGGTGAGATTGAAGAAAGAAACAGGCCACTCTGGGTTGGTGGGGGCAGTTTCTGTTTTGTTTTGTTTTGTTTTCGTTGAAATATAGTTGACACACAGTTTTATATTAATTTCGGGCTTTAGGTGGCAGTTTTAATATGTAAAAGGAACTTACTTATGCAGCCTAACTTGAGTTGCAACAAGAGAAATGGATCCGCACACCCACCCAAAAACCCTTAAAAGTTTATAAAGAGGTTTTAAATGATTTAAGTTACATAAACCATGTAGTTGTTTTGAACACTACATCACTATTTCAATATGATTTTCCTAGAGCAGCCTCTGAGAGGAAGAAAGGCAAGCAGAATCCACATTCCAAAAACAGTAGAGGGAGTGAGAAGCCTCCAGTTGACTGGCTCAACCTCAAGTGTTAATTAATGGTCACAATTTTTGATGACCTTCCTCTACATTCTGGGTATTCACCTCTTATCAGATATATTATTTGCAAATATTATCACTCCCTTTCAATACCTTGCTGTTTTGTTTCATTGATGATTTCCTTTGTTGTGAAGAAGTTTTTTTTTTTTAATTTAATTTAATTTTCTCAGTATTCCAAGATTCATTGTTCATGCACCACACCCAGTGCTCCATGCAATACGTGCCCTCCTCAGTACCCACCACCAGGTGGTGTGAAGAAGTTTTTTGTTTGATATAGTCCTTATTGTTTATTTTTGCTTTTGTTGCCTTTACTTTTGGAATCAGATCAAAAAAAAAAAAAATAGCCATGAATTTGGGGAAGATGGCAGAATAAGACAGTCCCAAGCTCATTTGTTGCAACGATACAACTAAATAACACCAACCTGGATTAAATAAACCAGACATTGAACCAAAGACTGGCAGAACAATCTCTCCACAGCTAAATGTAAAGAGGTCACATCAAAAAGGTAAGAAAAGCAGAGATGTGGTGAGGAGCCAAATGTATCCATGAGAATATCTGCAAGATAGAGGGGCACAGTAGATATAGAGAGGACCAGATCCCCATACCAGGCACCCCAAGCATAGGAGACCTAAATGGGGCAGACAAAGCCCCATAAATTTTGGGTTGGAAAACCATAGGGACCTAGTGACTAGTGGGGCTTAACAAGTGGAAATTTACAAATCAGCAGGCTTGACTCTGGGAGAGTCAGGAGGGTGGAGTGCCTGCCCTTAAAAAGATAACACCATATTATCCTCTCAGTTGATGCAGAAGAAGCATTTGACAAAATACAACATACTTTCTTGATAAAAACTTTTCAGAGGATAAGGATAGCAGGAACACATATCAACATCATAAAAGCCATCTATGAAAAACCCACAGTGAATGTGATTCTCAATGGGGAAAAACTGAGAGCTTTTACCTAAGCTCAGAAACTCAACAGGGATGCCCACTCTCACCACTTTTGTTCAACATAGTACTAGAAGTAATAGCCTCAACAATCTGATAACAAAAAGAAATAAAAAGCATTCAAATTGGCAAAGAAGAAGTCAAACTCACCTCACAGGTGACATGATACTTTATGTGGAAATCCGAAAGACTCCACCCCAAATTACTAGAACTCATATGGCAAATCAGCAGCATGGCAGGATACAAAGTCAATGCACGGAAATCAGTTGCTTTTCTATACATTAACAATGTGCCTAAATAAAGAGAAATTAAGAAATCGATTCCATTTACAGTAGCACCAAAAGCCATAAGATACCCGGGAATAAAACTTCCCAAAAGGGTAAAGGATTGGTACTCTAAAAACTATATGACACTGGGCGCCTGGGTGGCTCAGTGGGTTAAGGCTTCTGCCTTCAGCTCAGGTCGTGATCTCAGGGTCCTGGGATCAAGCCCCACATTGGGCTCTCTGCTCAGCGGGGAGCCTGCTTCCCCCTCTCTCTGCCTGCCTTTCTGCCTACTTGTGATCTCTCTCTCTCTCTCTCTGTGAAATAAATAAATAAAATATTTAAAAAAAAAACTATATCACACTTATGAAAGAAATTGAGGAAGACACAGAGATGGAAAAAGATTCCATGTTCATGGATTGGAAGAAAAACACTGTGAAAATATCTGTGCTGCCAAGAGCAATCTTCACTTGCAATGCTATCCTTATCAAAAGAAAATCAACATCTTTCACAGAGTTGGAACAAACAATCCTAAAATTTGTATGGAACCACTAAAGACCCATATTTGCACCAATACCATGCTGTCATTACCAGGGGAATGTTGAAAAAGAAAACCAAAGCAGGGGGCATTGAAATGCCTGACTTCAAGCTATATTATAAAGCTGTGTTCATCAAGACAGAATGATATTGGCACAAAAACAGACACATAGATCAGTGAAACAGAATAGACCCCAGAAAAGGACCCTCAACTCTATGGTCAACTATTCTTTGACAAAGCAGGAAAGAACATCCAGTGGAAAAAAGGCAGTATCTTCAATAAGTGGTGCTGGGAAAACTGGACAGCCACATGCAGAATGAAACTGGGCCATTCTCTTACACCATACACAAAGATCAACTTGAAATGCATGAAAGACCTCAATATGAGACAGGAATCCATCAAAATCCTAGAGAAGAACATAGGCAATAACCTCAACACAGCAACTCCTTTCAAGACACATCTCCAAAGGCAAGGGGACTTCATCAAGATAAAAAGCTTCTACACAACAAAGGAAACAGTTAACAAAACTAAGAGGCAACCCACAGAATGGGAGAAGATATTTACAAATGACACTTCAGATAAATGACTGATATCCAAAATCTATAGAGAATTTCTCAAACTCAACACCCCAAAAAACCCCAATAGTCCAGTCAAGAAATGGACAGAAGATATGAACAGAAGCTTCTGCAAAGAAGACATAAAAACGGCTAACAGACACATGAAAAAATATTCAACATCATTAGTCACAAATCAAAACCACAATGAGAGGAGGAGGGGCAAGATAGCATAGAAGTAGGAGACCCTTTTTCAATGGATCACCTAAAGTGAGCTAAATATCTACCAGAACACTCTGAACACCCATGAAATCAGCCTGAGATGTAAGATTATTCACTTCTAGATCTCTATGGGAGCAGAAGGCAGCAGTGGAGAGGTAAAGTGGAGTGAGAACACTCAGATCTATATTGGAGGATAAACAGAAGGGGGAGGGAGCCACCAGAAGCGACCCAAGGAAAGTAATACCCCAAATGAAAGTGCCCTGTGGTTGGGGACTAGCATTAATTTACAGTCTGGTTAAAAACACTCAGAAAGAGCAAAAGATCTTAAAGAGTAACTAGTGGAATTGGGTGGTCACAGGCACAGGCCTAAGCCCATATTTCTAGAAAGGACACCACCACGGGCAACGACCTGCATCAGAGAGAGACCAGCAGGGATCCAGTCCGTGGTCCATAAGCCTGCAGCTATCCGCTGATTGCACCAATGCTCAGGCTGGGTGCACTCCTGAAAGCGCCTAAGAGAAACTGGTGTGAATGCCAGCCGGTGGTCTCTAGGACCTCAGGCCATCTGTGTCCCACTGTGGGGGTCGGAGAGCTGCCAGCCTGTGCCTGAGAGAACACAGCCCAATCTCTGGCAGGAATCTGAGCACACCCGGTGTGGGCCAGGAGCCCAGACAACAGTCCCAGTAATGACAGCCACCAGAAGTGAGTTTCCCAGACCAATATCGCTCATGGTTTTAGTGGCACAGGAATGGAGAAGCAAGGAAGGGCCTTGAGTGACCACTGGGACAGTGGCTGGGGGTGCGCACCACCTGTGGGAGGCTATGTTTGCAGCGGAGTTTGCAGAGGGAGAGTCTGTGTGTTCTGGACCACCCAGAGAGGAGCAGACTGAGGCTTCTCTCTGAGGCGGAGGTCTGGGTATGGGCAGGTTCTTTGCTCAGACCCTCCAAGAAGCTGCAAAAAGCCTCAAAAGAACAAAAACCTCCAGAGAGCAAAAACCTGAAAAACTTATTTCCACAGAGCCCAGCCCTGTGATAGCCAGCAGGGCGACTCAACCCCAGCAGGATTTACTGGAAAACAATGCAGCAGGCCCCTTCCCCAGAAGACAAGCCAAAAGTAAGAGGACAATAACCATAAGGTACCTATTAAACTATAAAACCCCAACATCAGGGGAAAACAATATATTAAGCTACCGAATTTGCGCTAAAACCTGTATATTTAATAGATACAAGTCTTTCTTTCTTTCTTTCTTTCTTTCTTTCTTTCTTTCTTTCTTTCTTTCTTTCTTTCTTTCTTTCTTTCTTTCTTTCTTTCTTTCTTCCTTCCTTCCTTCCTTCCTTCCTTCCTTCCTTCCTTCCTTCCTTCCTTCCTTCTTTCTTCTTTCTTTTTTTTTCTTCTTTCTTCTTTTTTGATTTGTTCTCACGATTCTTGGTCTTTTAATTTTTTTAAACTACTTAACGTTACAGCCAGAGGCTTAACACAACGATACACCCAGGAAGATCAAAAATAACCTTCCTCACTCACATCAAGGATTTATAACCACCCTCCCATTTTATTCTCTGTCAGTGTTTTTCTGAATTTGTTTTTGTTCTGGCATTATAAAAATCTTATTCTTGGGGCTCCTGGGTGGCTCAGTGGGCTAAAGCCTCTGCCTTCAGCTCAAGTCATGATCTCAGGATTCTGGGATCGAGCCCCGCATCAGGCTCTCTGCTCAGTGGGGAGCCTGCTTCCCCCTCTCTCTCTGCCTGCCTCTCTGCCTACTTGTGATCTCTCTCTCTCTCTGCCAAATAAATAAATAAAATCTTAAAAAAAATCTTATTCTTGGGGTTCATTCTGGCTAGGTTCTTTTATTTCTTGTCATTTACTTTTGTTGGTCTTTATGTTTGTTCGTGTTTGATTATATACCTTATAAATCTTACCTTGAGGGCTCATTTTGGCTGGGATTTCTTATTTTTTTTCTCTTTCTTTCTTTCTTTCTTTCTTTTTTTCTTTCTTTTTGGTGGTGAGTTCTAATTGCTCCGAAACTTTCCAGGGTGCACCTTGCTTGGATCGAGGGTGATATATTCAGCTATACATCCCCTCAACCACTTCTCATCAGAATGACTAGGAGGAGGAACAACCAACAGAAGAAAAACCAAGAGACTGCACCCTCTCCCTCAGAACTATTGGATATGGACATAAACAGTATGGCAGAAAGGGAATTGAGGGTAACAATTATCCAGGCAAAGCCTAGGTTGGAGAAAAATGTTAGTGACAACATGGAATCTATAAGGTGGAACTGCGAGCCAAATTGGCTGATGTTAAAAATGTTATCAATGAGATCCAAACTAATCTAAAGAGTCAAACAGCTATGGTACCTGAGACAGAGGATAGAATTAATGATCTAGAGGACAAGGTGCTAGAGAAGAAAGGTCAAGAGGAGGCCTGGATCAAATTGCTTAGAAACCATGAGAACAGATGTAAGGAAATAAATGATGCCATGAAACGTTCCAATGTCAGAATTATTGGAATCCCTGAGAGGGTGGAGAAAGACATAAGACTAGAAGATATAGCTGAACAAATTCTGGATGAAAATTTCCCCAATCTGGGAATGGAACAAGTGTTCATGAGCTAGAGGCAGAAAGGACACCCCCAAAGATAAACAAGCCTAGAAAAACATCCACACCCATCATTGTAGAATTCGCGAATTATAGAGGACCTGAGGGCAGCTAGTGGGAAGAGATTCCTTACTTACGGAGGAAAAACCATCAGAATAACATCAGACCTGTCTACAGTAACCTGGCAAGCCAGAAAGGGCTGACAAGATATATTCATGCCACTAAATGAGAAGAACATGCAGCCAAGAATATTTTATCCAGCAAGGCTGACATTCGAAATGACTGGAGAGATAAAGAGCTTCCAAGATCGGCAAGGATTAAAGAGTATGTGACCACCAAGCCGGCACTACAAGAAATATTAAGGGGGATTCTATAAAAGAAGAAAGAACGCAAGAGTGACATAGAACAGGAACTTACAGAGACAATCTATAGAAACAAGGACTTCACAGGCAACATGATGTCAATAAAAACTTATCTTTCAATAATCACTCTCAACGTGAACGGCCTAAATGCTCCCATAAAATGGCACAGGGTTGCAGACTGGATAAAACGGCAGGACCTATCCATCTGCTGTCTACAAGAGACACATTTGGAACCTAAAGATACATTCAGACTAAAGTGAAGAGATGGAGCACCATCTTTCATGCCAATGGGCCTCAAAAGAAAGCTGGGGTAGCGATTCTCATATCAGATAAATTAGATTTTAAGCTTAAGAATATAGTCAGAGATACAGAAGGACACTACATCATTCTTAAAGGGTCTATCCTCCGAGAAGATCTAACAATCATAAATATATATGCCCCTAACATGGGAGCAGCCAACTACATAAGCCAACTGTTAATCAAAATAGTCATATTGATATGAATACATTAATTGTAGGAGATCTTAACACGCCACACTAAGTAACAGAAAATCAATAAAGAAACAAGAGCTTGGAATGACATACTAGACAAAATGGACCTCATAGGTATATAGAGAACATTCCACCCTAAAACAACAGAATACTCATTCTTCTTGAGCACACATGCAACTTTCTCCAGAATAGACCACATAGTGGGTCACAAATCAGAACTCAACCGATATGAAAAGATAGAGATTATTCCCTGCATATTCTCAGACCACAGGGCTTTGAAACCAGAACTGAACCACAAGAAAAAGTTTGGAAGGAATTCAAACACTTGGAGGCTAAAGACCAACCTGCTCAAGAATGTTTGGATCAACCAGGAAATCAAAGAAGAAGAGTAGAGATCCCAGATATGGACCCGCAACTCTATCCTCAAATAATCTTTGACAAAGGAGGAAAAAAATATCCAGTGGAAAAAAGAGAGTCTCTTCAATAAATGGTGCCGGGAAAATTGGACTGCTATATATAGAAGAATGAAACTTGACCATTCTCTTACACCATACGCAAAGGTCAACTCGAAATGGATAAAAGACCTCAACGTGAGGCAGGAATCTATCAAAATCCTAGAGGAGAAAATAGGCAGTAACCTTTTTGACATCGGCCACAGCAACTTCTTTTAGGACATGTCTCTAAAAGCAAAGGAAATGAAAGCGAAAATGAACTTTTGGGATTTCATCAAGATAAAAAGCTTCTGCACAGCAAAGGAAACAGTCAACAAAACAAACAAGCAACTCATGGATTGGGAGAAGATATTCACAAATGACACTACAGACAAGGGTCCGATATCTAAGATCTCCAAAGAACTCCTCAAACTCAACACTCAAAACACAGATAATCACATCAAAAAATGGGCAGAAGACATGAACAGACATTTCTCCAAAGAGGACATCCAAATGGCTAACAGACACATGAAGAAATGTTCATCATCATTAGCCATCAGGGAGATTCAAGTCAAAACCACACTGAGATACCACCTCACACCAGTTAGAATGGCCAAAATCAACAAGACAGTAAACAACAAATGTTGGAGAGGATGTGGAGAAAGGGGAACTCTCTTCCACTGTTGGTGCGAATGCAAGTTGGTGCAGCCACTTTGGAAAACAGTGTGGAGAT
>CM052896.1:19363543-19375821 GCA_028534135.1 Potos flavus | reverse complement strand
GGTATTTACCCCAAAGATACAGATGTAGTGAAAAGAAGGGCCACATGTACCCCAAAGTTTATAGCAGCAATGGCCACAATCGCCAAACTGTGGAAAGAGCCCAGATGCCCTTCAACAGATGAATGGATCAAGAAGATATGGTCCGTACATACAATGGAATATTATGCCTCCATGAGAAAGGATGAATATTCAACTTTTGTATCAACATGGACAGGACTGGAAGAGATTATGCTGAGTGAAAGAAGTCAAGCAGAGAGAGTCAATTATCAGATGGTCTCACTTACGTGTGGAGCATAAGGAAAAACATGGAGGACAGTGTGAGAAGGAAAGGAAGGGTGAATTGGGGAAATCGGAGAGGAAGTTGAACCATGAGAAACTGTGGACTCTGATTAACACACTGAGGATTTTGAAGGGGAGAGGGATGGGGGCTTGTCTTAGCTTGGTGATGGATGTTCAGGAGGGCATGTGTTGTTTGGAGCATTGGGTGTGGTGTATGAACAATGAATCTTGGAACACTGAAAAAATAAAATTAATTTAAAATGAAAAAAAATAATAGATCTAATAGAACTCATAAAAAAATAAATAAATAAAAAGAAACAGGACCACAATGAGATACCATCTTTCACCAGCTAGATTGGTGAAAATTAACAAGACAGGAAAAACAAATGTTAGTATGGATGTGGAAAAACCGGAACCCTCTTGCACTGTTGGAGGAATGCAAGCTGGCACAAGCACTCTGGAAAACAGTATGGAGGTTCCTCAAGACATTAAAAATAGAGCTACCCTATGACCCAGCAATTGCCCTACTAGGTGTTTACCCCAAATATACAGATGTAATGAAAGGAAGGGCCATATGCCCCAATGTTCATGGTAGCAATGTCCACAGTGGCCAAATGGTGGAAAGAGCTGAGCTCCCCTACAACAGATGAATGGATAAAGAAGAGGTGGTCCATATATACAATGGGATATTACTCAGCTATCAGAAAGGATTAATACACAACAGTTGCATCAACATGAATGGGATTGGAAGAGATTATCTTGAGTGAAATAAGTCAAGCAGAGAAAGACAATCATAATATGGTTTTCATTCATATGTGGAACATAAGAAAAAGCATGGAGAACATTAGGAGAAGGAAGGGGAAAATGACGATGAGGAATCAGAGGGGGCGAGAAACCATGAGAGATTCCGGACTCAGGGAAACAAACTGAGGTTTACAGAGGGGAGGGGGGTCGGTGATGGGGTAACCAGGTAATTGTTAAGGATGGCACTTCTGGTGATGAGCGCTGGGTGTTAAATGCAATAATGACTCTTTGAACAATACATCAAAAAGTAATGATGTATTTTATGTTGGCTAGTTGAACATAAAAAAAGAAGATAGCTTGTGTCATTTTTAATCTACATTTTTTTTTTAAGTCCCAGCAGCCACTATCTTTACACTCTCCCTCTACACTGCTAAAGCTGTCAGGTGCCATCTTTTTTGTTTGTTCGTTTGTTATCCTCAGCAGGTGCCATAGCACCAATATCTCACAGATGGAAGCTTGTAAATATATCTGGTGCACCAGGTTTATGTCTGTTGCCCTAGTATGGTCCAGCATGCCTTATGCTTTCATCCCACATAACTGTGTGTATTTGCATGCTTTAAAATTTGCTTTCTAAGAGTCTAGCTTCAATTGGGCTAAATCTATGTGATGGCTGTGATCCCCCTTCTGGGGCCCTGGCAGTTCTTGCACACTCTCAACAACTGGCAGCTATTACAAGTAAAATAGGCAGCTTTCACAGTCATAAAGGCTAAAGATATAACAAAGAACTAGGATATGTTGTACAATAAGGCTTACCACTGATGCAGGCCACTCCTTCAAGTCTGAGAGAGGTGGCTGTTTTATTGAATACACAGAAACAGAGGGAGACAAAATGAAGTGATAAAGGAATCTGTTCCACATTAAATAACAAGATAAAATCTCAGGGGAAAAAACCCTTCATGAAACAGATAAGTAATTTTGAAAATTAATAAAGGAAAACCTCGTTGGAGTGGAGCTGGGATACTAGAAGGAAGGCTGCAAGGGGAGACAGTACCACTCAATGTCAATCTCAGGAGGAATTGTTAATTACAAACTTCAACAGAAGAATCTTCAACCAGAAAGAATTAACAATTATGTCCCAACAAAGAAAGTTGTACATTGCATCTCCTATAAGAATTTGACTACTCCTGCAACTCAGCCAATAAGAAACCATCATCACTCTGATATCTTGCTTTTCTCCTATGGACTTTCATTCAAAATACCCTTACAAGGGCACTTGGGTGGCTCAGTGGGTTAAACCCTCTGCTTTTGGCTCAGGTCATGATCTCAGGGTCCTGGGATCGAGCCCCATAGGCTCTCTGCTCAGCAAGGAGCCTGCTTCCCCCTCTTCCTCTGCCTGCCTCTCTGCCAACTTGTGATCTCTCTTTCTGTGTCAGATAAGTAAATAAAATCTTTAAAACAAAAACAAAAACAAACAACAACAACAAAAAACAAAATACCCTTACAAACTTCCTCCTTCTCCAAAAAAAATAACATTCATCTCCTTCATTTTTTGGACTTGACTGTGGTTTTGCCATAGATTGCATGTCCCAAATTACAATTTTTCACTCTTTCCAAACAAACAAATTTTGTTGATAAAATAATTGGTTTATACTTAACCTTATCTGGTGAATAGATGTGGGATCCAAGGAAGATCCCCAACAACTCTGAGGATGGTGAGGAAACAGGTGCTGGTACTTACTCATTGCTTTCTTGCCAACCCTGGAGTTCGATGATAATTTTTCTCCTGGATATTGAGTTCTAATGTCTTTGTGCTTTGATCTCAAGATTTATGTGTGAAATATTTTGAGGCTTTGTTCTTCCTGAGAGTACCTCTTTGGCCTTTGGTCTGATGCTTTTTCTGAATAGGAGTGTTTTTGTTGGACCTGTGTTGGCTTGCGATCTGACTTCTTTTGGGGACCAGACTATTCTTGTTAGAACTGTGACTGTTTGAACGGTGCTAACCTTTGTTCCAAGTTATTTTTGGAACTGGACTGTTCTTACTGGAACTGTGTTAGCTTCTTCAGTCCTTTAGGAGTGGGCTACTCCTACTGGCACTGTAATGACCTTTGGTCTGAATCCTTTTGGAACTGGGATATTCCCGTTGAAAATATGCTGTTTAAATTTTTATTTATTACTTTAGAGAAAAACCAGCAAGAAATGGAATCCCAGCCACCATAAAGCTTTGAGGGTGGCCTTACTCTTGGGACTCTGGTTGGCTTTAGGTTAAAAACCTGCAGTCCTTCATCATGGGTATTGCTAACTAAGTGGATCACCTTAACCGAAAGTAATTTGAAACTCCAGTGACCATAATGGGACAGTTTTGATGTCCCCAAACTTTTCTCAAAACTGACTTAGATAGCCATGGCCTTAAAACTGTCAGAAGTGAATGGGAAACATATTTTGACCAGTATTTTGAAGGTTAAAAATGTTACCAGAAATCCAAAATTGCCTCTGCCAAATACATTGTCTAGACTGAGGCAAGAAAGAAAGAAAGCAAGAAGGGGGAGGGAGGAGAGAAAGAAAGAAAAAAAAGAAAGAAAGAAGAAAAGAAAAGAGAAAAGGAAAGAAAGAAAGAAAGAAAGAAAGAAAGAAAGAAAGAAAGAAAGAGAAAGAAAGAAAGAAAGAAAGAAAGGAGGAAGGGAGGAAGGGAGGAAGGGAGGGAGGGAATGAGAGGGAGGGATGGAGGGAGAGACAGAAGGAAGAAGGGAGGGAGGGTGGGAGGGAGGAAGATAGTGAGGGAGGGAGGTAGGGAGGTAGGGCAGGATCCTAAGGACTCTTTTTTACTCATTTTCCATCTTCTTTGTCTGAAGGTGCATGACAGCTGCCTCATGCTCAAACACGCCCTACCTCCAGGACCATTTTCTTCTACTCCCTCTACACCATCCCCTACTCTTTCATTTATCCTCTACTCTTTCATTCTAACCCCTTTGCTGAACTTTCCTTTTCCTCCAAGTATTTCCCTATTCCCTCCTCTTTTGAAATTGTTAAAACCTGTATCTTTATTTATTTTTATTTTTTTCATTATGTTCAGTTAACCAACATGTAGTACATCATAAGCTTTTGTTGTAGTGTTCAATGATTCATTAGTTGCATATAACACCCAATGCTCATCCCAACTGTGTTCTCCTTACTACCCATCACCTGGTTACCCCATCCCCCACTCCCCCTTCTGTAACCCTTAGTTGATTCCCAGAGTTCACAGTCACTCATGGTTTGTCTCTCTCTCTGGTTTCTTCCCATTCAGTTTTCCCTCCTCTTCCCCTGTGGTCCTCCACGCTATTCCTTATGTTCCACATATGAGTGAAAGTATATGATTGTTTTTCTCTTCTTGGCTTATTTCACTTAGCATAATCCCCTCCAGTTCCATCCACTTCCATGCAAATGGTGGATATTCATCCTTTCTGATGGCTAATATCTCATTGTATATATGTACCAAATCTTCTTTATCCATTCATCTTTTGAAGGGCATCTCAGTTCCTTCCAAAGTTTGGCTATTGTGGACATTGCTGCTATGAACATTGGGGTGTATTGCCCCTTATTTCACTACATCTGTATCTTTGGGGTAAATACCTAGTACTGTAATTTCTGGGTCATAGTGTAGCTCTACTTTTAATGTCTTGAGGAACTTCCATACTGTTTTCCAGAGTGGCTGTACCAGCTTGCATTCCCTCCAACAGTGCAAGAGGGTCTTCCTCTTGCCACAATCTCTCCAACACTTGTTTTTCCTGTCTTGTTAATTTTGGCCATTCTACTGGTGTAAGGTATTATCTCATTGTAGTTTTGATTTGTATTTCTCTGATGCCTAGTGATGTTGAACATTTTTTCATGTATCTGTTAGTCATCTGTATGTCTCTTTTGGAGAAGTGTCTGTTCATGTCTTCTGTCCATTTCTTGACTAGATTATTGGATTTTGGGGGGTTTGAGTTTGAGAAGTTCTTTATAGACCTTGGATATCAGCCCTTTATCTCAAATGTCATTTGTAAATATCTTCTCCCATTCTGTGGGCTGCCTTTTAGTTTTGTTGACTGTTTCCTTTGCCGTGCAAAAGATTTCTATCTTGACGAAGTACCAAAAGTTCATTTTTGCTTTTGTTTCCCTTGCCTTTAGAAAAGCCCACAGTCAATATCATTCTCAGTGGGGAAAAACTGAGCGTTTTTTATTTAAGGTCAGGAACATGATAAGGATGCCCACTCTCACCACTTTCGTTAACACTAGAAGTCCTAGCCTCAGCAATCTGACAACAAAAAGGAATAAAAGGCATTCAGACTGGCAAAGAAGAAGTCAAGCTCTCTTTCCCGATAACATGATACTTTATGTGGAAAACCCAAGAGACTCCACCTCCAAATTACTAGAACTCATAGAGCAATTCAGCAACGTGGCAGGATACAAAATCAATGCACTGAATTCAGCTGCATTTCTATTACTAGCAATGGGCCTGAAGAAAGAATTTAAGGAATTGATTTCACCTACAACAGCTCCAAAAACCATAAGATATTGAGATGAAACATAAGATACCTAGAAATAAAACTAACTAAAGAGGTAAGGGATACATACTTTAGAAACTACAGAACACTTATGAAATTGAGGAAGACACAAAGAGATGGAAAAACATTCCATGCTCATGGATTGGAAGAATAAACATCGTTAAGATGTCTATGCTGCCCAGAGCAATCTACACATTCAATGCAATCCCTATCAAAATACCAAGGGCATTTTTCACAGAGCTGGAACAAAAAATCCTAAAATTTGTATGGAACCACAAAAAAACCAGAATTGCCAGAGGAATGTTGAAAAACAAAAACCAAAGATGGGGGCATCATAATGCCTGACTTCAAGCTATATTATAAAGCCGTGTTCATCAAGACAGCATGGTATTGGCACAAAAACAGACACAGAGATGAAGGAACAGAATAGTGACCTCAGAAATGGACCCTCAACTATATGGTCAACTAATCTTTGACAAAGCAGGAAAGAATATCCAGTGGAAAAAAGACAGTCTCTTCAATAAATGGTGCTGGAAAAACTGGACAGCTAATTACATAAGAATGAAACTGGACCATTTTCTTATACCATACACAAAGATAAACTCTAAGTGCACGAAAGACCTCAATGTGAGACAGGAATTCATCAAAATCCTAGAGAACAATATAGGCAGTAACCTCTCTGACACTGGACATAGCAACTTTTTTCAAGATAAAACCTGTATCTTTAAAGTTAAATTTTATGAGAATTCAAATAATCTCCCAAATTTTGTTATGTTTCCTGAACTAAGTCCAAATGATGAGCCATTTTAAAAAGTTTCCTGGGAGAGTTTAGAAGATCACAGAAGAGTAGGGGACCTCATTTCATCTGGCCCCTGGAATTTAACTGGATATCTATCAAACCATTCTGAACACCCACGAATTCAGCCTGAGATGTAAGAAAATATATCTGAAACTCTACAAGTAGAGTGGCGACTGCTTCTTGCAAGGTAGGAGGAGTGGAGACATGAATCTGTGGAAAGATATTGGAAGATAAATGGAGGGGGGAGGGAGCCTCCATAAGCTGGCTACCAGAAAGTGGCATATTCCCAGAGGACAAAATCAGAACCCTTAGAATTCTGCTCCAGTGAGAGACATCCTTTTCTGAAAGAGGCTCAGGGGATGAAAAGGACAGAATTCTAGGTGGGTTATTGTGGTCTGAGGATCCCGGGAGTCACAGAATGAATGGGGGTGCCTAAATCAGTAATGTGTCCAAGCAGTGGAGTGGGGAAATTGGTTATGGTCAGAGAACCCAGGAGGGGACTCTCAGCTCAGGTTACCATAAACTGTGAGCCAGAAGGTCAGGTGACTGCTCTTTGCCTGAGAAACCTGAAAAGAACTGGAACACATGGGCCATTTGCTATACCCATGGAAGGCTGAAATGGGAGCAGCCATGACCATGCAACAGCTCTCAGGGTGGCAGACCCAGAAAGGACAGTAGGGTGACACCCAGCAGTGCCCTGGGAGCAGTGGAGCCGGGTACGCACATGAACTCACAACCACTCTCAGTCCCAGGACACACACAGAGCACTGACTTGGGTCCTTTGGACTCCTCCCAGGAGGATTACACCACAAGAGCCTGCGGAGTTTGGGACACACAAAAGTGAAGGCTGTTTGTTCCAGAGGGTTTATTGAAGAGGGGGGGAACTTCGATAATTCAGCTCTGGGGCTAGATATCAGGGCAAGGGCATTTTTATTCTGATCCTCTACAGAGGTGTAGAAAGCTTTCAGGGAATAAAAGCCACACAGAGGACAGGCTTATATTGAACTCAGCCCTCTGGCAAGGGAAGTTCAACTCCACCCAGGCAAAGACACCTGAGAAGCAGCATATCAGGTCCCTCCCCCAGAAGACAATCTGGAATAACAGGTGCAAGTAAGTCACAGATCCACAAGACTGTAAAACTCCAGTACCAGGAGAAAATAGAATATTGAGGTCAATTTTTTTCTCATGATTTGTTTATCTTTCAGTCTAAAATTTTCCTTTTTTTTTTTTTTTACCTTTTTTCTAGTTCAACTAGTTTCTTATTTGACCAACTTATGTTTTTTTTTATTACGTTCAGTCAGCCAGCATATAGTACATCATAAGTTTTTATTGTAGTGTTCGACTCATTAGCTGTGTGTTTTTACATTGTTTTTTAACTTTTATATTTTACATCTACATTTAATAGCTATATGCTTCACTATGGTCCTTTTTAAACTTTATTTAATTTTATTTTCTTATGTAGATAAATTTTGCTTTCTTTGCAATTTTGGAAGGTAGTGCCTTCAAACACAAACTAAAATTCACTCAGGAACAAGTGGATCACCCTGCTTTGTCCACCCCGCATAATTATAGTCTCTCTTTCCCTACCCCCCCTTTTTTTTCTCTTTTTTTCTTGTTTGTTCTGTTTTGTTTTTTGTTTGCTTTTCTGTTTTGGTTTCTGGCCACTTCAGATTTGTCTAGGGCATATTTCACTTGGGTCATGGTTGATATTTTGGACTCTGCTCACTCACTCACCCATTCTTCCCTTGGCGAAATGACTAGAAGAAGGAATTCACCACAAAAGAAAGAACCAGAGGTAATGTTCTCTGCCACAGAGCTAATCGATATGGATATAAGTAAGATGTCAGAGATGACAGAATTCAGAATACTAGTTATAATGTTAATAGATGGGCTTGAAAAAAGCATAAAAAATAGTAGAGAATCTCTAAGTGCAGAAATGAGATCTAACCAGGCTGAACTTAAAAATGCTATAACTGAGATGCAGTCAAAATTGTATGCTCTAATAACTAGGGTGAATGAGGCAGGAGAGAGTAAGTGATCTAGAAGACCAGATGATGGAAAGGAAGGAAGTAGAATAAAATAGAGAAAGACAACTCAGTGCTCATGAAGAAAGGCTTCATTTAATGATGCTTTGAAATTTGAAATTTAATGATACTTTGAAACAAACAAATGTCAGAAATATTCATATGTCTGAGAGGGGGGAGAGAGAGAAAGAGAGCACCCGAAGGTATATTTGAGCAAATTATAGCTGAGAATTTTCCTACTCTGGGGAAGGAAACAAGCACTCATGTCCAAGAGGCAGAGATGATACCTCCCAAAATCAATAAAAATAGATCAGTACCCCAACATACAATAGTTAAGCTTGTAAATTTTAGAGAAAATGAGATTATCCTGAGAACAGCTGGTAAGGTGTGTCCTTACCTACAGAGGGAAGAACATTAGACTGATATCAGACCTATCACCAGAATTCTGGCAGGCCATAGAGGGATGGCATGATATATTCAGGGAACTAAATGAGAAAAACATAGAGCCAAGAATTTTTTATCCAGCAAGGCTGTCATTCATAATGGAAGAATAGATAGAGATTCCAGGACAGACAGAAACTGAAAGAATATGTGACTACCAAACCAGCCCCGCAAGAAATATTAAGGGGGATCCTGTAAACAAAGAGAGACCCTAAGGGTAACATAGACCAAACAAAACAAAACAAAACAAAACACACACACAAAAAAACCAAAAAACAGAGATAATATACAGAAACAGGGACTCTATAGGCAATACAATGACACTAAATTCATATCTTTCAATAGTTACTCTGAATGTAAACATTGGAGCTAATGGCTCCATTCAAGAGACACATGGTATCCGATTGGATAAAAAAGCAAGACCCATCCATATGCTGTCTACAAGAGGCTCATTTTAGACCTAAAGTCACCTCCAGACTGAAAGTAAGGAGGTGGAGAACCATTTTCCATGGTAATGGACATCAAAAGAAAGCTGGGGTAGAAATCCTTGTATCAGAAAAATTAGATTTGGAGGGAGGGCAAGATGGCGGAGAAGTAGGAGACCCTGTTACAACCGGTCCCCTAAAGTGAGCTGGATATCTACCAGAAAACGCTGAACACCCACGAAATCAGCCTGAGAAGTAAGATTTTTCACTTCTGGATCTCTACAGGAGCAGAAGGCAGTAGTAGAGAGGTAAAGCAGAGTGGGAACACTCGAAACTATATCGGAGGGTGAAAAGAAGGGGGACAGAGCCACCAGAAGCGGCCCAAGGACAGTAATATCCCAAAGGAAGGTGCCCTGTGGTTGGGGACCAGCATTACCTTAGAGTCCGGTTAAAAACACTTAAAAAGAGCAAAAGACCTTAAGGAGCAACCAGTGGAAGTGGGTGGTCATGGGCATGGGCCTAAGACCACGTTCCCAGGAAGGACACCACCCGAGTCAAAGAGAGACTGGTGGGGGATCCAGTCCGTGGTTCATGAACCTGCAGCTTTCCACCCCTTGCACCATTTGGAGGGCGGAAAGCACTCCTACAAGCGCCTTAGAGAGCCTGGCGTGGTTCAAGAGCCTGCAGCTTTTCTCTGTGTGCAGCACTCTGTGGACTAGGTGCACTCCCGCAAGCCCCTGAGAGAGTGGGTGGGAGCTCTAGTTGGCGGTCTCTAGGACCGCAGGACATCCACCGCCTGCTACGAGGTCTGGGCTCTCCCAGCCTGAGAGAACTGAAAGAATGTGGCCGCTTAGGGCAGGAATCTGAGAGCACCCTGCACAGGCTGGTGTGGGCAGGGAGCCTGGACAGCAGTCACGGCAACTGCAGCCACCAGAAGCCAGTTTCCTAGACCTTGAGGCATTGGTCGCATGAGGGTACAGAGGCTACTGAGGAACTTGCGGGGCCACTGAGATGGTGGCTGGGGGTGCAAACCTCCTGTGGTAGGCTGCGGTGTCAGCAGAGCTTGCAGACAGGAGACTGCATTCTGGATGGCCCAGAAGGGAGCAGACTGAGGCTTCTCTGTGATGTGGAGGTCTGGGTACAGGCAGACTCCTTGCTTGGAAGCTCTGAAAAGGTGACAAAACTGCAAAAGAGCGAAAACCTCCAGAGAGCAGAAGCCTGAAAAACTGTTTTCCACAGAGGCTAGCCCCTTGATTGGGGGGCAGGGCAACTCAACTAAAGCAAGACTAACTGCAAAACAAGCCGGCAGGGCCATCCACTAGAAGACAACCCAAAAAACAGGGCAAAAACCACAGGGTCCCCATAAAAATATAAAACCCCAACATCAGTGGAAATCAATATATTAAGCTCCCAATAATACCCTAAGACCTGTATATTTCATAGAGAAAAGTTTTTTTTCTTTCTTTTCTATTTTTTTTCACTCGTTCTCATGTTTTTTAAAACTACTTAACATTATAGCTAGGGGCTTAATACAACATATGGAGGAGTTATAACCACCCTCCCATGTTATCCGTCTGTCAGTGTTTCTAAGTATTTGCTTTTGTTTTGGTATTATATAAATCTTATTCTTGAGCTTCATTCTGACTAGGTCCTTTTATTTTTTGACATATAATTTGTTGGTCCTTATGTTTGTTCGTGTTTGTTTATATACCTTATAAATCTTATTTTGGGGGCCCATTCAGGCTGGGATCTCTTTTTTTTTCTCTTTCTCTCTCTCTCTTTTCTTATCTTTATTCTTTCTTTTTGGTGGTGAATTCCAATTGCTCCAAAACCTTCCAGGGTGCACCCTGCCGGGATCGTGGGTGACATATTCGGCTATACATTCTCCCACCCACTTCTCATCAAAATGACTAGGAGGAGGAACATCTAACAGAGGAAAAACCCAGAGACTGCACCTTCTCCCTCAGAACTATTGGACATGGACATAAATGGTATGTCGGAAAGGGAATTCAGGGTAACAATTATCCAGGCAATGGCTAGGATGGAAAAAACATTAATGACAACATAGAATCTCTAAGGACAGAACTGGAAACCAGTATGGCAGATGTTAAAAACGCTATCACTGAGATCCAATTTACTATAAATAGTCTAACAGCTCGAGTTATGGAGACAGAGGATAGAGTTAGCGATCTAGAGGACAAGATGGTCGAGAAGAAAGGTCAGGAGGAGGGCTGGAACAAACTGCTTAGGAACCATGAGCACAGACGTAGGGAATAAATGATGCCATGAAACGTTCTAACATCAGAATTATTGGAATCCCTGAGGGGGTAGAGAAAGACAGAAGACTAGAAGATATAGCTGACTAAATTCTGAATGAAAATTTCCCCAATCTGGGGAATGGAACAAGTGATCGTGTCCTAAAGGCAGAATGGACACCCAACAGGATCTAGAAAATCTAGAAAATCAGATAGACACATCATTGTAAAATGTGCAAATTTCAGTTTTAGACAAGAGGTCCTGAGGGCAGCTAGGGGGAAGGGATCCCTTACATATAGAGGAAGACCCGTTGGAATAACATCAGACCTGCCCACAGAAACCTGGCAACCCAGAAAGGGCTGGCAAGACATATTCAGGGCACTCAATGAGAAGAACATGCAGCCAAGAATACTTTATCCAGCAAGGCTCACATTCAAAATGGATGGAGAGATAAAAAGCTTCCAAGACCGACAAGGATTCAAAGAGTATGTGACCACCAAGCCAACACTACAGGAAATATTAAAGGGGGTTTTATAAAAGTAGAAAAAACCCATGAGGGATATACAACAGGAAATTAAAATCTATAGAAACAAGGACTTCAGAGGCAACATGATGTCAATAAAAATTTATCTTTCAGTAATCACTCTCAATGTGAATGGCCTAAATGCTCCCATAAAACGACACAGGGTTTCAGACTGGATAAAGCGACAGGACCCGTCCATATGCTGTCTACAAGAGACACATTTGGAACCTAAAGATACATTCAGACTGAAAGTGAAGGGATGGA
>CM052896.1:19352789-19363043 GCA_028534135.1 Potos flavus | reverse complement strand
CAGCCACCCTATCCCTACCCACCCCTACCCCCCAGCCACCCTTGGTTTGTTTCATGAGTTTAGGAGTCTCTTATGGTTTGTCTCCTTCCTGATCCCATCTTGTTTCATTTCCCTCCTCCACCCCTCATGACCACCCACCCTGCCTCTCGAATTCTTCATATCAGAGAGATCATATGATAATTGTCTTTCTCTGATTGACTTATTTTTCTTAGCATAATACCCTCTAGTTCCATCTATGTCATTGCAAATGACAAGATTTCATTTCTCTTGATGGCTGCATAGTATTCCATTGTATATATATACCACATCTTCTTTATCCATTCATCATTTGATGGACATCTAGGTTCTTTCCATAGTTTGGCTATTGTGGACATTGCTGCTATAAACATTTGGGTACACGTGCCCCTTAGGATCACTACTTTTGTATCTTTAGGGTAAATACCCAGTAGTGCATTGCTGGGTCGAAGGGTAACTCTATTTTCAACTTTTTGAGGAACCTCCATACTGTTTTCCAGAGTCCCACTGGCATTTTTCAAAGTGCTGGAACAAATAATCCTAAAATTTGTATGGAACCAGAAAAGACCTCGAATTGCTAAGGAAATGTTGAAAAAGAAAGAAGATATGGTCTATATATACAATGGAATATTATGCCTCCATCAGAAAGGATGAATACCCAACTTTTGTATCAACATGGATGGGATTGGAAGAGATTATGCTGAGTGAAATAAGTCAAGCAGAGAAAGTCACTTATCATATGGTTTCACTTACACGTGGAGCATAAGGAAAGACATGGAGGACATTAGGAGAAGGAAAGGAAAAGTGATTTGGGGGAAATAAGAGGGGGAGATGAACCATGATAGACTGTGGACTCTGAGCAACAAACTGAGGGTTTTGGAGGGGAGGGGAGTGAGGGGTTGGGTGAGCCTGGTGGTAGGTATTGAGGAGAGCACATATTGCATGGAACACTGAGGGTGGTGCATGAACAATGAATCTTGTAACACTGAAAAAAAAAAGAATATATTATGAGCAAGTATATGCCAACAAATTAGGCAATCTGGGAAAAATGGATGCATTCCTAGAAACTTATAAACTACCAAAACTGAAACAGGAAGAAAAAGAAAACCTGAACAGACCCATAACCAGTAAGGAAATTGAAGCACTAATCAAAAATCTCCCAACAAACAAGATTCCAGGGCCAGATGACTTCCCAGGGGAATTCTACCAAAGATTTAAAGAAGAACTAATACTTATTCTTCTGAAGCGCTTTCAAAAAATAGAAATGGAACAAATACTTTGAAACTCCCTCTATGAGGCCAATATCCCCTTGATCCCAAAACCAGACAAAAACCCCACCAAAAAGGAGAATTACGGAACACTATCCCTGATGAACATAGATGTCAAAATTCTCACCAGGATACTAACCAACAGGATCCAGCAGTATACTAAAAGGATTACTCACTATGACCAAGTTGGAATTATTTCTGTGCTGCAAGGGTGACTCAACATTCACCAATTAATCAATGTGATACATTAATGAAAGAAAGGACAAGAACCATATGATCCTCTCAATTGATGCAGAAAAAGCATTTGACAAAATACAGCATCCTTTCCTGATTAAAATTCTCTGCAGTGTAAAGATAGAGGTAACAATCCTCAATATCATAAGCCATCCATGAAAAGCTCCTAGCAAATATCATTCTCAACAGGGAAAAACTAAAAGCTTTCCCCTTAAGGTCAGGAATATGACAGGGATGTACTCTCACCACTGTTGTTCAACATAGTACTGGAAGTCCTAAACTCAGCAGCCAGACCACAGAAAGAAATAAAAGGCATCCAAATTGGCAAAGAATTCAAACTCTCACTCTTTACAGATGATATGATTCTCTATGTGGAAAACCTAAAAGACTTTAACCAAATATTTCTAGATCTCAAACAGGAATTTAGCAAAGTGGCAAGATATAAAATTTATGCACAGAAATCAGTTGCATTTCTATACACTAACAATGACACAGAAGAAAGAGAACTTAAGGAGTCAATCCAATTTATAATTGCAGCAAAAATCATAAGACACCTAGGAATAAATCTAACCAAAGAGGGAAAGGATTTGTACTCTGAAAACTGTAGAGCAGTTATGACAGAAATGCAGGAGGACACAAAGAAATTGAAAATTTTCTATGCTCATGGATTGGAAAACCAAATATTGTTAACGTGTCTATGCTACCCAAAGCAATATATACATTCAATGCAATCCCTATGAAAATACCATCAATATTTTTCACAGAGTTGAAAGAAACAATCCTAAAATTCGTATGGAACCAGAAAAGTTCCCAAATAGCCAAAATAATGTTGAAAAAGAAAACCAAAGCTGGTGGCATCAGAATTCCAGACATTAATAAGTATTATATAGCTGTAATCATCAAGATTGTATGGTACTGGCACAAAAACAGACACATAGATCAATGGAACATAAAAGGGAACCCAGAAAGTGACCCTAAACTCTTTGGCCAATCTTCAACAAAGCAGGAAAGAATATCCAATGGGATAAAAGCAGTCTTTTCAAGAAATGGTGTTGGAGGCATAATATTCCATTCTATATATGGACCATATGAGAGACTGTGGACTCTGAGCAACAGACTGAGGGTTTTGTAGGGGTGGGGGTGGGGGGTTGGGTGAGCCTGGTGGTGTGTATTGAGGAGGGCACGTATGAAATGGAGCACTGGGTGTGGTACATAAACAATGAATCTTGTAACACTGAAAAAATAAAAGTATTTGGGGGAAAAAAAAACTAAGAAATTAAAAAAAAAAAGAAATGGTGTTGTGCTTCTTGGGAGAAATCGGAGGGGGAGATGAAACATGAGACTGTGGACTCTGATAAACAAACTGAGGGTTTCGGAGGGGAAGGGTTTGGGGGGTTGGGTGAGCTTGGTGGTGGGTATTGAGGAGGGCACATATTGCATGGAGCACTGGGTGTGGTGCATGAACAATGACTCTTGGGACACTGAAAAAAAAAGAAATGGTGTTGGGAAAACTGGACAGCCATATGCAGAAAAATGAAACTGGATCACTTTCTTACATCATACACAAAAACAAATTCAAAATGGAGGGTATTATGCTAAGCAAAGTAATTCAATCAGAAAAAGACAACTATCATATTGTTTCACTTCTTTGTGAATTGAAGACACAAAACATGACCATAGGGGAAGGGTGGGAAAAATAAAATAAGATGAAATCAGAGAGGGAGACAAACCATAAGAAACTCTTAACTATAGGAAACAAAATGAAGTTTGCTAGAGGGGAGGTGGGTGGTGGGATGAGGAAACTGAGTGATGGCTATTAAGGAGGGGATGAGATTTAATGAGCACAGGTGTTATATGCAACTGATGATTAACTGAACTCTACAGCTCAAACTAATGATACACTATATGCTAAATAATTGAATTTAAAAAATAAAATAATATTAAAAAATTGAAAATGGAAGAAAGACCTAAATGTGAGACAGGATTCCATTAAAATCGTACAGGAGAACACAGGCAGCAACCTTTCTGACCTTGGCCACAGCATCTTGATAGATACGTCTTCAGAGGCAAACAAAAGCAAAAATGAACTATTGAGACTTCATCAGGATAAAAAGCTTATGCATAGCAAAGGAAACCATTGTCAAAACTAAAAAAAAAAAAAAAAAAAAAAAAAAAAAAAAAAAACCTATATAATGGGACCAGATATTTGCAGATGTTTTGTTGGATAAAGAGCTAGTATCCAAAATTTATAAAGAACTTGTTAAACTCAATACTCAAAAAACAATCCAGTAAAGAAATGGGCAGAAGACATGAACAGACGTTTCTCCAGGGAAGACAAACAAAGGCCAACAGACACATGAAAAACTGCTCAACATCACTAGGCATCAGGGAAATGAAAATCAAATACACAATGAGATACCACCTCACACCAGTCAGAATGGCTAAAATTAACAACTCACAAACAACGGATGTTGGGGAGGATGTGGAGAAAGGGGACCCTCTTAAGTATGGTGGGAATGCAAACTGGTACAGCCACTTTGGAAAAAGGTATGGACATTCCTCAAGAAGTAAAGATAGAGTTACCCTATGATCCAGCAATTGCATTACTCGGTATTTATCTGAAGGATAAATGGTGATTTGTGGGGCACATGCACCGCAATGTTTATAGCAGCAATGTCCACAATAGCCAAAATATGGAACAAGCCCAGATGTCCATCAACAGATGAAATATATATATAAAGATGTGGTATATGTATACAATAGAATATTACTCAGCCATAAAAAAGAATGAAATCTTGCCATTTGCAATGATGTGGATGGAACTACAGGGCATTATGCTAAGCAAAATAAGTCAGTCAGAGAAAGCCAAATATCATATGATTTCACTTATATGTGGAACTTAAGAAACAAAACAGATGAACATAGGAGATAGGGAGGAAAAATAAGAAGAAATCAGAGAGATCTTAATTCTAGGAAACAAACTGAGGATTGCTGGAGGGGAGGTAGTTGGGGGATGGGGTAACTGGATCATGGGCGTTAAGTAGGGCATGTAACCTAAAGAGCGCTGGGTGCTATATGCCACTGCAGATAAACATGTTCACTAATCATTCTGTCTTATTTGGAAATAATCTAGATGTTAGTGAATATCTATTATTTATGTTAACTTAGTATAACTTAGTATATCTCTAAGGTTTCAGATTACCAGTAAAGTGTGAGGAGGAAGTGTTAAGATGGTGAAATTATAGGGGTGTCTTGAGCTTGCCTTTTCCCTCAAACACAGCTAGATCAACATCAAATTATTCTGAACAAGTAGGAAACTGATCTGAGGATAAGAAAACAATCTGCACAATTGGAGGAAGACTACATGGCAGACAGGAGGTTCAGAGCTGTCAATTGAGGGGGAGAAAAGCCGTGGTGCCCCAAGGGGATGGGGCTCTTTTCACAGGGAGAGAGGGAGAGATCAGGAGAGAGTGGTGTGTAGGGCTGGCACAATAAGACATTTGGGGCGGGGATCCCCTGGGTCACACTGGGAGAAATGGCTCCCCTTCTTGGATTACATTTGGAAGAGGTTATTTTGTCTCTTCAAGGACAACGACCAGAAGTCATGGAGCGGCTGTTCAGCAGCAAGGGACAGAGGAGCACAGAGGGCAGATAACCTGTTTGAAGCTTTTCCCTGTGCATCACAATACACCAGCCATCGTGCACTTGTTGTGTGACTGTTTTTCTGGGGTAGGACAGTGCTAGGCACGCCGTGAGGCTTTCCTCCCAAGGAAGGGAATGGGCCCACACCTTGCCTGGCATTCTAAGATTTATAATTTTGAGTCCCAGCTACTGGCCAGAGATAAAACACAGAACGGTGGCCCCAGGTATGCCAACAGTCAGGCACAGACTGGTTGAGGACAGTGATCTGACAGCAGCCTGGGACACAGGAGAGGAGACTGTTTGCTTTTCTGTGAGAGCTTCCTGAACAGTGGTGGCTGTGAGTTCCCCTCCTTGGGGAATGAGAGGGCACTGTGATGCCATCACACACTGTGATGTACCACTCCCGGTACAATAGGACTTCAGAAAGAAACACAGTGCTTCCAGTGGAGGCGAGAGTCACACCAAACCCCACTGCCCCAGAACCTAGCAGGGGCATAAGCCCCACTCCAACCCTGAACCTAGTAGGGACATCCTTGCAAGAGCAGGTCTGAATGTGAGCAAGAGCAGTGGGGCTCTCCCTCAGAAGTCCCACGTGAGGCCCCCAGCGTGTACCAAGTCTACTGGTCATAGAGTGCTCCAAAACAAGCTTCAGTTCTGGTGGAAATAGGATGAGGCTTCCTTCCCATCACCTTTTTCATTTTTTTCTTGGTAACAGGCTTGTATATTTTTTTGTTGGTTGGTTGCTTTGTTTCCCTTTCTTTTTTTCCCACCTTCTTTCTTTCTATCTTATTCTTTGAAAACAGGCATACAGTTTTTTGTATATCTGTTTGCTTTTTTTTGTTCCTTTTCCTTTCTCTTTTCTTGGATCAGGCCTTTTTTTTTTTTTTCCAGGCTTATCTTTTTTTTTTTTTTTTTTTAAAGATTTTGTTTATTTATTTGACACAGAGAGAGAGAGAGATCACAAGTAGGCAGAGAGGCAGGCAGAGAGAGAGAGGGGGAAAGCAGGCTCCCTGCTGAGCAGAGAGCCCAATGCGGGGCTCTATCCCAAGATCCTGAATCATGACCTGAGCCGAAGGCAGAGGCTTTAACCCACTGAGCAACCTGGGCGTCCCAAATCAGGCTTATCTTAAACAAATCAAAGCACACCCAGTTAAAGTTCCAAACTCTCCCCACAGAAAGTGGGGAGGAGCTCTGCAGAGGACTAACCTGTGAGAAAGAGCAGCCAAACACAACAGCAGAGTGCACATAGCATACACCAGAAACACCTCCTGAAGTGCCTGGTCCTGGACAGTGTATGAACCCTTCTTAATTTACTATTACTCTCAAGAGCAGGAAACCTAACAACCTTTCATAATATACAAAAAACCATAAACCTAGATAGAATGACAAGACAGAGGAATTCTCCCCAAAAGAAAGATCAAGAAGAAATCACAGTCAGGGATTTGCTCAAAACAGAAATAAGCAAATATCTGAACAAGAATTTAGAATAACAGTCATAAGAATACTAGCTGGGCTTGAAAGAAGCATGGAAGACACCAGAGAAACCCTGGCTGCAGAGATAAAAGGCCTAAAAACTAGTCAGGCCAAAATAAATAATGCTAGAACTGAGATGCAAAACTGGCTAGATGTAATCAAAATGAGGATGGAAGAAGCAGAGGATCCAATAGGTGATATACAAGTTACCAAAAGAGTTTGAGAAACTATTAAGTAGAGACATTATAAATCATAATTATTGTTGAATAAATTCACTTATAAATTTTATCACATGTCTATTTAATTCACTTGTACTTACCAATTATGTACAAATTGATTACAAAACTTTCTTGAAGTAAATAAATCTAGTCATCACCCTAAGTTATTTTTCTTGTTGACAAATTAGGCATATATAAAAAATTACAAAAAATCTAAACATTTAAACATATGTTTTTTCTTCTTTTTTTCTTTATTTAATTTAATTTTATTTTTTCAGTATTCCAAGAATCATTGTTCATATAGTTCTTATGTCTTTACTTTTTTTTTAAAAATTACTACTGTATTTGACATGCATTATAAAATTCATTCTTATTTTTTTTTAAGATTTTATTTATTTATTTGACACACAGAGAGAGATCCAAGTAGGCAGAGAGGCAGGCAGAGAGAGAGGGGGAAGCAGGCTCCCCGCTGAGCAGAGAGCCCGATGCGGGGCTCGATCCCAGAACCCTGAGATTATGACCTGAGCCGAAGGCAGAGGCTTTAACTCACTGAGCCACTCAGGTGCCCCTAAAATTCATTCTTATTGTACATTTAATTCTTTGGATTTATAGATTTACAATCTTAAACATACGGTAGAAATAATATAAGGATGTTTGACTACTAAACTTAGAAAAAAATATGTCTGCATTACATTTAATGCTGACAACTCTGAAAACATGTTTGTTTTTGTTTTACCAAGTATTTTAAAAACTAGCTTTAACAGAGACTATCTCAGATCATGTAAACTTAAAAACATTAGATTGGTTTAGGGGCACCTGGGTGGCTCAGTTGTTAAGCCGCTGCCTTCAGCTCAGGTCATGATCCCAGGGTCCTGGGATCAAGCCCCGCATCAGGCTCCCTGCTCATCGGAGACTGCTTCTCCCTCTCTCACTTCCCCTGCTTGTGTTCCTGCTCTTGCTGTCTCTTTCTCTGTCAAATAAATAAATAAATAAATAAAATCTTAAAAAAAACAAAACAAAAAACATTAGATTGGTTTATATATTGCTGAGAATTTTAAGAACACTTAATATATGATAGATCTCATTTATCTCTAAACCAATTTGAATAGAACTCTTTTAAGGGATGTTATAAATTAACTTGGAAATAATTTTTGGAGGTAGAAAAATGTCATGTATGCATAGAATACCTGTATAAATACATAAACATATATAAACAAGGCAGATGTAAGCAGATTTTATACCCTTTTAATTTTAGTTAAGTTCAACTTAATTACCATATACCGTGTTATTAGTTTCAGAGGTAGAATTTAGTGATCCATCAGTTGCATACAACACCCAGTGCTCATTACTTCAAGTGCCCTCCTTAATGCCCATCACCCAATTACCCCATCCTCCCACTCCTCTCCCCTCCAGCAACTCTCAGTTTGTTTCCTATAGGTAAAGAGTCTCTTATGGTTTGCTTCCCTCTCTGTTTTCATCTTATTTTATTTTTCCTTCCCTTCCCCTATGTTCATCTGTTTTGTTTCTTAAATTCCACATATGAGTGAGATCATATGGTGTTTGCCTTTCTCTGACTTATTTTGCTTAGCATAATACCCTTTAGTTTCATCTTATTCTAAAATGTTATCCATGACTCACTACAACATAGTAACGCTAACTTGCTTTATCTCTACTTTATTTATTTATCTGAACTGCATTTCTGGCAAATGGAACAAGTAAAGATTACCTATACCAATATTTGTGGAGGAGACATTTAAGATTTTCTTATTCCCTGACATGTAACCTGAAGGAGGCTGTGGACCAAATTTTAGGCTAGTGATGTGGGAGACTTCTACCAGTTGTCTGGATGTCTTCAAAACCAAACTGAGTGGACAAAACATTCAGTTCTGTTCCAAATAGTTTTTGTTCTGTTTTCAGCATCAATTGACTGCTTTCGGAGGTCTTTAGTCCCTTGAGAGCCCTTAATGAAGAGCAGAGAACCTAAAATTCCAGTTGAGGTGGTAAAGTGTGAGGGAAAAAGTCTGGCAAGCTGAACAGAGGGATGGTGGAGATAGGGATCTGAAGGGGGACATATCAAAGGATTTAAGGGAACTGGAGGTAAGATCCAAAGCAATAAAAGGAGAAAACGGGAACAGAGGTGATGGGAAGAGAAAGGTTTTAGAGGAGCCAGTTTGGGAAGATCTTAAATTTCCCAAAAAAAGCCACTAAATTTCTGAATTGCCTTTAGTAAAACCATGCCAACAAGAAATGAATTAGACAAAGTTGGCAAAGCACTGTTCCAGCAGGGGTTCAAGAAAGGGTTTCAGTCTGCTGAGAAGCTCCCAAGTTCTTAACTAATGGAAACTTTATACTTATGAATATAGAATTCGGGACTCCAATACAGCTTACACTTCCCTATCTTCTATAAACAGAGAAACTTAGCACTCTACCACAGCCTGTCTTTCACTGGGACTCTAACCTACCTTCTAGAGTATACTCAATTCTTAAAAGTCAACATCTTTCCCTACCTGTTAAAGGGGACATTTGTCTGGAGTGAAGACAAAGGCTTCAAAGGTGCATACTTAGGATCTTGGGGGAGTGGTCTGGGGCTCCAATGATGAAACTGATCCTAACCAAGTCACAGCATGGTAACTGTCAAAGAAAAGAAAAACATAGCTGGAAATTATTTAAAGTGGTCAAACAGATTTTATTCAGGATTATTGAAATAGGTAAAAAATAGGCCTTAGTATAGAATCAGGCTTGATGACAACTACAGCAGGGGCAAGTAGGAATTTATAGCCAAGGAACTTTTGGAAGTCAGTGAATGGAAAATTCTAAGAAAAATTAAGGGTAAAGGAGTTTCTCGCTAAATTGACCTAACAGGATTCTTGCTGAAGACAAGGTAGTTTTATTAGATATCACCTGGTGGATGGCGGAAGATGAGAAACCTGATGGATACTGAGAGATCAGACGTGGAGGATGAAAGACCCTTGTGAAACTGATTAATCAGGGTTCTTGCTAAGATTTTTACAAGCAAGTATCCATACGGGCCTAGGAGAAATTTCAGGAGCCTGACTATAGTTTAATCAAGCAAATAATCATAGTTGATATTAAAAGGGGAATTTAACAGTTACTTCACAGTGGACATAAGTAAGAGTATGTCTAGAATACAGAACAGATCTTAAGAGTTTTTCATGGATACCATGCCCTGTGATTAAAGTCAGTGGAAAATTACAACCTTATCCAAGCAACACTTGCAATTTCCCAGCTCCTTCAGGAATAAAAGATTGGGCCATCTGACTTGTTTTTTTTTTTTCCCCAGATACTTTTATTTTATTTTTTCAGTGTTACAAGATTCATTGTTTATGTACCACACCCAGTGCTCCATGCAATACGTGCCCTCCTCAATACCCACCACCAGGCTC
>CM052896.1:19301912-19352689 GCA_028534135.1 Potos flavus | reverse complement strand
TCTCTTCCAGTCTAGTCCATGTTAAAATAAAAGTTGGGTATTCATCCTTTCTGATGGAGGCATAATATTCCATTGTATATATGGACCATATCTTCTTGATCCATTCGTCTACTCAAGGGCATCTTGGCTCTTTCCATAGTTTGGCGATTGTGCCCATTGCTGCTATGAACATTGGGGTACATGTGGCCCTTCTTTGTACTGCATCTGCATCTTTGGGGTAAATACCCAGTAGTGCAATTGCAGGGTCATAGGGTAACTCTATTTTTAATTTCTTGAGGAATCTCCACACTGTTTTCCAAAGTGGCTGCACCAGCTTGCATTCCCACCAACAGTGGAAGAGGGTTCCCCTTTCTCCACATCCTCTCCAACATTTGTTGTTTAGTGTCTTGTTGATTTTGGCCATTCTAACTGGTGTGAGGTGGTATCTCAGTGTGGTTTTGATTTGAATCTCTCTGATGGCTAATGATGATGAACATTTCTTCATGTGTCTGTTAGCCATTTGTATGTCTTCTTTGGAGAAGTGTCTGTTCATGTCTTCTGCTGACTTGTTAATGAAATATAACAGCTAAGGAGCTTGCTGAAGCAAAGAAAATACAGAATATTTAGGGGGAAAGACAGTTATAAATATCAGCTTCAATTAAGTGACCAGTTACAGAAACAAGGGCTATATCTGTCATGAGTATTTCCTCCTTATGTTTATTTGAATATTTTTGCGCATATATATCAAGTAAATACCAAATATATAAAGTAAATGTAATGAATTATATATATAATATCAAGTATATATATGCATATATATATATATCTCAAGTAAATATTTTTGTTTTCTATACTCTCTTATTTCCTTGTCATGTAACATGAAATGTACTAAATTTATATCATAGTAAGTATTGTTAATTCTGCATCACACTACTTCTTACATATCAAAGATAAGAGTGATCTTTACACTAGGACTTTACCTCTTCTTCTGGGGAGGAGTTAGTGTGTTTTTGTGTTGCTGCTTGTTTGATGGATAGTTTTATCATGCTAGGCAGAATTATGACCTTGCTATTTCCTTTATTTGGAGATTTATTATAGCTTAAGGTGATGCTTCTAGGCATCAAGTTAGCAAGGGGAAGGCTGTGATGATTAATTTGATGCGTCAACCTTACTGAGTTATCCAGATACCTCATACAACATTATTTCTGTGTGTGTCTGTGAAAGTGTTTCTTCAAGGGATTAGCATTTGATTCAGGAGACTGAATAAACAGATCCACCCTTGCCAGTGTGGGTAGGCACCATTTGATCAGAATAGAGAGCCTAGGGGCTTCTAGGTGGCTCAGTCATTAAGTGGCTGCCTTCGGCTCAGGTCATGATCCCAGGGTGCTAGGATCGAGCCCCACATTGGACTCCCTGCTAGGCAGGAAGCCTGCTTCTCCTTCTCCCACTCCCCCCTGCTTGTGTTCCCTCTCTCGCTGCGTCTCTCTCTGTCAAATAAATAAAATCTAAAAAAAAAAAAGAATAGAGAGCCCAAATAGACCAAAAAGGCTGAGGAAGGTCAAATTCCCTCTCACTCTCTTCTTGGGCCAGATGTCTACCTTTACTTGCCCCAGGAAATCAGAGTCCTGGAGTTTTTTTGGACACTGAGCTTTCCCCAATACCCTCTGGTTCTTTGTTCTTTCATCTTGGACTAAATTATACTAGTTTTCCTGGTTCTCCAGTTTGCTAATGGCAGATTGTGGGACTTCCTGATCTTCATAATTGCATATCTATATCTTTTATTTATATGTCAATATCTATATAATCTATATTATACCTTTTATTAGTCCTGTTTTTCTGGAAAACTCTAATATTATATTTCACCTTAAAATGAAATAGTGTATATTTCACAGGAGTAACAATAAAATATTTCAAATGTAAATCTCAATCTGAAAAAACAAATACCTCTTCCAACAGTGAGAAGGCTTGTTTCTCTTAAGTAATCAAGGGTATGATAAAAGAAACATGCAGCCTGGGATATTATCCTGAATAAGTCACAGACAGAATCTTTGTTTTCTGGGTAGATCACCCAGAAGTAAAAAAAGAAAAAAATTTCCTAAGTTCAGACCAGTAATCTAAGAAACTTTATCATTTTAACAGAGAGAAAATAAAACTTTCAGTTTGTATCAGTACATTATTGGACTCATTTTAAAATTGATTTTATAAAGGGGGCAGCTAAGATGGTGGTATAGTAAGAGGACCCTAGGCTTATCTCATCCCTTGAACACACTCATTAACTATCAAATTATTCTGAATAGCTAAGAAATCAACCCAAGGACTGACATAACAAACTGCACAACTAGAGGGAGAGAAGAGGCCACACTGAGGAAAGTAAGAAAGTGCAGAAATGTGGTTGTGGGAAGAAAGAGATCACAGGTGTTGCAGAATGGAGGGATCCCTGGTCATGGAGAAAGGTGAGAGGGAGTGGAACACACAGGGATAAGCACAAGGAGAACACTTCCCCAAGGCCATTGGCTGGGAAAATGGGAGGAGCTGATTTTTGTGAGTTTTTGCAACCAGCAGGGCCCAAAGACTGACATTTTAGAGGTCAGCAAGTTTGCCTGGGATAGATATTTGATGGCACTGATCTACCTCTGGAGAGAGGGCACACAAGCAACCCTGGGACAGAGGGCACAATCTGAGGATCGCCTAAGGCATATGAGGGAGACACCAATCTTCTTGGAGTGCATCTATGAGAAGTGGCATTGCTTTTCCAGGGACAAAAGAGTAGTCAGGTGGCATTTCCCTCCTTCACCTCTCAACATAGGCACAGATACTCCTGCTGAGGGCAGCAAACTCAGACACTGGCTGTTTAGCCTGCTTTGTTCCAAATCCCATACCCATGTGCACTGGTGTAACTGCCCTTCTTGGTCAAACCTCCATCAGTTCCAACATAGTGAGACCCTCTGACAGAAGGCAGCAGAGGGCCCCCTACACCAGGTCCTTAGGTTTGGAGTTTTAAAAGTCAGTAGGCTTGTCTGGGATAGAGCCCAAAGTGAACTGCACTGCTCCAGGCAGGCAAACAACCTGGAAACAGCATGAAAATAGTGATCTGAAAGCCTGGGATACATGAGAGGAAATAATTTACTCTTCTGGGAGAGTTTCCCTGAGAGCTGTAAGCATGGAGACCCTTCTCCATGGGCAAAGAAGTGGGCTGGCACCATTTCCCTCCCATGAACCTCTGCATATGGCAACTTTAGTAAGCAGCACAGTGCCAACACTGGCTGCATAATCTGCTTACACTCAGTCCTGTCCTCCAGTGCTCCACTGGTACTGCTTTTACTGGGCAAGGGTGCGTAAGGCCCAGCACAGCAGGGCACTTCCCCAGAAGGATAGAAGAAGCCTCTGCATGCACCACATCTACGAACAATAGACTTCTGCAAGGCTTCAATTCTAGTGGAAGTAGCATCAGGTCTCATTTAACAAGCAGACCAGCACATGCCTAGTTAAAACTCACCTCACTTTGCCTAAGGTCCAAACATTGCCCAGTGCAGGCAAGGACAGCCTCTGCAGACAACTGACCTGAGGGATAAAGCAGTCAAAACACAGTAGCAGAGTGCATGCAACACACACCAGAGACACTCTCTGAAATGCCAGGCCCAAGACACTATATGACCTCTTCTTCATAAAGCCATTACGCTTAGGAGCAGGAAACACAACAGGATTTTTTAACACAGAGAAGAAGACAAAGACCCAGATAAAATGAAAAGACAAAGAAATTCACCCCAATATAAAGAACAAGAGAAGTTCACTGTCAGGGATCAAATCAGAACAGATGTAAATAATATGCCTGATGGAGAATTTAAAGCAACAATCATAAGGATACTAGCTGGGCTTGAGAAAAGCACGGAAGACATCAGGCAGACCCTTCACACAGAGGTAAATGAGTTAAAAAGTCAGAAATGCATAAGGAAAAACATGGAGGACATTGTGAGAGGGAAGGGAGGGGTGAATTGGAGGAAATCAGAGGGGCGATGAACCATGAAGACTGTGAACTCTGAGCAATAGACTGAGGGTTTTGGAGGGGTGGGGGTGGGGGGTTTGGTGAGCCTGGTGGTGAGTATTGAGGAGGGCACGTATTGCGTGGAGCACTGAGTATGGTACATGAACAATGAATCTTGTAACACAAAAAATAAAATAAAAGTATTTGGGAAAAAAGTCAGAAATGACAAATGCAATAACTGAGATTTGAAACCACTGGGTATAATAACTACAAGGATGGAAGAAGCATTGAAACAAATAAGTGATATAGAAGATAGAATCATGGTAAGATATAAGAGAGTGAGACAAGCCATGAGAGACTCTGGACTCTGGGACTCTGGACTCTGAGAGTTAAAGAAGGGAGGAGGTGGAGGGATGGGGTAACCAGGTGATGGGTATTAAGGAGGGCACATGTTGTGATAAGCACTGGATGTTGCAGGCAACTAATGAATTGAATACTAAAAAAAAAGAATAGAATATAATGAAGCTGAACAAAAGAGAGAAAGAAGGATAGATTACAAGAGTAGAGTTACGGAACTCAGTGAGTCTGTGAAGCATAATGACACTTGTGTCATATGAAGGGAGAGAAAAGAGAGAGGAAGAATAGAGAGAGAAAAGAAGAAAGAAGATTTATTTGAAGAAATAATAGATGGAAACTTTCCTAATCTGGGAAAGGAAAGAATGTTTATTCTTCCAACCCATGAGCGTGGAATGCTTTTCCACATTTTTGTGTCTTCTTCAATTTCTTTCATGAGTGTTCAGTAGTCCCTCGAGCACAAAAACTGACACATAGACCAGTGGAACAGAGTAGAGACCCCAGATATGGACCTGCAACTCTATGGTCAAATAATCTTAGACAAAGCAGGAAAAAATATCCAGTGGAAAAAAGATAGTCTCTTCAATAAATGGTGCTGGGGAAATTGGACAGCTATATATAGAAGAATGAAACTTGACCATTCTCTTACACCATACACAAAGATAAACTGAAAATGGAGAAAAGACCTCAAGGTGAGGCAGGAATCGATAAAATCCTAGAGGAGAACATAGGCAGTAACGTCTTCGACATCGGCCACAGTAACTTCTTTCAAGATATGTCTCCAAAGGCAAAGGAAACAAAAGCCAAAATGAACTTTTGGGACTTCATCAAGATAAAAAATCTTCTGTACAGCGAAAGAAACAGTCAACAAAACAAACAGGCAACCCACAGAATGGGAAAAGATATTTGCAAATGACACTGCAGACAAAGGTCTGATATCTAAGATCTATAAAGAACTCCTTAAACTCAACACTCAAAAACAGATAATCATGTCAAAAAATGGGCAGAAGACATGAACACACACTTCTCCAATAAAGACATACAAATGGCTAACAGACACATGAAAAAATGTTCATCATCATTAGCCATCAGGGAGATTCAAATGAAAACCATTGAGATATCACCTCACACCAGTTAGAATGGCCAAAATCAACAAGACAGTAAACAACAAATGTTGAAGAGGATGTGGAGAAAGGGGAACCCTCTTCCACTGTTGGTGGGAATGCAAGTTGGTGCAGCCACTTTTGGAAAACAGTGTGGAAATTCCTCAAGAAATTAAAAATAGAGTTACCCTATGACCCTGCCATTGCACTACCAGATTTTTACCCCAAAGATACAGATGTAGTGAAAAGAAGGGCCACATGTACCCCAATATTCATAGCAGCAATGGCCACAATTGCCAAACTATGGAAAGAGCCAAGATGCCCTTCAACAGACGAATGGATAAAGAAGACATGGTCTGTATATGCAACAGAATATTATGCCTCCATCAGAAAGGATGACTACCCAACTTTTGTATCAACATGGACTGGACTGGAAGAGATTATGCTGAGTGAAATAAGTCAAGCAGAGAGAGTCAATTATCATATGGTTTCACTTACGTATGAAGCATAAGGAAATATATGGAGGACATTGGGAGAAGGAAAGGAAAGGTGAATTGGGAGAAATCGGAGGGTGAGACAAACCATGAGAGACTGTGGACTCTGAGCAACAAACTGAGGGTTTTGGAGGGGCGGTGGTTGGGAGGTTGGGTGAGCCTGGTAGTAGTTATTGAGGAGGGCGCGTATTGCATGGAGCACTGGATGTGGTACATAAACAATGAATCTTGGAACACTGAAAAAATAAAATTAAATTAAAAAAAGACATATTGTAGTTAATTTGCAAAATACGGAATAAAGAAAAAAATCCTAAAAGCAGCAAGAAAAAAGAAGTCCCTAACCTACAAGGGAAGACCCATAAGACTACCTATACATCTCTCCATAGAAATATGGCTGTTAGAAGAGAATGGCAAGACATATTCAACGTGCAGAATGGGAGAATACTGAAGCCAAGAATACTTTCTCCAACATAGCTATCGTTCAGAATAGATGGAGAGATGAAGAGTTTCTCAGACAAACAAAACCTAAAGTAGTTTGTGACCACTAAACCAGCCCTGCAAGAAATATTAATGGGGACTTTTGAAGTGGAAAGGAGATACCAAAAGTGACAAAGACTAGAAAGGAATAGAGTAAATATCCAAAAACATCATCAAAACAAAAAATAAAATGACACTAAATACATAGATAGATATATGTATCTATCAATAATCACTCTGAATGTTAGTGGACTAAATACTCCAATCAAAAGTCATTGTGTGACCAAATGAATAAAAAATAAGACCCATTTTTATGCTTCCTACAAAAGACTCAGTTTAGACCTAAAGAAACCTGCAGACTGAAAGTGAAGATAGAGAAATATGTATCATGCAAATGGACATCAAAAGAAAGCCAGAGTAGCCATGCTTAGACAAACTAGGTATTTTTTTTTTATTTTTCAAGTTTTTAATTTAAATTCTAGATAGTTAACATATATGGCAAAATTGGTTTCAGGTGTAGAATTTGGTGGTTTATCACTTATACATAACATCCAGTGTTCATCACAAGTGTACTCCTTAATGGCCATCACCCATTTAGTCCATCTCCTCAACCACCAGCCTCTAGAAACCCCCAGTTTGTTCTCTGTAGTTAAGAATCTCTTTTGGGAGCACCTGGGTGGCTCAGTGGGTTAAGGCCTCTGCCTTTGGCTCAGGTCATGATCTCAGGGTCCTGGGATTGAGCCCCACATCGGGCTCCCTGCTGGGCAGGGAGGCTGCTTCTCCCTCTCGCTCTGCCTGCCTCTCTGCCTACTTGTGATCTCTCTCTCTATGTCAAGTAAATAAAATCTTTAAAAAAAGAATCTCTTTTGGTTTGCTTCTTCTCTCTTTTTTTCTCCCTTCCCAAATGCTTATCCGTTTTGTTTCTTAGATTCCACATATGAGTGAAATCATATGGTATTTGTCTTTCTCTAACTGACTTATTCCACCCAGCATAATATACTCTAGCTCCATCCATGCCATTGCAAATGGAAAGATTTCATTCCTTTTCATAGCTGAGTAATATTCCATTACCCCACCCCCACTTCTTCTTTATCCACTCATCAGTTGAAGGACTTTGCATTCTTTCAATAGTTTGGCTATTTTTTATAATGCTGCTATAAACATTGGGGTGTATGTGCCCTTTTGAATCTATATTTTTGTATCCTTAGTAGTACAATTGCTGGGTCATAGAGTAGTTCTATTTTTAACTTTTTAAAAATATTACTTTATTTATTTTGCAGAGAAAGTGAGGAAGAGAGAGAGAAAATGAGAGCACACACACAGAAGGGAGAGACAGAGGGAGAAAGAGTCTTAAGCAGACTCTGTACTAAGCATGGAGCCAGACGCAGGGCTTAATCTCATGATCCTGAGATCATGAACTGAGCCAAAATCAAGAGTCATTCACTCAACTGACTGTGCCACCCTGGATCAGATCGTCTTAACAGATATATTCAGAACATTTCATCCTTAAGCACCAAAACACACATTCCTTTCAAGTTCACCTGGGACAGTCTCCAGAACTGATCCCATACAAGGTCACTAATATGGCTTCAACAAGTACAAAAAGATTGAAATAATACTATGCATATTTCCTGACCACGATACTATGAAACTTGAAATCAATCACAAGAAAAAAATTGGAAACACCACAAATACAGCAAGGTTAAACAACATGCTACGAAACAATAAATGAGTCAACCAGGAAATTAAAGAAGAAATTTAAAAAAAAACACGGAAAAATGAAAATGAAAACACAATAGTCCAAAACATCTGGGATTTAGCACATGTATTCTTTGGAGGGAAGTATACAGCAATACAGTAATACCTGAAGAATCAAGAAAAAGCTCAAATGAACAACCTAATCTTATACCTAATGGAGTTAGAAAAAGAACGACAAACAAAACCTAAAGCCAGTAGAAGAAGGGAAATAAAAACGATCAGAGCAGAAATAAAAGATAAAGTAACTAAGAAAACAGTAGAACAGATCAATGAAACCAGGAACTAGTTTGTTAAAAAATTAATAAAATCGATAAACCCTTAGCCAGACTTATCAAAAAGAAAAGAAAGTGGACCCAAATAAATAAAATTACAAATGATAGAGGAGAAATAATAACCAACAGCACAGAAACCAAACAATTATAAGAGAACATTATTAAAAACTAGATGCAGCCACTTTGGAAACCAGTGTGGAGATTCCTTAAGAAATTAAAAATAGAGCTACCCTATGACCCTGCTATTGCACTACTGGGTATTTACCCCAAAAATACAGATGGAGTGAAAAGAAGGGCCACACGTACCCCAATGTTCATAGCACCAACGGCCACAATCGCTAAACTGGAAAGAGCCAAGATGCCCTTCAACAGACGAATGGATAAAGAAGATATGGTCCATATATACAATGGAATATTATACCTCCATCAGAAAGGATGAATACCCAATTTTTGTATCAACATGGATGGGACTGGAGGAGATTATGCTAAGTGAAATAAGTCAAGCTGAGATAGTCAGTTATCATATGGTTTCATTTACTTGTGGAGCATAAGGAATAACATGGAGGACATTAGAGGAAGGAAAGGAAAAGTGAATTGGGGGAAATCGGAGGGGGAGATGAACCATGAGAGACTGTGGACTCTGAGAAACAAACTGAGGGTTTTGGAGGGGATGGGGGTGGGGGGTTGGGTGAGCCTGGTGGTGGGCACAAAGGATGGCACGTATTGCATGGAGCACTGGGTGGGGTGCATAAATAATAAATCTTGGAACACTGAAAAAAAAAACACAAACTAGATGCCAACAAATTGGACAACCTGGAAAAATTGGTAAATTCGTGGAAACTTAAAAACTACCAGAAATGGAACAGACAAGACTGCAGTAAAAAGGAGAACTACAGGTCAATATCCCTGAGGAATTTTGATACAGAAATTCTCAAAAAAATACTAGCGTTTCTTCCAAACTTTTTCTTGTGATTGATTCCAATTTCAAATCATTGTGGAGAACATAGATGGTAACCTCTTCGGCGTTGGCCACAGCAACTTCTTTCAGGACATGTCTCCAAAGGCAAGGGAAACGAAAGCGAAAATGAACTTTTGAGACTTCATCAAGATAAAAAGCTTCTGCACAGCAAAGGAAACAGTCAACAAAACAAACAGGCAACCCAGGAATGGAAGAAGATATTTGCAAATGACAAGAACTTCTCAAACTCAACAACTATAATCAAGTCAAAAAATGGGCAGAAGACACGAAGAGACACTTTTCCGGTGATGACATACAAATGGCTAGCAGACACATGAAAAATGTTCATCCTCATTAGCCATCAGGGACCTTCAAATCAAAACCACATTGAGATATCACCTCACACCAGTTAGAATGGCAAAAATTAACAAGGCAAGAAACAACAAATGTTGGAGAGGATGTGGAGAAAGGGGAACCCTCTTACGCTGTTGGTGGGAATGCAAGTTGGTGTAGCCACTTTGGAAACCAGTGCGGAGATTCCTCAAAAAAATTAAAAATAGAGCTACCCTATGACCCTGCAATTGCACTACTGGGTATTTACCCCAAAGATACATATGGAGTGAAAAGAAGTACCATATGCGCCCCAATGTTCATAGCAGGAACGTCCACAATAGACAAACTGTGGAAAGAGCTGAGATGCCCTTCAACAGACAAAGGATAAAGAAGATGTGGTCCATATACACGATGCAATATTACTCAGTCATCAGAAAGGATGAATACCCAACTTTTGCATCAACATGGGTGGGACTGGAAGAGATTATGCTGAATGAAATAAATCAAGCAGAGAAAGTCAATTATATGGTTTCACTTGCTTGTGGATCATAAGGAATAACATGAGGACATTGGGAGAAGGAAAGGAAAAGTGAACTGGGAGAAATCAGAGGGCGCGACGAAGCATGAGAGACTGTGGACTCTGAGAAACAAACTGAGGGTTTTAGAGGGAGGATGGGTGAGCCTGGTGGTGGGTATTAAAGAGGGCACGTATTGGGGCGCCTGGGTGGCTCAGTGGGTTAAAGCCTCTGCCTTCGGCTCAGGTCATGATTTCAGGGTCCTGGGATTGAGCCCCGCATCAGGCTCTCTGCTCGGCAGGGAGCCTGCTCCCCCCTTCCGCCTGCCTCTCTGCCTGCCTGTGATCTCTCTCTTTGTCAAATAAATAAATAAATAAATAAATGGAGTGCACCTGTTGCATGGAGCACTGGGCATTATATGTAAACAATAAATTTTGGAACACTGCATTAAAAATAATGATGTATTGTATGGTGACTAACATAACACAATAAAAATATTTAAAAAAATACTGGCAAATGGAATCCAACAGCATATTAATGAATCATTCTCCACAACCATGTGGAATATATTCCTGAACTGCAAAGATTGTCAATCTTTGTAAATTAATCAACATGATACACCACATTAATACAAGAAAGGATAAGATCTATGTGATCCTCTCGATAGATGCAGGAGACACATGACAAAGTACAACATCCATTCTTATAAAAATCCTCCACAAAGTAGGTTTAGAGGAAACATATCTCAACATCATAAAGGCCATATATAAAAGACCCACAGATAACATCATTCTCAATATGGAAAAACTGAGAGCTTCTCCCCTATGTGCAGGAACAAGACAAGGATGTCCACTCTCATTGTTGTTATTTAACTAGTACTGGAAGTCTTAACCTCAGAAATCAGACAACAAGAAATAAAATTTAGCCAAATCAGCAAGGAAGAAGCCAAACTCATTATTTGCAGATGACATGATAATGTATATACAAAACCAGAAAGACTACATTAAAAATTGCTATAACTGAAAAACAAACTCAGTAAAGCCACATGATACAAAATCAATGTACATAAATCTGTACACCAATAATAAAGGAGCAGAATGAGAAATCAAGCAACTGATCCCATTTATCATTGCACAAGAACTGTAAGATACCTAGGAATAAACCTAATCAAAGAGATAAAATATCTGTACTCTGTAAATTATAGAATGCTTATGAAAAAAAATTGAAGATGACACAAAAAAATGGAAAAAATTTTCCATGCCTATGGATTAGAAGAACAAATATAGTTAAAATGTCTATACTACCCAAAGCAATCTACACATTTAATTTAATACCTATCAAAATACTAAGTGTTTTCCACAGAACTAATACAAACAATCCTAAAATTTGTGTGGAACCACAAAAGAATCCAAATACCCAAAGAAACCTTAAAAAAGAAAAACAAGCTGGAGGCATCACAGTTCTGGACTTCAAGCTATATTACAAATCTGCAGTGATGAAGACAGTATGGTACTGGCACGAAAACAAACACATAGGTCAATGGAACAGAATTAAAAACCCAGAAATAAACCAAATATATACAGTCAACTAATCTTCAACAAAGCAGGAAAGAATATCTAATGGAAAAAGGTAGTATCTTCAACAAATGGTGCTGGGAAAACTGGACAGCCACAGGTAGAAGAATGAAACTGGACCACTTTATTACACCCTACACAAAAATAAATTCAAAATTTATGAAAGACCTAATCAATTGGTGCAGTCACCTTTCCTTTTCCTGTCTGAGCAATATTCCGTTGTAAATATGTACCAGTTCCTTATCATCATACCATGGATATTTGAACTCTTTCTATTATTTGACTATTATCGATAATGCTGCTATAAATATCAGGGTGCATGTAACACTTCAAATCACAAATTTTGTATACTTTGGATAAATACCTAATAGTGCAATTGCTGAATAGTAGAGTAGTTCCATTTTTACCTTTTTGAGGAACCTCCATACTGTTTTCCAGAGTGACTGCACCAATTTTTATTCCCACCAACAGTGTAAGAGGGTTCCCCTTTCTCTGCATCCTTGCCAACATCTGCTATTTCCTGTGTTGCTAATTTTAGTCATTCTCACTGGTGTAACGTAATATCTCATGGTAGTTTTGATTTGTAGTTCCCTGATGATTGGTAATTCTGAACATCTTTTCATGTCTGTTAGCCATCTGTATGTCTTATTTGGCAAAGTATCTATTCATGTCTTCTGCCCATTTCTTAACTAGATCATTTGTTTTTTTTGGGTTTGAGTTTGATAAGTTCTTTATAGATTTTTGATACTAACACTTTATTAGATATGTCATTTGCAAATATCTTCTCTCATTCCATAGGCTGCATTTTGGTTTTGTTGATTGTTTCCTTCACCATGCAGAAGCTTTTTAACTTGATTAAGTCCTAATAGTTCATTTTTGCTTTTATTTCTCTTGCCTCCAGGGTACATGGCTTATAAGAATTTGCTATGGCCAACGTCAAAGAGGTTACTGCCTGTGTTTGCTTCTAGGATTTTGATGGTTTCTTATCTCACATTTAGGTCTTTCATAAGCCCACATCGGGCTCTCTCCTCAGCAGAGAGCCTGCTTCCCCTTCTCTCTCTGCCTGCCTCTTTGCCTACTTGTGATCTCTCTCCTCTCTGTCAAAATAATAAATAAAATCTTAAAAATAAATAAATAAAATTTTAGCCATGAACCAGGCATAAACATAATACAAAACCCACTAGCTTTTATAAGAGTTGGTTCTCTCTTTTTTTTGCCCCATTTTGTATTTTTATTGCAAATGTATTTATGGCGAATTGGAAATGTTAAAGGTTATCTGTTCAATATGAGGTTAAAGCTTTTTACCAATAATTATGGAGAAGACTTTTAAGGTTTCCCTTGCTGTGACAGGTAATCTTACAGGGCTGTGGAATACATTTTAGGAGAGAGACTGAGGTGATACAGAGCATCTTTCTGGCCATCTCTAAAGCCTCTCTGAGTGGATAAAGTATCCATTCTGTTTCCATTTATTTATTTATTTATTTATTTATTTATTTATTTATTTATCAGTCTCAGGTGGTTGCTTTTTGGAGTCTGAGTTTTTGAGAACCCCTGATAGGACCAATGGCCTAAAATTCCAGTGACTATAGGGACTTGAGGAACTGGAGTCAGAAAAGAAATTTCTGGCAGGAATGAAGAGAGGGGTGGAGAAGGCAAGACTTGAAGGAAGACGTATGAAAGGATGCAAAGAATCTGAAAAAAAGAGCCAAAGTGTAATAGGAGGAGTGGAGGTACTGGAAAGAGAGAATCCTTAGAGGAGTCAGTGTGGGAGACCTTTAATTTCCCAAGAAGCCATCAAAGTTCCAAATTATTTTTAGTTAGTTACTGATATGAAAAAGAAGAAGTAGAGAGAGTTAGTGATGTAGTAGCATATTGTCACTTGGAGTTTAAGACAGGGGTGGGAATGCAAGCGGGAACAGCCATTCTGGAAAATAGGATGGAGGTCCCACAAGATGACAAAAATAAAGCTACCCTACAACTCAGCAATTGCACTACTGGGTATTTATTTACCCCAAAGATACGGATGTAGTGAAAAGAAGGGGCACATGCACCCCAATGTTCTTAGCAGCAATGTCCACAATAGCCAGATTGTGGAAGGAGCCAAGATGTCCTTCAACATACAAATGGATAAAGAAGATGTGGTTCATATATACAATGGACTATTACTCAACTATCAGGAAAGATGAATACCCAGCATTTGCACTGACATGGATAGAACTGGAGGGGATTATGCTAAGTTAAATAAGTCAAGCAGAGAAAGACAATCATCATATGGTTTCACTCATGTGTGGATTATAAGAAATAGGGTAGAGGATCATAGAAGAAGGGAGGGAAATCCAAAGGGGGAGAAATCAGAGAGGGAGATGAACCATGAGAGACTATGGATCCTGAGAAACAATCTGGGGGTTTCAGAGGGGAGGAAAGTGGGGAGAGGGGGTAACACAGTAATGGGTCTTAAGGATGGTGCCTGTGGTAATGAGCACTGGATGTTATATGCAACTAACGTATCGTTGAACACTACATCAAAAACTAATGTTGTACTATATGTTGGCTAATTGAACATAATAAAAAGAAGACAGGGTGTGTTCTATCAACTGAGATGTTTCCATTGGAGAAGCAGGATTAAGTTTAGAGAACAAAGAGACCTCAAAGAGAACCAGCATTAAATAGCAAATGGCAATTATCAAAACAACAAGAACTAACTAATATTGCCAAGGAAGTGGAAGAGAAGAAACCCATGTATACCTGTTGGTGGAAATGTAATTCGGTGCAGCCACTCTGGGAAACAGTATAGAAGTCCGTCAAAAAATTAAAAATAGAACTACCATAGAATCCAGCATTTCTCTTCTGGGTATTTACATGAGGAAAATGCAATCACTATCTTGAAAAGATATTTGCACACTCATGTTTACTGCAGCATTATATACAATAGCCAAGACATGGAAATTGCCTAAGTGTCCACTAACATATACATAGATAATACACACACGCACACACACACATACACACACACAGTCATACATACCAAATACTATTTCGTCACAAAAAGGAGACCTTGCTATTTGTGTTAACATTGATGGGAACTGAGGGCAGTATGTTAAGTGAAATAAGTCAAACAGAGAAAGACAAACACTTTATGATCCCATTTATATGTGAAATCTTAAATGAACAAACAAATAAACTCATAGATATAATGAATTGGTTTCCAGAGGTGGGGCATGGGGAAAAGTGAAATGGCTGAAAGTAATCAAAAGGTAGAAACTTCCATTTATAAGATAGATAAATCATGAGGGTATAATGTACCACATGGTGACTGCAGTTGACAATCCTGTATTGTATATCTGAAAGTTGTTAAAACAGTAAATCTTAAAAGTTCTCATCACAAGAAAATCCTTTGTAAGATGGATGTTAATTAATATTACAGTATTAGAGTAATCATTTAACTATATATGTGTGTGTGTATATATATATATATATATATATATATATATATATATATATATATATATATTTATGTTATACACCTAAAACTAATATAATGTTATATGTCAATTAAAAACAACAACAAAAAGACCAGGAAGACAAATTTTATTCTAGCTCAGGAGTCAGGGTAGGAGCCCTATTCAAAACAAGAAGGGGAACAGCAAGGACTTCCATCCCAGCAGATATCTTTCATTAGAAGTCTGGGAGTCTAGCATAGATAGTCTAGCAAGAAACTCCATTTCTGAGTTCTCTATTCTGTTCCATTGATCTATGTGTCCGTTTTTGTGCCAATACAATACTATCTTGATGACTGCAGATTTGTAATGGAGCTTGAGGTCCGGAATTGTGATGCCACCAGCTTTGGTTTTCTTTTTCAACATTCCTCTGGCTATTTGGGGTTTTTTCTGGTTTCATACAATTTTTAGGATTATTTGTTCCATTTCTGTGAACAAAGTTGATGGTATTTTGATAGAGATTGCATTGAATGTGTAAATTGCCCTAGGTAGCATAGACATTTTAATAATATTCATTCTCAGTCCATGAGCATAGACCGTTTTTCCATTTCTTTGTGTCTTCCTCAATTTCTTTCATGAGTATTCTATAGTTTTCTGAGTACAGATTCTTTGCCTCTTTGGTTAGATTTATTCCTAGGTATCTTATTGTTTTTGGTGCAATCGTAAATAGGATTGACTCCTTACTTTTTTTTTTCTTCTGTCTTGTTGTTGGTGTATAGAAATGCAACTGATTTCTGTGCACTGATTTTATATCCTGTCACTTTACTGAATTCCTGTATAAGTTATAACAGTTTTGGGGTGGAATCTCTTGGGGTTTCCACATAAAGTATCATATCATAGAAGACATGAACAGACATTTATGCAAAGAAGACATCCAAAGGGCCAACAGACACATGAAAAAGTGCTCAACATCACCCGCATCAGGGAAATACAAATCAAAACCACAATGAGATATCACCTCAAACCAGTCAGAATGGATAAAATTAACAAGTCAAGAAATGACAGATGTTGGCAAAGATGCAGAGAGAGCGGAACTCTCCTACACTGTTGGGAATGCAAGCTGGCGCAGCCACTCTGGAAAACAGTATGGAGGTTCCACAAAAAGTTGAAAATAAAACTACCCTATGACCCAGCAATTGTTCTACTGAGAATTTACCCCAAAGATACAAATGTAGTGATCTGAAGGGGCATCTGCACCCCAGTGTTATAGCAGCAATGTCCACAATAGCCAAACTATGGAAAGAGCCCAGATGTCCATTGACAGATGAATGGATAAAAAAGATGCAAAAAAAAAAAAAAAATACACACACACACACACACACACACACACATACACACCCAGTGGACTATTATGCAGCCAATAAAAATGAAATTTTGCTATTTGCATGACGTGGATAGAACTAGAGGGTATTATGCTGAGTGAAATAAGTCAATCAGAGAAAGACAATTATCATATGATCTCACTGACCGTGGAATTTGAGAAAAAAGGCAGAGACTCATAGGGGAAGAGAGGAAAAAATGAAACAAGATGAAACCAGAAAGGGAGACAAACCATAAGACACTCTTAATCTCAGGAACAAACTAAGGGTTGCTGGACGGGAGGGAGTGGGAAGGATGGGGTAACCGGGTGATGGACACTGGGGAGGACATGTGTTACTGTGAGTGCTACGTATTGTGTAAGACTGACAAATCACAAACCTGTATCTCTGAAACAAATAATACATTATTTGCTAATAATAAAAAAGAGTCTGGAAGTCTAACTTAGTTTCAGTAGGTACTCAAAATTGTAAGAAACAAAATCTGTCCTCATCATGCTTCAACAGACATTTGTCCAGAGCATTAGATCAGGACTTGGACTCACCACCATAACAGCAAGAAGTTTGAAGATGATACAGAGGTGTCTATGCAGCTGAGAAGTCCAGTTGTAATGTCTGAGGAGAGTCCAATGGTGCTTCCAATCAAGATCCAAGCTGTGGAGCCCATAACTATCAAAGATAATAAAGCCATACACTAGTTAAAGTGTAAGGACAGATTTTAATCACAAATATGTGATTTGAACTCAAATTCTATTTGCTGAGAGATGATCGGTCCTTTTTAAAGGAGAATGAAGGAGTATGGAGGAAGTGATTGGGGCCTCAGCACAGTCAGGGAAGTGAAAAATTACAAGTAGAACCCATATAGGTTTGTTATCTACACTTATCAAAGTTAGGCTTCTACCTTTCCACAGAGACTGGGGAACTAGGACCCTTATCAGGAGTTGGCTGCCACAAACAGCAAATTCTTTTGCTTGCGTTTTCTCAGACATGCACTTTAATCTCAGGGTGGGGGGTGGGGTGAGGTGTGGGGAAGGAAGGGGGATTCTAAGGTCATCCTAAGGATGGAGCTTGAGCTTTTAAAACCTAGGACAGTTTTTGTTCAAGTCTCTAGGTCAAGTTTGTTATCTTCAGGTAGGTACAATTTATCCTTGATATATAAAGTATTACTAATACACCTATATTAGGTTTGGCTAACTACTGGTACTTCATCCCCACAAGCAGCTGATGAAAACAATGCAGCAGGAAAGCGCTCTGCTGTGAGATAATGGAGAAAATCAGGAGGTTTGTGTCCAGAAATCAAAGAGCCTTTAAGAGGACAGAAGCAAAGCAGGACAGACACTCCAGAGAGAAAGGGCCTTTAAGGGGAGCGCCACACCGGACCGCGGCACCTCGGCGCCCTCTACCTGCATCAGCTGTGTATTCCGGTGGGGTCCCTTTGGCTCAGGGGTCCCTAAGTCTATTACACAGCATTCTTCTTAAGTCGGCTCTTAGCCTCCCATCTGTGGACGTCAGAGGGCGCTGTGAACTAGCTTCTCTGCATGTTCTAGTAGCTGTATCCATCCTATGCACATGCGCAAAACGACTAAGAGAGCTGAGCCTGCACTCACAGGGAGGGCTGTGAGGCAAGGAGAAAGGGAAGCAAACAGAAGCATTCAGGGTCACTGCCGGTCCACTAGCCTGGAAACCCTCTCTACTGCCTCCATCCTGGCTCCTCAAAAGCACTCCTGGTAATGTCCAGGGACTGTCCAGTGGACCGGAACCATCCTTGTTTTGATTGTCTTTGTGACAGGCAGACTTCATGGGCAGGGAATAACATTTCAAGGAACAAGATACAGACGTTCGAAATTCTCCAACACCACATACATTCCTTTGTGGGCTGCCCCCTGCATTACTTCTGACTTCCTCTCTCACCTCCCCAATCCCATCATGCTCTGCCCTTCATGCTCCTGATATCCTCACAAATTACTGTTCCTAAAGGTCCTTTGAACCCACTGGCTTCTTCACATTCCCTTGCCTGTGGTGAGGGAGGATAAACTTCTCTCTGCCCTCCTCATTTTGCATCATTCATTGTGCCTTATACTTCATACTTTGTGCCTTATACTTCATACTTTGACACTTCCTCCAAGAAGTCTTCCTTGTGCATCCCATTGCAAGTCTGATTCTTTCTTCTGAGTGTCTAAGTACAGCTCTCCACCCAGTTTAGTTTCTTGTTAAGTTTTGGGAATGCCCACCTGGACCACAGTCTCAGAAAATATGGAAACTTCATCTATGTTAATCCCCCATAAGGCCCCTAACATGTATTGGATTGGATACAGAGTGACAAAGAACATTTTCCTCTTATTAAAGTTTAAAATCGAATAAGGCTATTTCAGTCCCTCACATGCCACATTTCTAGTGTTTCTAGACTATAGAATTTTTTCAACTACAAACAAAATTGGAATCTGAAGACACCCTATCAGGTAGTCAGCACCACACAATAAAATCTTGCCTTTTGGCTGAGATTGCTTCTTCACAACCCATCACTGTATTAATAAATCACCACAATATGAATTTTTCTTCTCACCTCATTAGCACCCATTCTTTCTGAGTAAGGAGTCTCACCTTGCTGAATCTAACATTCATTCACCAAGAATAACCTCAGCAATTAGTACTCCTTTTATAAATCACTTCAAACATCAATTTTCAGTTTCATCAATTTTAACACGCACATATTCTCACATTTTCCATCCTAGAGAGAGAAGAGGGAGAGAAAATTTTTTATAATTAATGGTATCTCAGAGAGCACAGTGTTATTGCATATACACACATAAATTTGGTCTGAAAATCCTTACATTGGTATTGTCTAGTTAGATCACTGACATAAAGTTCTGTAGAATGGATGCCAGTGTCTTGGAGGAAAGTCTCAGGGACAAAGAAGGATTGTTTTCTGTTAAGAAATGCTACATCACAATCTCTATTAACAACATTGGGAGACATTATTTTTTTTTTCCCCCAAATACTTTTATTTTATTTTTTCAGTGTTACAAGATTCATTGTTTATGTACCACACCCAGTGCTCCATGCAATACGTGCCCTCCGCAATACCCACTACCAGGCTCGCCCACCCCCCACCCCCACCCCTCCAAAACCCTCAGTTCCTTGTTCTGAGTTCACAGTTTCTCATGGTTCTTCACCCCTCTGATTTCCTCCAATTCATCCCTCCCTTCCCTCTCACAATGTCCTCCATGTTTTTCCTCACACGTAAGTGAGACCATATGATAATTGACTTTCTCCGCTTGACTTACTTCACTCAACATAATCTCTTCCAGTCCAGTCCATGTTAAAATGAAAGTTGGGGAGACATTATATTAAACATTAAGATCATCAGTGACTCTGAGTCTAAACCTGAGTCTGAAGAATTGGATGCAGACTGTGCAGATACTTTTGAGAACCTAGTTAATTAGTTTTATATATATATATATAAAACTAATTAACTAACATATATATATATAATAACTAACATATATATATATATGCTTTTTTAATAAGTACAAACTAAGGATTATGACCATTATGATAACTTTTCTTTCATTAAGATACATTTTAAATTGATGATTCTTTGATCTGATATTGTATGCTAAGTCCCATCCATTTGCAATCAAAGGGAAACTATGCAATATCTAACTCTTACACTCCTACTTGTATTACAACTGCTAGGTTTTTCATTTGTCTTCTTTTGTGGATTTTATTTGAATTATTCCTTCACCTAAACCCTTTTTTTTTTAATTTTTTCAGTGTTCCAAGATTAATTGTTCATGTACCACACCCAGTGCTCCATGCAATACGTGCCTTCCTCAATACCCACCACCAGGTTCACCCAACCCCCCACCCCCTCCCCTCCAAAACCTTCAGTTTGTTTCTCAGAGTCCACAGTCTCTCATGGTTTGTCACCTAAACACTATTAATAGAAGTCCAAAACCTGGTGTACAGAAATCTTTCATCTAGGTTTGCAAAGAAACAAACCAAAAAACTGTTGGGAAATAAATTTTTAAAAGATGAAAAATTCTAAGGAGCTTCCACCTGAAATTTTGGAATCTATTAGCATGGTTTGGGCAACTGTCCTCCTGGGTATTCACCAATGGAAAATAACATGGCCGCTGAAGTGCTTTAGGAAGTAAAATAACAGATGCAAAGGGTAACAGTTCCTAAAAATTTTAAGTACTGAAAATATTAATGTGAATTACCAGGGAAAATTGTTTAACATGTAAATACCCATTGTTGACTAAATCAAGTAAAGTGGGAACACATTATCATTCCTAGTGATCACAATGCTACTTTTCATAATTTACATAAGTAAATTATGTAAATATAGGGAAATAACTCAAATCCTATAATTGTTCTTTTAGCTTTTTATGAAGAAGTAAAATAGATAATTATTCTAGTAACGCTTCAAATATTGGTAGTCTGTTCTTGCACTGCAAATGCGGTGATAAAGATGATCATAAAGCTTGAATCTGCAGATTATTGAGTTTGAGCAAGCACGTTCACATTTTTTAACAAAATTTTGTTCCATAATCTGATCATTTCATCTATATCTATGTATACATATGCATACACGTATATAATATATTTGATTCCAGAAGTGTTCCAGACTCCACTGTAGGAATGGTGATAAAGTGGTGATCAAAAAAGAAGAATTACCAGTACTGCATTCTATTCTAATACATATTCAGCGTCTACTGGTTTTCCAGTTACTTGTGTATAGTTGTGGAAATCCTCCTCTCTTGGTTTTTATGGTCTCCCAGTAAAAGTATTTATTCAGAGATAAGTCAGGCAGAGAATGGCAAATACTACATGATATCTCTTGTATGTGGAAACTTAAAAAAACCAAACTCAGAAACAGTGAGTCAAATGGTGGTAAGCAGAGGCTATGGAGGTTGGGGGGGAAGGATGCCAGTCAAAGGGTACAAACTTGCTGTAAGGAGATGAGTAAGTTCTGAGGACACAATGCACACCATAATAATTACAGCTAACGATACTGTATTATATACTTCGAAGTTGCTAAGAAACTAGATCTTAAGTTTTCTCGTTACAGAAAATAAGTGATAATTACATGAAGTGATAGAAGTGTTAAATGATGCTATTTATGGTAATAATAATGTTTCAATAATTGTATCAAATAAGCATTTTGTATGACTTAAACTCTTACAATGTAATATCTCAAAAAAATTAAGTTCCATTTCAAACTACCTTAAAAAACCTCTTTGGATGTAAGCTTGCAAGAGTGCCCTTGTGCCTCTTTAGCACTACAATGAGATCAGGCACCAAGTTGTAGGTACATCCTCCATGGTTCCTGGCACCAATCAGGATGCTAAGCTGACCTACAGGAATTTTCATAATTCATTGTGTTAATCCTTTTTTAGTTTACTTAAGGATAAACCAAGAGTTCTGTGGTCTATTTTCACTTACCTAGCACATTCCTTCTCCCAATGGAATGGAGCATGGGCTTTTAATGGGCATAGATATATTCAGTTCAAGGTCATGGGTGGCAACACAGTTTTAGATACCAATATGCTGAATCTGTGTCCTTGAAAAGCCCAGATATCATATTTTTAAAAAAAAAATTCTGGCCTCCCAGTCATTACCATATGGGACCTTCTCCTCTAATTTTAGAGTCTACCAAAGGACATTTTTGCCTATGGTTTAATGCTAGCCCAGACAGGATCTATTATAATATGAGAACTGACACTTAGGGCCAGAGCCAAAGTTAGAGTCAACATAATACCTCAGTTTTGCCCATATAATGCATTGCTGTAGGATGGGAAGAACACACAGGGAGCAAAAGAGAAGACAAGAAAGGGAAAGTACTTTTAAAGAGTCAGTAACCATGCCAAGTGGTTTGTGATGACAATGATACTTAATGTTTAAAAATAAGTTTAAGTATGCCTGGGTGGGTCAGTTGGTTAAGTGTCTGCCTTCAGCGCAGGTCATGATCCCAGAGTCCTGGGATCAAGTTCCACATCAGCTCCCTGCTGAGTGGGGAGTCTGCTTCTCTGCCCCTCTCCTGGCTTGTTATCTCTCCCTCCCTCTCTCTTTCTCTTGCTCTCAAATAAATAAAATCTTAAAAAAACTAAAAACATAAGTTTAATATTTTTTATTGTATCACTTATATGCCATTCCAGCTATTTCGGGCAGGATTCCAAGCAAGATATGTGGCTTTATTTACTTATCTATATTTTATTTATTTATTTGAAGGAGAGAGACAGAGAGAACACAAGCAAAGCAGGGGGAGAGGCAGAGGAAGAGGGAGAGCAGACTCCCTGTCAAGCTGGGAGCCTGACATGGGGCTCGATCCCAGGACCTGGAGATCATGACTTGAGCCAAAGGCAGATGCTTAACCATCTAAGCCACCCAAGTTCCCCAAGACATGGCTTTATTTAGTCTCAGTTTGTTCTTCTCTAACACGTGGAAAATAAATATACCATTAGGATTGTTTGAGGATGCAAAGAATCAATGCATGTGAGAAATAACTAAAATCATTGATATTTACTGAACTCATTGAAGGTGTTCAGCCCTGTTCAAAGCTGTTCTCGTAAACTGTGTCACAGCACAAGTAATGTGTTCCGTGGCTTTGACTAAACATTTGGTATGTCTCTCCTGAAGAAACCCTACACAGAAGCCACAATGACAGTGGTGCAGGGGTAATTCTTACCTGGATAAGTGTCCCATATGACTGCCAACTGTGTGAACATTTGAGCAGAATCCTGATGTCCTTTCTGAAAGTATACTGGAGGACTGGAGGAAGAGGCTGGCTTTGCTTGCCCTAGGATTTTGCCATGCACATAAAAAATAAATTCATTGATTCTGTATGTAACTGTTGTAATGTATTGCTTTTATACCTTGATACTTAAAACATGGCTTTGTAACACGTGGGCAATATTCTAAAAATGACAATCCACAAGAAGCAATATCAGAGTCCTTTCCCAAAAATTGTCTTCTCTTCTCAGTCTCTTTTCCTTTGTTCTCTCCTCTGGTTACTTGACCTCTTGTGGTTTAGGTGGGAGATAATTTTGCAGATAAGAGAGGTTTAGTTAGGTAAGAAAAACAGAGAGTAATGAAATGGTCAAAATGGGTTAATTTATTTCAAATGGTTAAGTTATTCAAAAGTTATAAAAGGGGTGATATTTTATAAATATGAAAATGCTTCTGAGTCCATATAGGAAAATGAGTAAACATCATGCTATCTTATGACATGAAAAGAAAAAAAAAATTTTTTTAAAGGATTTTTTCTGTTTATTCATGAGAGACACATGGAGAGAGGCAGAGGCAGAGGGAGAAGCAGACTCCACAGAGCAGGCAGTCTGACATGGGACTAAATCCCAGGACTCTGGGATCATGACCTGGGCAAAAGGCAGACACTTAACCAACCGACCACCCAGGCACCCTTTCTTTTATTTTTTTAAAGATTTATTTATTTTAGATTGAGAGAGAGCACAGTGCAGAAGGCTGATGGAAAGGGAGAGAGTCTGAAGAAGACTCTATGCTGAGTGTAGAGCACCATATGGGGCTCAGTCTCATTACCCTGAGATCACAACCTGAGGTGAAACCAAGAGTTGGATGCTCAACTGACTGTGCCACCCAGGTGCCCCAACATGAGAAGATTTTAAGAGCAATTTGGCAATATCTAGCAATATTTTAAGGGAACACCTTCTGGCTCTAAGAATCTCTGCTACAAAAATATACATTTTCATATACATGTTAATTTTTATGTTTAAGGATTTGTTTCAACATTGTTTCTTGTATCAAACAACAATAACAACATAAACAAAACTCCTCCAAATATTGAAATATCAAGGAAAAATTGGCAAACTGGAAAATCATTGTGGCCCATCAATACAATGAAATACTATGAAAACTTTTATTACAATTTTATAGTGTGTATATGTCAATGTATGAATGGATAAAGAAGATATATCATACTTCTATACAATAGAATATCATTTAGCCACAAGAAGAAGGAAATTCTGCCATTTGCAACAACTCGGATAACAGTTGAGGGCATTATGCTCAGTGAAATCAGTCAGACAGAGAAAGACAAGTACTGTATGATATCCCTTGTATATGTATTCTAAAAAGCTGAATTCATAGAAACAGAGAGTAGAGTGGCTCTTAATGGGGGTTATGGCTTGGGAAAATTGGGTGATGTTGGTCAAAAGGTAAAATGTCTAGTTATACAATGAATATCTTCTGGGAATCTAATGTACATTGAATTATAGCTAATAAACTGTACATATAGTTGTAAGTTGCTAAGTGAGTAAATCTTTTGTTCTCACCACGAAAAATGATATGACTGAGGTATTAGCTAATGTTACGATAGTGATCATTTTTTAAAAGATTTTATTTATTTATTTGACAAAGAGAGAGAGAGATCACAAGCAGGCAGAGAGGCAGGCAGAGAGAGAGGAGGAAGCAGGCTCCCTGCTGAGCAGAGAGCCCGATGTGGGGCTCAATCCCAGGAACCCGAGATCATGACCTGAGCCGAAGGCAGAGGCTTTAACCCACTGAGCCACCCAGGTGTCCCTGTAGTAATCATTTTGAAATATGTAAGTGTATCAAATCAACACGTTGTACACCTTAAACTTAAATAATGTTATATGCCAATTATTTATCAATAAAACTGGAAAAAATTTAAATTATTAAAAATACATGTTTGCTAAAATATTACAAGTAGACAAATATACAGACATTAGGTGATAAGTTCTCTCCCTTTTACTCAAATTCAATGTAATACTTTTACCTTCAAAATAATATTTAGTTAGGGTGCTTGGCTGGCTCAGTCTGTAGAGCATGCACCTCTTGATCTCGGGATCTTGAGTTCGAACACCATGCTGGGTGTAGAGCTTACTTAAAAAAGTAATATTTAACTAAAATCTCAATTTAGAGTGGCTGAAAAATACTTTTGTGGCAAAGGCAAAAGCAGGAAAGGTGTTCTGGAAAAAAGCGAACGTTTGTATTTAACATTTAATCATTCATTACACAGAAAAACATAAAAATTCAAATTCAATTACCAGGAACCCAACAACTGGAGAGAAAATATATGAAGAATATGGAGAGGCAGCTAGAATATTAATTCATATATATATATATATATGAAGAAGACCCCATATCTAAGCCCTGAGCTCTATATCACACTTAGTAATTATATATACTCAGTAACTTAGTAACAAACATGTATATATATTGTTATAAACCATATATTGCTACACAGATGTTTATACATATTTACATATTTATCTACTGATGTATATATATGTATATGATCTGATTATATATGATCTGATCAGATCTACATAATCTACTTCCGGACCATTCCATGAGAAAGAGAGAGTAAGAGAGAAGGACAGCTTTGTGAACTCTAACAAATGCTAACAATAAGCCCATCATACTAATGAGTCTGAAAAAACTGAAAAGATACAAAAAGTTTATCCTTGAGGATATTTTGAATTTAAAAAGATGGGTTTTGAACTGCATGCTTAATGTCTTTACCTGTTTACTGGTTAAAATAATGTCCATTATGAAATTGTGTGTGTATGTGATCAAAGAAAAGTCCTAAATGTAGAGTTCTGACACATACTATACCATCAGAGTTTTATCTATAATCATTGTTCCTACCATTATTACGATCATATGTGCATCCACATAAATACAAACACACACATGTACATGCACACCCATAAATCCACCTTCAACGAATCCACATAAGTATATATAAGTAGAGTACATCTTTAGGAAATAAATACACCAAGATTTTGATACTGTTCACCACTGAAAGGTAAGATCAGACAAGATCTAGGATTTATGCAGATTTCCAATATCTGTACTTGAGACCTCTATACTTATAAAATGAAATTAAAATCAATGAAGCAAAAGATATATACATATATATATACACACTTATATATAATGCATAAGTTATTATAATTGTATTAGAAACGTAAATTAGAAAAGATGTCTAAATATGATTACAGTTATTTCTTGTTTTTCTGATTATATTCTGCTTGCTCCTTCTGTTTTCTATATACTTTCTACAACTTTGCAGAACTTCAAGGAATACCAACTAACTTTCAAAAATGAAAGAAAGCATATGTTTCATTCTGTAAGTTTTGGAGAACTGATTAGAAATAAGAAAAATTAAGTTTTTGAAGACAATATAGTAATCATAATCTCAACAATAGCCAAATTTATAAGGCATCAATGAAGAGGCTTTAGGAATACCTTTGTGAGGAGACTATTAGCCTTAAAGTGTGGAGAGCCTGGAGCAGGGACCACTCTAAGGGCACATGGAAGAATAGAACACATAATTGTTACTGTCAATTTGTGGGGAAAGAGGAGGAATAAAGAATGAGGAGCATATATAAAGGGTACAATGAGAAGATGTTTGACAATTAACTGAATAGTGTAGATGTAGCATATTCTGCACAAATATATGTTCAGGAAGTCCTGGATTTTACTTACTTACTTACTTTATTTATTTAAATTCTACTCCTAATGTGGGGCTTGAACTCACCACCCTAAGATCAAGAGTCACATGTTCTATTGACTGAGCCAGCCAGGTGCCCCAAGTTCACAGTTTTAAATTTAGCTCCATGAAAACTGATTTTAAAGTGCAAAGGTTCTGGGGCACTTTGGTGGCTCAGTCGTTTAAGTGTCTGCCTTCGGCTCAAGTCATGATTTCTAGGTTCTATGATCAAGCCTTGCATCAAACTTCCTGCTCGGCAGTAAGTCTGCTTCTCTCTCTCTGCTTATTCTGTCTCTCAAATAAATAAATAAAATCATAAAAAAAAATAAAGTGCTAAGAGTCCATTTTCTAGCTGACAAAAATATATCCATTACATTTATTTCAAAATTTTTGTAGATCAAACAACACATTTTAAAATTAGAATAAATAATATCATGTCATGTAAAATTCATCTAAATTTAAAATACAACATGAGACTCAAAGCAAAGTTTCTTGCCCATTTTTGGTACCCACTAGGTGTATTACTTTCGAAAATTTCAGAAATATTAAGCTGATTTCAAGCTTTACTTCAAAGCTGGGATCACCAAGACAGCATGGTACTGGCACAAAAACAGACACAGAGACCAGTGGAACAGAGTAGAGAGCCCAGATATGGACCCGCAACTCTACGGTCAAATAATCTTCAACAAAGCAGGAAAAAATATCCAGTGGAGAAAAGACAGTCTCTTCAATAAATGGTGCTGGGGAAATTGGACAGCTATATATAGAAGAATGAAACTGGACCATTCTCTTACACCATACACAAAGATAAACTCGAAATGGATAAAAGACCTCAACATGAGGCAGGAATCTGTCAAAATCCTAGAACACAGCCAGTAACCTCTTCGACATCTGTCACAGCAACTTCTTTCAAGACATGTCTCCAAAGGCAAAGGAAACATATGCAACGTTTTAAAAATCTGCATTTCATATTAAAAGTGGCATTCTTGGTGCACCTGGGTGGCACAGTTGGCTGAGTGTCAGACTCTTGGTTTTGGCTCAGGTCATGATCTCAGGGTTGTGAAACTGAGCCCCACCTTGGGCTCTGTGCTCAGCAAAGAATCTGCTTGAGATTCTCTCTACCTCTCTCTCTGCCCCTAATCCCCTGTGCATGTTCTTTCTCTCTAAAATAAATAAATAAATCTTAAAAAAAAGAAAGCTTCATATTTAAAAAATAAAAAAGTCACATTCTTATTCCTATAACATAAAAAAGTGATACTTGATATCATTATAGTTGACAAATATTTGAAAATTTAATAAGAATACAAATATATTAAAACAGAATTGAAAGACATAGAAACTAGAATGAAGAACTTGGGTTTCACATATTTTATGAGTATAAATATGAATTTGTGAACATAAACAATTTTTTGGCCAAAATTAAAATAGTGGAAAATGCTGCTTTCAAGGTTCCTTTTCCAGGTAAGATGTGGTAAGCACACTCCATCCTGTTTCTTCCCCTGAATGTAGCTATAAACATTGAATAAAATGTATGGAACAGCTATTTAAAGACTGAAAATAAACAGTGATGAGTAATCAAAGAAGAGCAATGGATTGTGAGGTACTATTGATTTGATGGTGTGTTTTCTTTCTTTTTCTATTTCTTTTCTTTTCTTTCCCTTTCCTCCCTCCCTCCTTCCATTCCTTCCTCTCCCCCCTCTCTCTTTCTTTATTTCTTTTTCTTTTTCCGTTATCATGTATCTACTGGCCTGAGATATGCATGTATCTCCTAGCCTGTACCTAACACATCCAGAATTCCACAAGTGAGCAGTGCAGTGCAGATAGAATGATCCAGGAGAAGCCCTTATCTAACACTAATTTGAGAAAAACAAAGGAAACTCCTAATGCTCAGAAAGTGCAGAATTTGCCTTCCCTCCTCCCCTTTTCTCCAATCTCTCCCAAGCCCAGAGGCCACTCTGTTGTCAAGGTAACAGTGGCAGCTAAGGGAGCTCACCAGAACAAAAGTAAGAGTAAGGAAACTTTGCTCTCTATTGAGAGAATTTGCGTTCTGAGACAGTAGGGCCAACACATATTATTTTTATGTTTTCTCTGTCTTCTGACTATTTCATCCCAGAATATGGTCTAAATCAGGGCTTAAGGACTGAAAAGGGAAACAGAAAGTACTGGGAGGTTATAGAGAGAGAGAGAGGAGCTTGAGAAAGGGATTCCTTGAAGTAGTACAAGAGTTCACAGGCTCACCACCCCCTCTAACTCTCTTAGTGTTGATTTCATTCCAATTAACATACCAAAGGCTGAAACTGCCCAGGCGCTAAACTGAACTCTGGGTGGTATAAAGAGTAGATAGTAAACATTTTTGGCTTTATGAGCCGTATCGTCTCTTTCAAAACTACTGAAATTTCTGATTGCAGCATGAAAGCAGCTATAGACAAATAAATGGGCATGCTTGTTACATTAAAATTTTATTTATAAATACAGGTTTGGGGTAGAATTTACATCTTGGACTATAAGTCAACAGAAATATGTAACAGTGTTCATAGCAGCACAAGGGTGAATAGTATGGTCTCAGCAGACAAAATAATACTTTTGTGTTCTCACTCCAAAAGTAACTGCTGCTTTAAAATTGTGAATGCATTTTACCTTTGTTTTCTCATATGTATAATAGTTAAATTCATAGAACTCCATGTACATTTTCTTAACTTTAATTTCAGAAAAAAAATATGGCACAAAACAGCCTCTGAATAAGTACTTGGTTGAGCTAATATTATCCTTATATATTGTGTACAATGTATTAAACACATAAAAAAACAAATTTTGTGAAACACATTAATGTATTTTATGTACCTTATAAATAAAACTTTAAAAAGGACATCAAAGTTAAAAAAAAAAAAAGACACCAAAGTATTAATGGTGGTAATGCACTGCAATGATTAATTTCTGCAATCGGGTACAGGTGGAAAGTTCTTAATTGTAAAAAAATTACAATTATTTTTCCATTTTGTTTCTTTTCTATTGCTGAGAAGCATTCTTTGCTTGACCAAACTTTACTCAGGTCCTGAACTTTCTCCTGGTCCCATGTGTGCACTTCCTTGTAAAATCTACTTTTAGTAAGAATTCCACAAGGTCACATTAATGAGAAACTCCCAACATAAATATTTGAACATCCTTGAACATTCTTAATTAGCTTCCTTATCTTCTACCATCCCCCAGTTTGTGTCCTTTGAGCTTGGCCTTTCTTCAGCAAGAATCTTGTTGGGTTGATTCAGTCAGAACTCTGAAATTTCATTGACTCCCCACCCTAGTTTTTGGCTATAAATCCCCATTCTATATTCAAGAGTCGAGCCTAACTTCTTTCTTCTACTGTAAAATCCCATCACAGTTGTCCTTATACCTATTACAATGATCCTGAATAAAGTCTAACTTTCCATTTTTAACAAGGGTCATTGAATATTTTTCTTTACCATTACAATTGGCATGTATTCCCCTTTCAAAAAAATAGGATAGTCAACATAGCAAAATAAGTATACAAGATTATAAAACAATAATAGAGCCAACTAATAAATTATAGCAGACCATAGTGCCTTAATGTTAGGATTCCCTCCCTTCCCCCTAACCTTCTCTAATATTACTTAAATATTTCATTATAAAGAAAAAAACGGCAGTAAAAATCAAAATAATTTACAACAAAAATAAAACTTGACTTTTGGGGTTGTATAAACTACCATGAGCAAGATGATGATTAAGTTGCAAAATCAGAGACCACCTTCCTTAGTTCATACATTTATAAAGAAAACTTTGCTGGAAAAGTCATGTCTGTTCATTCATATATGGTCTATGGTTGCTTTCACATTACAACTGCAGAGATGACTAACTGTTAGAGAGACCACTGAAGGCCTTTCAAGCTTAAAATGCTTAATATCTAGACTTTTACAGAAAAAAAATGCTGACCTCTGAATTACAGAGTTTGGGGAATATATTCTATGAAGAAGGAAGGAAGGAAGGAAGGAAGGAAGGAAGGAAGGAAGGAAGGAAGGAAGGAAGGAAGGAAGGGAGGAAGGAAGGAAAGGTGAGTCAGAACTGGAAGGATAGCATAGGTGAACCAGAGGCAGTAGCAGTTACAATTTTGGGATTGAATGATCAGTTCTAAGATGACAGCTAGGGTAATGCAGTAAGTTAAGTCAGGACACACAGAAAACCAAGGTCCAATAGATGTTTTAAAATCCGTGAAACTTGTTTCAACTCCGCACAAAAATTTTAAAAAAAAATCTTAAAAAGAATTTTATAATGTGCATATATTGAGACTTTGGGACAGTTTAACTTTGAAGCCCCCAAAGTCTTCTTATTTTAAAGGTATTTTACTGAAATAGTAAGAAAAAAACATTAGAGAATCAATAAAGAATCTTAATGAAAATACAGAAATGATTAAAATAATATACCATTAAAAACCCCTCAAGATCAGTAGTATTGAAAAATATTTAAACTTTGCAGATGGACGCAATAAAGTAAATGTAAAGAAAGAGTATAAAATTATGGTTTTTGGTATTACTTATATAATTATAGAAAGAGAAAGAAAGGACTGTGGAAACATCACAGTATGTAGTTTTCGCGGAAGCAGGGACAAAAAACCCGAGACTAATACAAAGTTAAAGAGAAGAACCCAAATCAAGATACGAGTCTGGGGAGACTTTCTTTTTTTTTTTTTTTTTTTTAGTGGGACGATACTTAAAAAATCTGTTAAAGTCTTTGAGGTGAACACGACCGATAGGAAATACAAGGAACGCGCGTAAAAGAGGAACTGACACAGATAAGAGCACGGAAACGGAAGTCAGGACGGGAAGGAGTGCTGCACCTGACAGTGCCCCGCCCACGCGCCGCGGAGCTTGCAGGATCGGCTTTTAGTCGCCGGAAAACCACATGACCTTCCCACAGCGCACTGCGAGCAAGCCGGCCGCGCCGTGCAATGGCGCATTTCCTGCCGGCAAGTGTCGCCCGCGGGACTCTTTGATGTCAGTCTGCATGCTACGAGTGCTCACCCCGGGATGTCAGGCTGTGTGGGTCCATTGGGGGAGCCTCGAACAAACACACCAGGCCTAATCAGAGTGGAAAATGTTTTACAGTATAATAACGTATCAAGGCTTTAGCCTAAGAAATTACGCTCCTTAACTATAGTGTGACTAAACAGGAAAATGTTTGTAAACACACATAGACATTTTTCAAGGATGAATGTAACTTAGCGTGAAGTCAACCGACCTAGTTTTATATCAGATATGCTATCTATATATCTATCTATATCTCGATGGTAATGCTAAATGAAATCAATTTGATAGAATTCACGCATCAGTCCTTAATCTTTATGTTACTTGTAGAAAAATGCGAAGTGGCTATGGGCCAGGCTTCCCTGTATCTTTATCGGAAATAATCATGAATAACATTTTTTCCCCACAGCAATTATTTATTATGCTTCACTTTTCAAATTAATATTTAAAAATCCTGCTCAAATGAACACAGGGATTTCTGGTTCCTGGATCCCATCCTTTTTTTTTTTTTTTTTTTTTCCTCTTAACTTTTTATTTAGTTTGCTGTTGGCCTCCCATTTCTGTTGATGCTAGATGGCGCTCTGAGCCCAGGGGTCTCTGATTCCAAAAAAGAGTGTAGCATGTACTTCTGAAATACGAGAAGAGTTTAAGGCTTGAAAGTAACCTGTGTTTGGAGCTGAATTGCCTCTTACAGGAGGGGAGTTCGTGGTCTGACTTGGCATATTTCACAGGGAAGTCTAACTAGATCAAGAGAAGGCTGTACCCTATAAACACTAAGTTTTTTTGTGTCTGTTTCTCCTGGAACTTAGTCTCTCTCTCTCTTTTTTAAATGCCATACTTTTCCTTTGCCTAGTCTTTCTCTAAACCCCATAAATTTTGTTATATAAATTTACAAGTCTCCCAAATTCTCATTTTATAGTTACACTGTTCCTAGTAAGCACACCCCACAGTAGCCCTGTGAAATGTGAAAAACTATAAAATCCAACAGTAACAATAAAATGCCCCTCCAAACGTAGCCCGGGCATATATTTCCAGTTTTCTTCAAGGGTACTGAAATTGCTACCCATGTGATTTCGCACATCTTTTGTCTTTTATACGTACCCTGGTCCCTACCTGAATACAGTTTCTTTTTTGGCTTCTCTAGCTCTCACTTCAATGCTTTTCTGCTTTTATTCTTTATTCAATCATAGAATGTTCCTTCAGCAAATCTTCAGTGACTACTTATATTAGGGTTGCATGCTAGTACATCTTGTGGGTTGCAACAGAGTAATGCACAGTCCCTACTACTATATCTAATATACTATATAATGTACTAATACTATACTATACTAATATACTATACTATACTAATATACTAATACTATAATATACTAATAATATACTAATATACTATATCTAATATACCCCTACTATATCTAATCTTATTTCCATTCTTTATTTGAATCTCCACTTGCCTGATATCTCAAGTACAAAGAGAAAATTTATATTGGTTTTTCATTTGTCCATTCTTCATATGTAGCAAAATACATGCCACATGTTTATCACTCAATTTCCTTACTTTTCAAAACTTAATGGGTCAAAATCAGTTGTCTTCCTATATTCCAACAATGAATAAATGAATATTGAGGTTAAAATTATAATTTTACAATAGCATCAAAATATGATACACTTAGGGATAAATCTGACAAAATATGTGCACAATTTGTACTTTGAATATTATATAATACTGATAAGATTAATACAAAGTATTTACATAACTGTAGAAATAGTCCAATCTCATGGATTGGAACTGTCAATATTTTTAAGATATCAATTATTGTATATTTATCTAAGTCTTCTTTTACACAATCCCCAATCAATATCTCATTATGATTTTTTGTAGAAATAGACAATTGGATTCTAAAATTTATGTAGAAAAGTAAAGGACGTAGAAAGCCAAATTAATTCAGAAAATAAGGAGCAATGTTAGAGGACTCATATGATTTATTTCAAGACCATATAAAAAGGAAAGTTGATATAAAGATATTTAAATAAATGGAACATCATAGCATCCAGAAATAAACCTATAGGTATCTGGTCAGTAGGTTTTTGATAAATGTGCTAGATGAAGTCAGTGGAGAAAGGACAGTATTTGCAACAAATGGTGCTAAGACTTTTGAGCATCTGTATGCCAACAACAACAACAAAATGAAGCCATCCAATTGTATTCTGGGCACTATATTAAAAATTAACTCAAAATTTATCATAGGTATAAATATAAAACCTTAATATATAAGATATCTAAAAGAAAACATAACAGGTAACTGTGATCTTGGGATAAGCAAAAAACTCATGGGTAGGAAATAAATGTTAGAAGCCACAAAAAGTGGATAAATTATATATAATCAATATTTAAAATAAGTTCTATTCTTGAAAGACTGTTAATAAAATGACAAGAGGTACCACAGACTTAAAGAAAATATCTTGTGGGGCGCCTGGGTGGCTCAGTGGGTGGGTTAAAGCCTCTGCCTTCGGCTCAGGTCATGATCTCAGGGTCTTGGGATCGAGCCCTGCATCTGGCTCTCTGCTCAGCAGGGAGCCTGCTTCCCCCTCTCTCTCTGCCTGCCTCTCTGCCTACTTGTGATCTCTCTCTCTCTCTCTCTCTCTCTCTGTCAAATAACTAAATAAAATCTTTAAAAATAAAAAAAAGAAAATATCTTGTATCAAGAATTTGTGTGTGTCATGAAAAAATGTTCATCATCATTAGTCATCAGGGAGATTCACATCAAAACCACATTGAGATACAACCTTACACCAGTTAGAATGGCCAAAATCAACAAGACAGTAAACAACAAATGTTGGAGAGAATGTGGAGAACCCTCTTACACTGTTGGTGGGAATGCAAGTTGGTGCAGCCACTTTGGAAAACGGTGTGGAGATTCCTGAAGAAATTAGAAATAGAGTTACCCTATGATTCTGCAATTACACTACTGGGTACTTACCCCAAAGATGCAGATGCAGTACAAAGAAGGGCCAGATGTACCCCAATGTTCATAGCATCAATGGCCACAATCGCCAAACTGTGGAAAGAGCCAAGATAACCTTCAACAGACGAATGGAAAAAGAAGATATGGTCCATATATACAATGGAATATTATGCCTCCATCAGAAAGGATGAATACCCAACTTTTGTATCAACATGGATAAGACTGGAAGAGATTATGCTGAGTGAAATAAGTCAAGCAGAGAGAGTCAATTATCATATGGTTTCACTTATGTGTGGAGCATAAGGAAAAATATGGAGGACGTTGGGAGAAGGAAAGGAACAGCGAATTGGGAGACATTGAAGGGGGAGACGAAGCATGAGAGACTGTGGACTCTGATAAACAAACTGAGGGTTTTGAAGGGGAGGGGGTTGGGGTGTTGGGTGAGCCTGGTGGCGGGTATTGAGGAGGGCACATATTGCATGGAGCACTGGGTGTAGTTTATGAACAATGAATCTTGGAACACTGAAAAAATAAAATAAAATAAAATAAAGAATTTGTGTGTGTATGTGTGTGTATGAGTTTTACTAACTAATAATATGGACTACGAATTTTAGTAACAATAAAACAAGAAGCACAATTTTTTAAGGCAGGAAAATTGATACTTACTTAACTAAAGAAGAGCTGGCAAACAAACCCATGAAAATATGCTCCACACTACTATCATCAGACAGATGTGAATTGAAACCACAATGAGACACCAGTATCCATCTACTAGAATAATTTTCAAAAAGTTAAAAATATACTGCCAATGCCAAATGCTAGGAAAGATGGCTGTTAAATAGGTGATTAAATTAAAAGGAGGCCAATAGGGTGGGGCCCTTATCTACTCTGACTGGTGTGCTTTTAAGAAGAAGAAAAAAATGGACAGGCAAAGAAATATCAGGGATGCTGACACAGAAAGACCGCATGAGGATACATGAAGAAGGCAGTCATCTGCAAGCCAAAAGAGAGTCCTCAGAAGAAACCAAACCTTTCAACACCTTGATGTTGGACTTCCAGTCTCCACAACAGTGAGAAAATAAATTTCTTTGGTTTAAGCCATCCAGTTTGTGGTATTTTGTTATGGAAGCTCTAGCAAATTAATGTATTGCTCTAATAACTTACTCAGTCATTATCTCACTTTAGAAACTGACTCCTTGACTAGATGATTTTGAAAATTTAGTTATTAAGGATGGATTTGCTGTCTGAGTTATATACTCCAGTCTTCATACACGAATCAATGTATTTCATCCATGTATTAATTCAACATCTAAGTGTTTTCACCAGGGAGGTCAGAGAAAATATCCTGGGGGTTATATAAGTGAAAGGTCAAATAGAATTATTTGACTTTAAAGGGCTTACATTCTAGCTCTTGTGTTCTAGGTGCTAAGTATAAAAGTCATAAACGTGGTGGTCACACATACTATTATCAGGATAAATGGAAATAAGCTTTCAAGAAGCTTCCCTGTGACTTCAGAACATCACAGAGGAGTCAATAATGAGCTGCCACCCCCTATTATACAAGCTTTTGTTTTCATTATCTTTTGAGTTTGTCTTGTTACTCATCTATAGCAAGAATCCTCAGGTTCTGTTGTTGCTGTTGTTTTCATCTAACTGCCAGCTTGCTTTGCCAAGTTGAACCACTGAACTCTTCAGAGCTGATGTCAATAGGTGGCAATATTATTTAAAAAAATCAAATGTAGGGGCGCCTGGGTGGCTCAGTGGATTAAAGCCTCTGCCTTCAGCTCGGGTCATGATCTCGGGGTCCTGGGATCGAGCCCCGCATCAGGCTCTGTGTTCAGCGGGGAGCCTGCTTCCCCCTCTCTCTCTGCCTGCCTCTCTGCCTACTTGTGATCTCTCTCTATCAAATAAATAAATAAAATCTTAAAAAATATCAAATGTAAAAGTATGTAATTGTGGTATACTACACACGATATAATCTTTACCATATTACTGTTCAGTGTATGGCTCAGTGTAATTAAGTACATTCACACTGATGATCTCTAAAACTCCTTTCATCTTGTGAAAATGAAACTCTATGCTCCTTAAACAGCCCTCACTTATTCCTCCCCCAACTACTAGAAACTACCATTCTACTTTCTTTATAAATTTGACTATGAATTTTACTACTCTAGGTACTTTGAATAAATGGATTCTTTTCACATTTATCTTTTTGTGATCAGTTTATTTCACTTAGCCTAATGTCCTCAAGGTTCATTCATTTTGTATCATGTTTCAGAATTTCCTTCTTTTGAGGCTAATACCCAATTGTATGTATATACTAAATTTTGTTTATCTACTTATCTGTTGATGGACACTTTGGTTGCTCCCAACTTTTGGCTGTTGTGAATAATGCTACAATGAATGTTAGTGTATAAATATTTCTTCAAGATTCTGCTTTCAGTTTTTTTTAGGTACATACCCAAAAATGGAATTGTGGGATGATATGATAATTCTATTTTAAATTTTTTGAGGACTCACCATACTCTTTTCCATAGCAGTTGTACCATTTTACATTTCCATCAATAATGAATAAGGATTCTAAATTTTCTCATGAACACTTGATATTTTCTGTTTTGATTTCATTTTTTTAGAAGCCATCCTAATAGGTGTAAGGTGGTATTTCATCAGGGTTTTGACTGGCCTTTCCCTGATGATTACTGACATTGAGTATCTTTCCATGTACTTGCTGGCCATTTGCAAGATTTTTGGAGAACTATCTCTAGCAAATATTTGCTCCTATTCCATAGGTTGCCTTGTCAGTCTATTGATTGTGTCTTTGGATGCACACGAATTGTTAATATTGATATACTCCAATTTATCTATATTTATTTTGTTGCCTGTGTTTTTAGTTCATATCCAAGAAATCACTGCCAAATCCAATATTTAAGCTGTCCCAATATGTTTTCTTCAAAGACTTTTATAGTTTCCAGATCTTACATTTAGGTCTTTGATCCATTTTGAGTTGTATGGTATAAAGTAAAGGTCCCACTTCATATTTTGCATGTGGATATCCCCTTTTTCTAACACCATTTGTTGAAGCTTGTTCTTCCCCCATTGAATGATCTTGGAACTCTTGTCCAAATAATTTGACCATACATAAAACAGTTTAAATCTGAGTTCTCTATTCTGTTCCATTGTTCTAAATGACTGTCTGTATGCTAGAACCACACTGTTTTAATTATTGCAGCTTTGTAATGAGTTTTGAAATCAGAAACCATTAGACCTTCAACTTTGTCCTTTTTCAGGATTTTTTTACACTATATAGGATCTATTGAGACTCCATATGAATTTTGGGATGCAATGTTGTTTTTGATACTAATAAAATCATCTTCTCAACTAAACTCTAGTTTTCTCTAAGCCTTCTCAACTAGGCCTAAACCTTGGTGTATAAAAACTATCGACTCTCAGTATAAATAATTTTGTCCATCCCTCTATATGTACATTAAAAAAATTAAATACTATCGGAGTTTCTAACAGCTCACTCCCTAGGGTGATTTAAAGCTGCCAAAATAATTTACTGTTTGTTCTAACCAACACTTGATGATAGGCGCCTGATCCTTTTATTAAACATTTACTAAAAAGACTTACAAAAAAAAAAAGACTTACAATTGTGAGTTCTCTCTGTGTCCCTCTGAGATACATACGTGCATCTCTTTCAATTCAGAGGCATCTTTCTCAAGGACCTAAAGCTTCGACATTAAAATGAAATTAGGAAAGATAGCGCCTCTTTCAGTCTCTGTGGGGGGGATAGAATCTTCACTTTAATAGTTGTCAGCTAACAGACACAGCTGGCGTAATCACATTTACACTTACGAACCTTTTGTCATTTTTCACTTCCCTGACTCTACTAAACCACCACTCACCTCCATTCCTTTTCCCTCATTCTCTCTTTAAAATTTCTAGTCATCTCTGTACAAATAAACGTTGGACCATCCTTTCTATTGCAATACTATATTATTGATTGAAATCTGTCCTTACCACTCTATGTAATGTCCGGCTTTGTATATATATTTGACAATAGCACTATATTGCATTTTTCAGAGGGAGGAGAACAGTTGGATCTCATATGTCACTTTAAAAATCTTAGCTTTTAAAAAAAAATCTTAGCATTTCTAAACACCACATGACAGGTTCTTTGCTATTATGGCCTATAACTTGAGGCCATTCCCCATATAGAGGTTATTCTGAGAGTAGTACTGTCCTCAAGCCAAAGAGGAGATACCAAGGTCACTTTCCAACATGGTTTTCAAAGAAAGTGCTACTAGAAGACAAGAGAATGAAATTAATAGCCTTGGAGTAATAGCTTCAGAGGGAGGCAAACAAAACATTTAAAAGTCCAGATATTTTGCTACTTACATGCTTTTGGAAGTGGGTTTTCATATTGAGGAGTAGTATCTGTCAAATCTGGCTGCTGGGCTGAATTCCCAATTCTGCCATTTTCTGTATGGTTTTCGTTAAGTTTCTTAGCCTGTATGTGCCTCCGATTTCTGATCTGTAAAATAGCAGTGAGAGTCCTGATAAGATATTTGAACACTTAGAGGTGATAATATATTTGGATATTAAAGCTATGGTTAATATATAGTGGTATCTGTATTGTCAAATATGATTCTAGGAACTCTCTATCAATGTTCCTACTGCTGGGCTGCTGGGTATGAATACTAGGTATTAAAGCAGGTTCTGCCTCCTGAAAGTAAATGCAAACCACACTTCGGCAGTCAGTTTTCTAAGCGGGCGTCACAAATCAAATTCCCCATGTCTGCATTCCCTTCTGACTGTACATCTAGTAAGTTCTAGCCAATTTGGAGATTGGTAAAGAAGGTACATCCTTTGCTCTGTGTGGCTTTTTCTTTCTGCACAGCTGCTCACTAATTTAATAAACATCTCTTCTCAAAAAATAATAGTAACAAGTATTTTTGAGAATAATTATATATTAGTTACTGTTATTAATATATTCAATTCACACATATCTCTACGAGAGGTGATCATTGCTTTTATTACCATGGAACATACAACAAAATCAGGTATTTAATAACTGACTGGCAGTCTTTGATCTAATAAGTGGTAGAAACAGGAATGCCTCATTCAAATCCCCAGATTTGTTACCAGTTTTTTACAACTAAGCACATCTTAGGATTATATAAAACTGAAAATAGTATTTGGTATGTGGTACTACCTTCTACCTGCAGTGGCCTAAAACACTCCTCAGATGCAGAAGAGGAAAGTATGACAGACACTACATATTGCTTCACTCAAGATCTAGCTCACTACATTTTTTCAAACCATCCTCCGAGTCTAGTGATAGGAAAGGTAACAACCATGCCAGCTACCATCCAGATAGGGTTGCCATGTGCATCATTACTCCATTGAGATATGGGTCACAAAACTTATGGGAACTGTGCAGGAAAAAAAAAGACAAAGACACAAGGAAAAGTCATGTGAACTTGGCCCTCAACCCTTTAATCCTCCTGACTGCAAAAAGATAGAGAGGTCTTTCCATGTCATAGCTATCTTGTGACAAGCCCAAGGTAGAAGAGTTATACATTAGAGATAAAGGAAATCATGTGTATAAGTAGGTTGAACCACTCACAGGGACCCTAATCTGCCTTTCCTATGATTCCTTGTATTGTGTGGCCAACAAACTTACAATAATTGTTATGAAATAATTCAAGGAGAGTTTTCTACTTATAAGGGCAAAACAAAATTATCATCAAAATACAGAACAGCAAGTAACGTTTATTACCTCTTTATTTCTCCCCAAATCCTCTAGTTTCCTTTAAATTGGGGAATCATCTCTGCCTTTTGCTACATAAATGCCACATTCTATGTAGTTTGCCTGAAGCAGTGGATTGTTCTCCACATGCAGGAAAAAATTAAGTTTAACGGTGACAGGATCAAATGGAGTGAAGATGAGACACGATTTTTTGATCTGGCTTTTAAATTATCTGTATAGAGTACTGATGTCCAGTATTGGCATCTTGGCTGCAGACATACATTTTGGAGCAAAAATATCCGTAAGATATCATGATTTTGCTCCATTTTTTGCTCACAACCTAGAACAAATGTCCCCCCTCCACTGCCCAGAATAGTTTTTAGACATTTAGATTAAGAATTTTATTATATTGAGTCTTAGAGACATATCGAGTCTTAGAGATACACCCTGTGAGGATGCTTCCTTCATAAGAGAATGTGTTCCTTTCAACATCTGTGCTCTCCACATTAGTCTTAGTAGGCTTGTTGGACCCCTGGACTGTTTCTATCCTCTTCTTTCTTTTGTATCTCTTAGTGGTTTGGGGTGAGGAATTCCCTATTCAACCAGGTCAAGGAATCCCATCTGCACTCTCCAGGACACTCTTCAGCCTATTCACAAACTATGTCACAGATGTGTCAAAGATTCAGCTTGAAACAATGAACATTGATGAATCAGCTAAATAATAGGTGGATAAATGACTGAGAAAGTCAATAAAATGATAATTTTAAAAAGTCACAAACATGAATAATTTTAATATGTTAATTGATAAAATATTACAGTTCCATCCCTAAAAGATCATATTACAAAAGTATGCGCTGCCTGGAACAGATGTACATACACACATTTTGAGCGGCATTTTTTATTTCACTGAAAACAATTTTAGTATCCTCTCATTAAAGAGTAAGAAAAGAATACATATCTATATTATGGACCAGGAATATAAAGAAACATACAGATATTTAAAAAAATGATGCAGAAGTAATCACAGGCTCCAACTAAGGTCTACAGCTCTTGGATAAGGAGAAAAGCAAACAATATTACAAAATTCATACTTGCCCAGTAAAGAAGTGTCTGGTCTCTGCATTCAGAGTTGGAGTCTTAGTATTCTGTGTACACAAATAAATGCCTTTGTGACTCTTTCACAATTAGAACAAATTAAGCCATATGCTAAAATATTCACAGCACTTTTTTTAAGCATGAGACTGACAAAATTTCTGGAAAACATAAAATAGTGAAAATGTCATCCCTGTCCTTCCATAAAAAAATCAATTTAGTAAAGAGTAATTCTTGAAAATATTAAAATAATTGAAAAAATGATTTCAAAATTATTTGAAAAATGATTATGGATGCATTTTAAAAACAAGAATGAAAAATATACACAATACAAAAAAAACATGAACCTGGTTGTAGATGTTTATGTGATTTTTCTTATAAAATGAGGATTTATACATGTCTTAAAAATATTTACATGACAAACAAAATGCAAGAACAAACATCACAAAGCAAGGCCTACAGCAACAGCGTACAGCAAGCAGTATGATTTCCCAACAAATCCAGAGGGAGAGCAAGGAGCAGCTAAGCCTCGCCTGCACTGCGGACCCCCGCAGAGAAGTCCTCAGATCAGCGTCGCCCGCTGGGGCCCGGCCCTTTTTGTGAGAGATAAGGAGATGGACCGCTTCTACTAAGCATCTGCGCTTGCGCAGGAGGCTCTCTGGGACGCCACTCCTGGGGCTCCCGCCACAGCTGTCTGTTGCTGGCGCAGAGTGGAAAGTCCCGGAGGCCGAAGAAAGCAGAAAGGGGTCGTGGGCGGGGAAGAGGCGTGCCATTGAACAAATTCAGAGGATGTACTAAAACATGAAAGCGGGATGGTTTTGGGGAGATTTCCTAGGATTTACAAGGAATTTAGAGAAGCTATAGTCAACAGCGTTACATAATCTATCATATCCTGTTTGGGGGGTAAAAAAACAAATCAGCCATAAAAGTCTTGGGGGACAGTTGGAGAAATTTTCATATGGAACAGAATCATGACCTAAGGAAACTATCCTCTTAATTTTTGATAGGAGGGATTTAGGTATTGTGGTTATAGAAGAATATCTTTATTTTGTAAAAATGCAGGCAGAAGTTTCATGATGCTTTATATACTTGGAAATTGTCTACTTCACACTTAGGTATATAATGAGTTTACTATAGAAATATATTAATAATTTTGGATCGAGGTGGTTGAATATAGGTGTTCATTTTACTATTCTTTTTATTTTTCTAAAAAAAATCAAATTTTATTTTACATTTAAACTTTTTAAATTCAAGAAAACTTATGTGCCAAATCATATACTAAAATAATAAAGTTACTAGAACTAAAATGATAAGGTATCCGAGTACCATATATTGAATAACAATTTAATTCGCTTAAATATGTACCAACTTTCTAGAAAATAATTTTGAAACAGATCCCTTCTCCGCGCAGCCGCAAACCAGGTTTATCCTCAGCAGTCTAAGATTGCTCTTGGCTCCTGAGTGTGGACACCAGATGGCGTAGTGAGCTGGCAAGTCAGAAAGTTTAAATCAATGCATCCCATATATACTGTTACAATGAGTGAGGGGAAAGGAACTTGTACTCAGGTGCGGTGCGGGATGGAAACAGAAAGGTGAACAGGAGCACTCAAGGTCTTTGCCATTAGGAAAGCCTGTGAGCTCTCTCTGCTTCCTGCACCCTTACTCCTTCCCAGCACTAGATCCCCACTTGGCAATTTCCAGGGACCTGTTCAGTGGACAGGAACCATCCTCACTTGATCTTTCTGACAGGCAGACCTTACGGGCTGCAGGTAACATTTCAAGGAACAACACTTGTACATTGAAAATTCCTCAACACCGCATGCATTCCTCTGTAGGCTTCCCTGCATCCTGTTTTTCCTCTTTCACCTGCCTAGTCCTACCATGCTCTGCCCTTCATGTTCCTGACATTCTCACAAATTATGGTTCTCAGAGGCCCTTTAAATCCATTGGCCTCTTTGCATTCCCTTGCTTATCACCATAAACATAAGGACACATGTTGGTACAAAGAAATAGAGGTAAGAATTTCTTACTTCTTTTTCTTTTTGTAAACAATACAAAAAAGATGAGAGTGCAGTGATATTGTTAAAATACTAAAAAGAAAAAATATCAATCTTGTATTCAGTACAAAGCAAAAAATATTTTTTTTCAAAAACAAAGGAAAAATAAAGAATTTTTCATGTATGTTTAAGCTCAAAGAATTCATCACTAATAGACCCTCATTACAGGAATTGTTAAATTTCCAGTGGAAGGAACAAAATACGAGATGGGAATGTAGGTCTACGCTAAAGAAATGAAGGGCATAGGAAATTGTGAGCACATGAGTAAACATATAATATATATTTTCTTATTTAAATATAAGCATATAATTTACAGTTTAGACAAAATAATCATAACATAATGTGGGGTTATTTGTGCAAAAGTAAAATTTATTACAATAATTTCATACATCTTGGAAATTGAGAAATGGAATTATAATATTTTAAGGCTTCTATATATTAGGTGAAGTGGTATAATATCATTGGAAGATAAACTTTGAAGTTAAATGTGTTTACAATAAATTCTAAATCAACCATAATAATAATTTAAAAAGTTATAGATGAATAGCCAATAAAGAAGACAAAGTGGAATCATTAGACATAAAATATTATTGCAGACAAGGCAGATAAGAACAAGTGGTCAAAGTATACATGCGACAAATAGAAAAAATGATCAATTTTAACTTAACTATATTAATAATAATTTCAAATATAAAGGGTGTAAATCCACAAACTCAAAGACACATTTTCAGAGGCACCTGGGTGGCTCAGTGGGTTAAAGCCTCTGCCTTCAGCTCAGGTCATGATCTCAGGGTCCTGGGATCAACCCCGCATCAGGCTCTCTGCTCAGCAGGAAGCCTGCTTCCCCCTCTCTCTCTGCCTGCCTCTCTGCCTACTTGTGATATCTCTCTCTGTCAAATAAATAAATAAAAATCTTTAAAAAAAAAAGACAAAAAAGATTTGACATAAACATAAGAGCCAACTATGAGTTTCCTGCACAAATGTATTTTATTTTATTTTTTTTTTAAGATTTTATTTATTTATTTGTGTGTGAGAGAGAGAGAGAGAGAGCACAAGCAGGAGGAACAGCAGGCAGAGCAGGCAGAGGGAGAAGCAGGCTCCCTGCCAAGCAAGGAGCCTGATGTGGGACTCGATCCCAGCACCCCGGGATCATGACCCAAGCCAAAGGCAGCGGCTTAACTGACTGAGCCACCCAGGCGTCCCCAGAAATGTATTTTAAACATAAAGGTATAAATAGGGAAAAACTAAAAGTATAGACAAATATACACTATTATAACAAAAATCAAAAGATATTTTTAATGGCAACATTAATATTATTTAAAGTAACTACTGTACTAAAAACATACCATCAGGGATAAAGAAGTTTATTTCACAAATTCTTTTTCTTTTTTAAGTAGGCTCTGCCCAACATGGGGCTTGAATTCTCCACCCTGAGGTCAAGAGTCACATGCTCTACTGACTGAACTAGCTAGGTGCTCCCAAGAAGGTTATTTCATAGTAATAACTTGTCAGTTTATCAGGAGGACCTAACAATCCTAATCCTTCATGCACTAAATAACTTTTCAGAATCCCAACTAAAAAAAATCTGATAATACCTCAAGGAGAAATATACAAATCCAAAATTATATTCGGAAATTAGAATAGTCCTCAATATATTGTAGAAAAGAAGAAAAAATATCAGGAAGGACATAGAATATTTTTTAAAAGATTTTATTTATTCATTTGACAGGGAGAGAGTGCATAAGGAGGGGAGCAACAGGCAGAGGGAGAGGGAGAAGCGGGCTCCCCGTTTAGCAGGGAGCCCAGGACCCTGGGATCATGACCTGAGCTGAAGGCAGGTGCTTAACCAACTGAGCCACCCAGGTGCCCTGAATATTTGAACAATACTGTCAACTAAATTAATCATTTATAATCTCTTCCAGTCCAGTCCATGTTAAAATAAAAGTTGAGTATTCATCCTTTCTGATGGAGGCATAATATGTTGGGTGAAATAAGTTAAGCAGAGAAAGTCAATTATCATATGGTCTCACTTACGTGTGGAGCATAAGGAAAAACATGGAGGACATTGTGAGAGGGAGGGGAGGGATGAATTTGGAGGAAATCGGAGAGGTGAAGAACCATGAGAGACTGTGAACTCAGAACAAGGGACTGAGAGTTTTGGAGGGGAGGGGGTGGGGGGATGGGCGAGCCTGGTGGTGGGTATTGAGGAGGGCAAGTATTGCATGGAGCACTGGGTGTGGTACATAAACAATGAATCTTGTAACACTGAAAAAATAAAATAAAAGTATTTGGGGATAAAAAATAAATTAATCATTTATAGATTCATTTGCTTTACTCAACAGTAACAGAGTACATATTTCCTCTCAAGTGAACATGGAACACACCTCGACAGGCCATATTCTGGGACAAAAAAAAAAAAAAAACACCAAATAAATTTAAAAGAATCAAGGCATACAAACTGTAATATTCATTCTGGATCAAACCTATCATAAAAGTAGAGCTCAAAGTCCAAAGAAAGTAGTTTTCTCAATCTGATAAAAAACATTTACAAAACCTATGGCTGATATCAAATATAATGGTAAAAGACTGAGTCATTCTCTTTAGGATTGAAATGAGCCAAAGATGCCCCACTCTCAGGATTTTTTCAGCAAAGTTGTATATGCTTTAGCTTGGGAAGTCAAGCAAAAAGAAATAAAATGAAAGTCATGGAGTTAGAAAAAAGGAAGTAAATTATTTTGTAGAGGATATGTAGGCAATCTCAAAGAATCTACCAAGGAATTCCTAGAATTTAGAAATGAATTTAGAGAGTTATCAAGTATAATGTCAACACAATGAATAGATCATTGAAAATTCAAATTGAAAACTCAATACCATAGACAATAACCAAATATATATATATATATATAAACCTTGGATATAAGTCTAATACAACATATATAGGATCTTTAGCTGAAAATTACAGAACACTAATAAAAAAAAAATCAAACAAGACCAAAATAAGTGGAAAGGTATACCTTATTCATATAATGAAAGACTCAATATAGCAAAGATGCCAATTCTTCCAAGTTAGTATATAGATGTAAAAAAAATTGCTATGCAAGTCCCAGTTTTTGGGTAAACATTAGCAAGCATGATTTAAATGTTTCTGTGAAAAGGCAAAGTAACTAAAATAGCTAAAATAATTTTGAAAAAGAATAATAAAATTGGAGGAATCACACAATCTGATTTTTAAAAGTTTTTTTAAATTTAAATTACAGTTAGATAACGTACAGTGTAATATTAGTTTCAGGTGTATAATATAGTGATCAACACTTCCATACAACACCTGGTGTTCATCACAACAAGTCCACTCCTTAATCCCTATCACCTATTTAACCCATCCTTGACCTCCTTCAGGTAACCATCAGTCTGTTCACTACTTAAGAGTCTGTTTTTTGTTTTGCCTCTCTTTTTAGCTCCATCCATTTCATCGTAAATGGAAAAGATTTCATTCTTGTTTTTTATGGCTGAGGAATATCCCATTGTATATATACATACCACTTCTTCTTTTTTTTTTTTAAAGATTTTATTTATTTATTTGACAGAGACAGAGAGATCACAGGTAGACAGAGAGGCAGGCAGAGGGAGAGGGGGAAACAGGCTCCCTGCTGAGCAGAGAGCCCGATGTGGAGCTCGATCCCAGGACCCTGAGATCATGACCTGAGCTGAAGGCAGAGGCTTTAACCCACTGAGCCACCCAGGCGCCCCTACTTCTTCTTAATCCATTCCTCAGTCGACAGACACTTAGGCTGTTTCTATAATTGGCTGTTGTAAATAATGCTGCTATAAACATTGGGGTGCATATATCACTTTGACCTAGTATTTTTGTATTCTTTGTGCAAATACTTACTAATGCAATTGCTGGATCATAGAGTAGTTCTATTTTTAACTTTTTCAGAAAACTCCATACTGTTTTCCAGAGTGGCTGCAGCAGTTTGCATATCCACCAATAGTGCATGCTCACCAACACTGTTGTTTCCTGTGTTGTTGATTTCAGCCATTCTGACAGCCATTCTAGTATGAGGTGATATTTCACAAGTAGTTTTGATTTGTATTTCCCCGATGATGAGTCATGTTGACCATCTTTTTATGAATCTGTCGGCCATCTGTATGTCTTCTTTCTGTCTATTCATATCATCTGCCCATTTCTTAATTGGATTATTCATTTTGGGGGTGTTGAGTTTTATAAGCTCTTTATGTATTTCCGATACTAACCCTTTATCAGATAGGTCATTTGCAAATATCTTCTCCCATTCTGTATGTTGCCTTTCAGCTTTGTTGAGTGTTTACGTAGCTGGGCAGAAGTTTTTTATTTTGGTGAAGTCTCAATAGTTTTTTTTTTTTTCTTTTGTTTCCTTTGTGTGAAGAGACATATCTAGAAAGAAGTTGCTATGGCCAATGTCAAAGAGGTTACTTCCTGCGTTTTCCTCCAGGATTTTAATGGTTTCATGTCTCACATTTAGGTCTGTAATCCATTTTGAGTTTATTTTTCACACAACCTGATTTTAAGACTTAGTGTATAGCTACAGTAATCAGGACACTGTGATATTGGTGAAAGAATAGAAATATATATCAATGGAACAGAATAGTGTTTATAAATAGGCCCAGACAATAATAACCAAAATATTTTTTAACCAAAACATTTTTTGACAAAACTTACAAAAGGAATACAGTGGAGATCTAATTTTTAAAGTAGATGGTTTTTGTTTTATATCCAGCGTGCGCACACACACACACACACAAACACACACATGTACACTGTTCCTCAATTCACACCTCATGCCTTATGCAAAATGAAACTCAAATGGAGTGTTTATTTAAATTTAAAATATAAAACTATAAAACTCTCCAAAGAGGAGAACATTTGTGGACCTTTGTTTAGAAGAAGAGAAATTTGATATGGCAGCAAAAGCGCAATTCTATAAAAGAAAAAAAAATGGGGATGGCTGGGTGGCTCAGTCAGTTAAGCATCTGCCTTCCACTCAGCTAATGATCTCAGAGTCTTGGGATCAAGCCCTACATCAGGCTCCCTATTCAGCAGGGAGTCTGCTTCTCCCTCTCCCCACTGCTCCTGCTCTCCCTCTCTCTCTCTCTCTCTCCCTCTCTCAAGTAAAATAAGTAAAATCTTTTAGTTTTTTAAATTTAATTTAATTTTTTCAATGTTCCAAGATTAATTGTTTAGGCACCACACCCAGTGCTCCATGCAATATGTGCCCTCCTTAATACCCACCACCAGGCTCACCCATACCCCCACTCCTCTCCCCTCCAAAACCCTCAGTTTGTTTCTCAGTGTTCACAGTCTCTCATGATTTGTCTCCTCCTCTGATTTCCCCCAATTCATTTTTCCTTTCCTTCTCCTAATGTCCTCCAAGACAAATACTATATGACTTCACTCATGTAGCATCTACAAAACAAAACAAAGGAATAAACAAATGAAAAGCAGAATCTGATCTATAAATACAAAAAATAAACTGATGTTTGCCAGATGGAAGGGGGTGGAGGGATGGACAAAGTGAATGAAGTGGAGTGGGAGATACAGGCTTCAAGTTATGGAATCAATAAGTCATGAAAATAAAAGACACAGCATAAGGAATATAGTCAGTAATATCGTAATAGCATTGTGCGGTGACAGATGATAGCTACACTTGTGGTGAGTGTAACATATAGAGAAGTTGAATCACTATGAAGTTGAATCACCTGAACTAATTAACATTGTGTGTCAATTATTCTCAAATAAAAAAATAAATTAAAAAATGACAGTACCAAGTGGTATTAAGAATATATCATTGTACGGCTACTCTGGTAAACAGTTTTGCAGTTTCTAATAGGGTTAAAAGCATACTTATTATATGGTCCAGCAATGTTACTAAAGGGAATATACCCTGGAGAAATGAAAACTAACGTTCACACAAAAACGTGTACATGATTGTACATAGCAGCTTCTTCGTAATTTCCCAAAACAGGAAATAACCCAAATATTCTTCCATAGGTGAAGGGATAAACCAACAAGAGCATGCCCATACAATGGAATACTACTCATCAATATAAATGAATATACTACTGATACGTGCATAGCTTGGATGGATTTCAAAGCATTAAGCTGAGTGAAAACATGCCAATCTCAAAAGGCTACTTTCCCTAGGATTTAAATTTATACATTAATGAAATTATAAAATTGTAGGTATGGGTGACAGATTAGGGGTGGGAGAAGGTGTTACAATCACCAAATATTATGCAAAAGTAATTTGGAGGGTGATGGAAAAGTTATGTATCCTGAATGTGATGGCCGTTACACAAATATATCTGTGTGATAAAATTCCACAGTCATGTATACCAAAAAGAATGCGTATAAATATGGGTGAAATCTAGGGTGCCTGGCTGACTCAGTCAGTACAGCATGTGACTCTTGATCTCAGGATTGAAAGTTTGAGCCTCATGTTGGGTGTGGAGATTATACAAAAATAAGGTCTTTTAAAAAAAAGTGAGTGAAATTCAAAAAATTTAAACAAATAATAAAAATGCCACAAATAATCAAAACCACACTGAGATACCACCTCACACCAGTTAGAATGGCCAAAATCAACAAGACAGTAAACAACAAATGTTGGAGAGGATGTGGAGAAAGGGGAACCCTCTTCCACTGTTGGTGGGAATGCAAGTTGGTGCAGCCACTTTGGAAAACAGTGTGGAGATTCCTCAAGAAATTAAAAATAGAGTTACCCTATGAC
>CM052896.1:19289412-19301812 GCA_028534135.1 Potos flavus | reverse complement strand
CACAATGGAGGAACCATTATTCCTCCATTATGGGGCAACTTTTATTTTCCCAACTTTTATTTGAACATGGACTGGACTAGAAGAGATTACGTTGAGTGAAATAAGTCAAGCAGAGAAAGTCAATTATTATATGGTCTCACTTACGTGTGGAGCATAAGGAGAAACAAGGAGGACATTGTGAGGGGGAAGGGAGGGATGAACTGGAGGAAATCGGAGGGGTGAAGAACCATGAGAGACTGTGAACTCAGAACAAGGGACTGAGAGTTTTGGAGGGGAGGGGGTAGGGGGATGGGCGAGCCTGGTGGTGGGTATTGAGGAGGGCACGTATTGCATGGAGCACTGGGTGTGGTACATAAACGGTGAATCTTGTTAACACTGAAAAAATAAAAAGTATTTTGGGGAAAAAAAAAAACAAATAATAAAAATGGATGAAATCCAAAAAAGCTGTGTAGTTTAGATAATACCAAGGTCAATTCTTGGTTTTGACAACTGTACTATAACTTTAAAATGTGTTCATTGGTGGACCTGAAAAAAGGGTACGTGGGAACTCTGTGTTTATGATCTATCATGTGCATCATGCTCAACTGAATCTTATATTTCTGTTTTGCTTATCAGGTTCCCAGCAAGAGTCAACATGTTTTGTATGCTCTTTAATTCTTTAATACACTGGGTGTTATACACAACTAATGAAGCATTGAAAGCCACGTCAAAAACTAATGATGGTGGCTAACTTAACATAATAAAAAATAAAAAATTAAATTAAATTTAAAAAAAGAAAAAAATTCTTTAATACTTTTCCTTAAGTGAACTAAACTTATACTTTGAACAGGATAAAGCTGTTTTTTTTTTAAGATTTTATTTATTTATTTGAGAGAGAGAGAGAAAGAGCCAGAGAGAGAACACAAGTGGAGTGGAGGGGCAGAGGCAGAAGCAGACTGCCCACTGAGCAGGGAGCCCAATATAGGGCTTGATCCCAGGACTCTGAGATCGTGACCTGAGCCAAAGGTAAGACGCTTAACTGACTGAGCCACCCAGGTGCCCCAGGATAAAGCTTTTGACTTTGAGATACCAATTGGCAACATAGTCTTTGATACCAAAGTTTGTATTTTTAGTTTGGCAAAAGTGAAGCTTATAATATTACTCTTGAGAATTTTGCATATCAGTGAACATGACATTGAGACTTAACTAATTTTGTACGCTGCCACTTATGAACATGTTTAAGGATTTTTTCAGACAGGAACTACTGAGGTGTGTCTGTTCATCCATGGCCAGGGCCAAGTTAGAGATAAAGCAATACTTCAGTATAGTACCCCCAAAATGGAATGTTACAGGAAGGAAAATGATGCAATAAGAAATAGAAAATAGCAAGGCATAGAAAGAACTTATGCGAAATTTGTAAGGATGTCACTGTTGAATATTTAAATTGAGTTTGGCTGTATTTATTGTTTGGGCCAATATTATAGTTCCTCTGCAAAAAGCATGACCTTAAGTAATATGCTTTCAGTCTTAGTATTGCTTCTCTAAATTGATTTTCTTGAATGCTTACATATTTCTTGTTTTTATCTTTAAGATATGAAGTTTAAGTGCATGTAACTGTTAAGATAATGGCTAAATAATTGTTAAATTAAGTCTGTATTTCCAAAGTGGTCCAAATCCTTTTTCATGAAATATTCCATGTAACATCTAGTAATTGTTAAAGCTCTGATTCAACATAGGTTCTTTCCATGAGAAAACTCTAAGCCCTTGTGCTAAACCCACAACTCAACTGGCAGGTATGTAAGTGGAACAAGTGTCTTTCACACTGGACAAGTGAACCATATACAGGCTATCCGAAGAGGTGCAACAGTTACCCCTACTGACTTTCTCATCTCTTTCTCCGTAATTGGAGTAATATGAAGGGCTAGATATTGAAGATTGTGGAAAAGAAAACTAGGAGGCCAAAACTGTCAGGGCATTCCTGAGCTTCTATAATAGTCCTTGTTTGCCTACAACGACTTGACTTTTTGATGGGATAAAGATAAATCCTCATTGCATATAGAAGAAACCAGAGTTTTTCTTTAATACTAGAATTATTTTTTTCTCTACCCTTTTTAAAAATTATGTTATTTAGTCACCATACAGTATGTCATTAGTTTTTGATGTAGTGTTCCAAGATTCATTGTTTACGTATGATACCCAGTGCTCCATGCAATAAGACCTCAATGTGAGGCAGGAATCCATCAAAATCCTAGAGGAGAACCTAGGCAGTAACCTCTTCAACATTGGCCACAACAACCTCTTTCAAGACACGTCTCCAAAGGCAAAGGGAATAATACTAGAATTCTTAAAATATGGTGAGTTAATTTGCATATCTGGGCAGCACTTATACCAAACTCCTACACAAAAGCCTTCCAGAATATCTTGCCTGGTGGTTCTCATAACACTTTTGTGCTTTGCTTTCTTTCTGCTCTCTTTTCTGGTTTATTGTTCCTTTTTGTTCGGTTTACAAATTGTGTTATTCCATAAAAACTTCATTGAAGCAGTGGGAAATGTTTAGTTAAAGTCAGTAGACAGTATTGAAATAACCGCTAAAGCAAAATGTAAAATTATATACTCTAATTTGTAAATGAGATGCAAAATATTTCTCATGTCATATATATTGTAACTCTACAGGAATATGTATATTATACTAGGAAATAATACAATTTGGATAATGGTATGTTATAATGTAGTAAGATTCCAGGGATGCACACAATTTGACCTGGAAGTTAAAGTTCTACAAATATATCATATATAAATGGGCCTGTAGTGTAGATGAATGTAGAGGTTATGTGTATTCCAGTACTGTGTCTTTTGGAAAACAAACAAACAAACAAACAAAAACCAAACGATCCCTCCCAAATGGTAACAAACTAAATACTGTATATACCTATCAAATAGTAATGGATGAATTGGTCAACAAATTACGGTGAATTTTTACAACAGAATCAATACAAACATTTGAGATAAATAACTAATTACTGAATGTTTAACACTTCCACAGTATGAGACAATAGGGTGAGATGTTTATGCCTACACAGTGGTAAGGAGGATAGTGGTGTAGAGAGAACAAGGGTGATAGCATTCCAATTACATCACTTAATACCTATGTAACCTATCACCAGTTACACTACCTACTTCATCCTAGGGTCCTCTCCTATGAAATGGGCATAATGGTAATACACCCCATGTACTTTTTTTCTGAGTAATCATGTTCTAATCAAATTAAAAAACACTAATAATAATGTGTGACAATACTATGACATAGTATATCTAGGTAAAAATAAAAGCTATTATATGATCTATATATATACAGGTCTACATGTGAAAATATACAGAGAAATACACACATATGTGTGTGTGTGTGTGTGTAACTGTGTGTGTTTAATAACTGTGTGTATTTGACGAACATAGATCTGAAAAATAGAGACACCGAAGTATGGATATTGGTGGTTAAAAATTGCAGAGGAGTCAGAAAGTAGATGGTAGTCATTAATTATATAACTTATCTAAGTATAATTTAAATTTCTATCAATAAAAATTCCTTTCTTCAAAAATTAGAAAGGTAATACAACAAAGTATATATGCACATAGTTCTAAATATTCTATAAAAGAAAATTATAAGGCTATAAAATAAGAGTTGAAAGTAAATACTGAATGTCATATCAGGAATTTCATGTTACAGGATTTCCCCCTGCTTCTGTTTCTCCTTCATTTTTGTTAATGTTCTTCCATAATAATTTTTGGAATACAGAATTGTATTCCAAATGTAATTCCAAATGTAAATTCCAAATAACTTATAACACATAGGAAAGAAAACAGACCTAGACTCGTTTTGTGTGAGGTGCTAGTGAAGGTTTCTACAACAGATACAGAAGCCTGAGCTAGGATATAGCACTGGAAGAACAAAATACGGTAAACAAACAAATTTCTGAATTCCAGTAGTTCCAAGATGAAATTAAGGGATATTGGTTAAGAGGAGAAGAGCTCTGTATTAGGGGAGGCTTAAAAGGAAAGTACAAAGCTACTTTGAAATTAATTAAACAATTTTAAGTTGTTTTAAATAAAAATGCAATTGAACTTAAAAGACTAAAAGTTTTAAAATGGAAGCAAAATTTTATATTGGCAATAATCACGATTTCTGGGATACTGCGTTAAATTCTGAAATTAATTTTGTTCCTGGAACCATGGGGGTGGACAAATAGGTGCGCAAAACAGTAATCAGCACCCAAATCTAAAAGGATCTTAAGTAATGTTGGCTTCCCCTTAAAACAAAACAAAGCAAAGCAAAATAAAACAAAACAAAAAACAAAAAAACCCACCTCTAATTACTCTAAACTAAACCATTTGAAAAAAATGACCAACTCAATTAAGGTTAAGAAAAACGGAAAGCACTATTAAAAGGCACACTATAAATTCTATGTGCGTTCTTTCATATAAATATAAAAAAACGGCGGACATTAAAAACACACTTCAACATTTTTTAGAAAAAGCCAATTCCCGTATAGGCTGAAAATCAAACATCAAAATCTGGGGGACTAAGAGCTTAAAAGGAATCAGCCATGGAATACTCAGCCCTTTAAAGCGTCCGTGTCGCCCCGCCCCGAACGACCAATGGGAAGTCCCCGGTTTAGAGCCTTAAACCTGAACGGACCGGAAGAGGCCCAAGAGACGGAAGCCCAGAGGGACAGACACGTTACACCTAGTTCCATTCACCAATAACGCGCGGACGCCCATGAATTTGACTTATTCGGACCGCCGTCTTCTTCGCGAGTCACGTGACGTTCCCACAGTGCTCAGCCAGTCAGGCCGGAAGGTGGACCAGGCGTTTTTCCTTGCGGCGGTTCCTTTTAGGGCGTGTAGATTGTCCCGGTCCCTAACCGAGTCGTTTTCCGGAGACCAGAGGTTCACGTAGTGTTCACTCCGGGCTGTTCATAAGTCAGGAAATACGAACAAAAACAAAAAACAGTTCCAGAACACTCTGTACCCTCACAATTGATTTCCACGTCCTCGCTGTTTTTCAGTACAGTATATAAGTGTAAAAAGCTTAATTTTTTTTTTCTTCTTTTAACCGTTGCTTGGAGGACAAAGCATTTCAGGTCGCTTTGTCAAAAAAAACCCCAAACTGTATGGTTTAGAGATTCTGTAGCTATATTCTTACAGGTCAATTCTGAAATTCTGAATTTGAAATGTTACAAAGTAGCGCGTGCCTTAAGATAAATGTTTAGGCAAATTTACTGAAATCAACAAAAGCATACTAAGAAACAAGTGCTCCAAAATGGTAAAAATAGCACGGTCTCACATCTTTCAGAGGACCCTTATACCTGTCTTTCACTGAATATATTTTCTATTAAATACAGAACTTGACTTAATAAAAATGAACTTTGAATTAAAATCCACAATATAGAGGATAAAAAATTCAAAGTTTTTGACATTATCAGCCATTCATTCATAAAATAACCTTAGATTTTCCATCTTTTGCCATAAATACACATAAAACCCAGACAAAATGATGTTTTAAATGAAAATTAATAAAATATTTTCCTAATATAAATGCTCAAATAAATCCAGAAATGATAAAATTAAATATTTACGAATTTTCTGTAACTGTTGATAATGTTTAGGTATAATAGGGTGAGTAGTATTTCAAATAAATAGTCAAACATTTGGAAAATACTTGCTACACCCATTAGTGTAGTATTCAGTGTAAACTCAACACAAACTGACTCAAAATTAAAAAGGAAAGCAAAAACAAACATGTTTTAAACATATATTAAGTCATAAGAAGTTTTTTTTTCCAGAAAAGAAAACAAGATACATAAAAATAATGAACACTATATCCCTCCCCAAAAAACTTAAGCTAATAAGAGAAGCCATGTTAGCTTGATTGGGGAATAAATGAATTGCTAATATTCAGGTTTGAGAACTGCGTATTTGATACTTATATATTTTAAGGGAGGATATATATCGCTGTAGTTGTTGGTTTATTTTTTTTTTGACCCAATCCATTCTGTCTTTACTAAGTATGGCATTTATGAGAATGTTCTCTACAGCATTTTCCCAAAAAAGTGAAAAATAAATTAAATGTTTATCAATGGAGCATAGACAAATTAATGGGCATACATAATTTGTAATACAAAATGCTAACAAAAATAATGTAGCTAGCTATCTAGTAATATAAAAAAAGCATATGGCATACTACAAAAATTATTTTTGGACAACAAAATGTGACTATCGCATACATATATAATTCTATTAAATATATATATATGTACATACTAAATATATAGAAATATGTATACATAAGTAGACATATAGATATATATTCAGTTGATATATTTGTAAATGTTATAAAATATGATACCTATATGTCTATATATCCAACTCTATATAAGTAGTTATATACTGTGTCTAATATAGTTGTAAACATCCTAAAAAATCTGAATGCATAAGCAAATTTAAAAATTGTATGGAATGAAATCGGGAAAACAAAGGAATACTTTGTATAAATTGTGAAACTTTTAACTTGTAAGCTTCTGTAATTTTAAAATATTTACAGTAATCTATTGGTTTTGTAATTTAAAAGTATTCTAATCCTCTCTCTGTTGAAGTCCATCATCAGTCGTTCCTTACAGTCCGCTCTTTTTAGGACCCTAATACATCTCCTCACACTAACTACTAAAATATTCAGTAGCAGCTGGGAGCCTGGGTTCTCAGCAATTTAGTTTTTTTTCCCTGCTCCCGTACTTCCATTTCTGGATGACAGATGGCGCTCTAACATGGGTCTTTGATAGCTACATACAGTTCTAATGCTGACACCTTACATATGAACCAAGTGAATTTTAACAAAGAAAATGGAGTTGTTCTCAGGGCTTACACATTTCTTTTGAGAACGGTATATTGATGTAAAATTTTAAAGGCCGATTTTAAGGGCTTTAGCAACAGGGGAGAATAAGACACTCTACATGTGCTGAGAAAAGGCTGCAAAATAAACTCTCCTGTAACTACTCACTGGAAGAGTTTGAGAGTGCTCTCTCTTATAATCTAGCATTGTTTTCTGGGATCAAGATCTCTCCCAAAATTCAAAGCCCCAGAAACATTAATAAACAGTGAGTCTGGGAGGAAAAAGATTTCTTTGTGACATATCTTAGTTGGAATATGCAGAAAAGGGCCAAAACAGTGGATTAAGTATTACAAAACTGTGAGAAATCATAAAACAAAAACAAAAACAAAAAAAATACTTTTAAGATGAAAAACTTGGGGGAAAAAATGTTTGAAGTCCAAATTTCCTAAGCCAACTATTTTAAAGCTGTGAACAAAATATTTTAAGTCACTTCATTTTAGTACATTTCCAAGAGTTTATGGACTTATAGAAGCCCCTGCCTCATGATATTACAAATGAATTTTTAACTCCTTGGTAGCTCACAAGTGCTGGTGAAGAAAGGATAATAGAAAAATAAAACATTGAATACAAAACATGTATGTATGAAAAAGTCATATATTATAAATAGGATATTTCAAATAAGAAAAGCAAGCACTAAAGAGTTAATTTTTTACGAAAAAATGGAGTAAGGAAGTGCTTGAAAATACATGGAAACGTGCCAAGGGGTATGGAAGCCAGCCTGAAGGAAGCAGATTTGGGAAAATAAATGCATCAAAATAAATAAAGTAGTGTTGTATTATATCCCAAAACAATATAAACACCCATGAATCCTTGCTTATACTTATTTACGTCAATATCCTGTACTCAAAAGAAATGTGTGAGCCCCGAGACAACTCCATTTTTTTTAGTTAAAATTCACCTCTTAAGTCTGCACATATGTAAATAATTTGATAAATAAACAAATAGGGAAATAAGACAAATATCTCATGCAGAAGAGTCCTGAATAACTTATGTAGATACTACTCCTCAAGCTAGTAGAGCAGTAACTACCCACTCTTTAAGTGCTGGCTGTTCATACTGGCTTGCTTCCAAAGGGAAAAAAAAAAAGTAACTTTTGAGAAACCCAACAAATACTACCTCAGACAGATATTGATATTCGAGGTCAATATCAACAGTGCTAAGTCATTTTGATAGTACGTACCATTGATATGATGTGATTAAAATGATACTTTTCCTCTGTGATCCTTCTCCCCAGAATACATAGACCCTGTTTAATCATAAGAAAAGCATCAAATAAATCCCATTTGAGGGACATTCTACAAAATACTTTCCCAGTGGTTCTCGAAAGTGTTAAAATCATCAATAACCAAGAAATTCTGAGAAACTGTCACAGCCTCTTCTATCCAAGGAGACATGACAAGAAATGTAATGCAGTATCCTGGCTGGAATCCAGGAACAGATAAATCAGATTAGGTGAACACTAAGGAAACTTGAGTAAAGTATGACTTTTAGTTAACAAGAATGTATCGATATTGGTTCACTAATTATAAGAAACATACCAGAAAAAAAAAAAAACAGAAAAAAAAAGAAACATACCAGACTTATGCAAAATGTTAACAATAAAGGGGGACCTGGGTAGCTCAGTCAGTTAAGCATCTCTTGATTTCAACTCAGGTCATGATCTCAGGGTTGTGAGTTTGAGCCTCACATTGGGCTCTATGCCAAGCACAGAGTCTGCTCACCCTTCTCCCTCACTACCCTCTCTAATAAATAAATAAAAACAAAGTCTTTAGAGATGCCTGTGTCGCTCAGTTGGTTAAGTGTTTGCCTTCGGCTCAGGTCATGGTTCCAGGGACCTGGGATCGAGCCCTGCATCAGGTTCCTTGCTCAGTGGGGAGACTGCTTCTTCTTCTGTCTGCTACTCCCCCTGCTTGTGCTCTCTCTCTCTCTCTGACAAATAAGTAAACATCTTTAAAAAAAAACTTAGAAAAATAAAGTCTTTAAAATCTATTTAAAAATGTTAACAGTACGGAAACTATGTGTGAGACTACAATGGAAACTGAATAAGAATATAGGAACTCTCTGGGGGTGCCTGGATGGCTCAGTGGGTTAAAGCCTCTGCCCTCGGCTCAGGTCATGATCTCAGGGTCCTGGGATCGAGCCCTGCATCGGGCTCTCTGCTCAGCAGGGAGCCTGCTTCCCCCTCTCTCTCTACCTGCCTCTCTGCCTACTTGTGATCTCTCTCTGTGTGTCAGATAAATAAATAAAATCTTTAAAAAAAGAATATAGGAACTCTCTGTACTATCTCTTATAGTTTTATACTTTTTCTGTAAATTTGAAACAGTTAAAAAAATAAACGTAGAGATGGATTGGACCCAATGAGTAAAATGAGAGTCATGAGCTCATACTGATATAAACCATGAATGAATGAATGAATGAAAGTAAAGGGAAAATTCTTTCTGACATTAAGGATACTGGGTGACAACTAAATAAGGAATGATAAAGTAGGAATTAGGAGTCATCAAAGTAAGCATCACCAATATCAGTACAAATCAACATTATATGTTTCCTGAAATGATGCTTTGAGAAGGACTCAACATCATTTCAATAACATTCTTGCTAAAAATGCATAACATAAATCTAACCATGGGGCAACATCAGACAAACACAAACTAAGAGAAGTATTTTACAAAATAACTGACCTGGATGATTAAAAAACGTGAAAGTCAAGAATCACAAAGGAACACTGAAGAATTACTCTAGATAAAAAGAAATTAAAAATACATGAAAACGGAACAAAACATGTAATCTTGAATACCAAAATAATAATTGTAAAGGACATAATTGAGATAATTAACAAAATTTGAACATAGATTGTAGAGTGGATAATAACATTTAATCAATCCTAAATATCCTGAACTATGATTGATAAGAGAATGTTGGTATTATTGGAAATTCATTCTAAAGTATTTATGTTCGAAAGAACATGCTTTATTTCACTTATTTTTAAGTGGTTTGGAAATAAAAATTCAAAAACAAAATAAAATAATGCCGATGCCTACTCCCCCCAAAAAAGGAGTGCAAATGTATTAAGTTCCAGTATTGTACATAATGTCTATGATAACTATCCAGAAAAGGAGTAGCCAAGATTCTGGAATGAAATAATGAATGACCGATTAAGTTACTGCTGTCGTTAACTAGTATGGCCAGCTAATTCCTACTATGACTGAAGAAATATTTGTGAAATGAAAGATAACACCAAATAAAATGTTATTGAGTGTCCCCAGAATATAATAAATCCCTGATTTTCAACTGAGCGGAAGAAATGAGCACCTTTTCTTCACATAATTTTTTTAATTTTATTTTTTCAGTGTTCCAAGATTCACTGTTTATGCACTACACCCAGTGGAAATGAGCACTTTTTATTTTTATTCATAATTTCCTCTTTAACTTCAATATCTCAGTCTTGTTCAAAATTCGAAGAAAATGTTTTGAAGGGCCATCAAATTATTCATGGTTTTCCCACTCTAAACATAGATATCTACCTCAGGTGCTTGATGTTGGAGTTCTCAGCTGGACCCATCCATCTACTAACTGCATCACCAGGATTCTGGCCAGGACAGGAATAGAGCCTGGCATGTCTTTTAAAGCCATAGAAATGCATTGGAGATTACCATGTGCCTTCTGACTGCCATGAATCATGAAGAGATTCTGCGATTACTTTCCATGTGGTTGGTAATATATTTAGAGTGATTTTGAGTTAGAATTTTAGAAATTATCTGTCCTTCACAGCTGTGGAAAGCTATAGTATAAAATACAATGGGTAATTGTACAGATACTATTCACATCTAAGCCTCTGTCCTGTTCTGGGTGGGTTTTCCTCTTACTCCATCAAAACAAATCTTTCAAACATCCCTGTGGATCCTCTTGCTGTTAAAACTGGCGCACACTGCCCACTGTTCATTTTCTTTTATTACTCATCTGCATTCAAGTATTTATGAGCCCCTTCTTTTTTAAGTAAACTGTTTCTGACCCCGCATTCTCCTTATTGCCCACAGAACACTCTGATTAGTACAATTCCATCTCATTTATTGGTTCCCTCTCCACTGTTCAAAACCTTAAAATGCGGTAATCCTTAAGCAATGGTGGTGAGCCCTCCGTATTATCCATTTCCATGTGTGCCAAATTTGCTGCAACAATTTGACTCTTTGCATCCAAGTCATTGTGTAGTCCCTAGCTACACTAACTCTGGGGGATGGCCACATGTATTGCTTTTGCCAACAAGAACATCTCAAATATGACACAACCGGAGATACGGAAAAAGTACTTGCATATTGGAGCTTGCCTTCTCTTAATGCACTTAAAAATGCCATAATTATGTTAAGAAGGCTGGGCTAGCCTGCTAATGATGAGAGACATATTGCCAAATCATCCCTGTCACCCAACTTGCCACCGAGCCAAATTTTGCATGCATAGGTAGGTGATGCCAGGCTAGACCAACCAGATTCAGTTGAGACATCTCAAATCAGAAGAACCACTGAACTGACCCATGCTGTTGTTTTAAGCCACAAAATTTGAGGGTTAGATTGATATACACCAAAGCTAATCAATACATAGGCACTTAGAAATGTGGTCTACTGTAACAAAAATATAAAACACCAGCTTTGTAGAGGAGAAGCACATGCAAACTGAAAATGCAGTGAAGAAACTATTAAGGAAAACTGGAAAAGGGAGAGCAAACTTCTTGGGCATTGAGGCTGGAAAAATGGCAAGGAAACAGCAATCGCAGGATTGAAAAATGGTGATAAATGGCATGTTGTGGTAGAAAAAGTGGTAAAACTATTGCCGGTGGTAAATTCAATGATCTATCTAATGATTTTATGTACCCTGGAAAAATGATTTCCAGGTAGAATGGTTCAAGTGCCAGTTGGCTTCTTTCAGTTAAGGGTGATAAGGTGCAACAAAAGAGACAGCTGAGCTAAAAAATGAACTGATGGTAGCAAAATTTAGGAGACACACAAAAGTAAACAGAACATGGTGAATTGTAAAATAAAACTATTTCTTACTCACAGTTTCAAGTATTGAAGTTAATTTAAATAATAAATGGTTATTCTTTTAAGACACTAAGTTTGGGCATTAAGTTGGAGTTCTCTGTAAGTATGTGACTCTGTGGTTTTATCTCCAGCCCAGACGTGTTATGTACATATCCTACAGCTAAGTTGAAATCTACTTGAATTTTCACAGATTTTTTCTATGTATAAAAAGTCAGCCATCAAAAGAAATGAAATCTTACCATTTGCAACGACGTGGATGGAACTGGAGGGTATTATGCTAAGCAAAGTAAGTCAATCAGAGAAAGACAATTATCATATGATCTCTCTGATATGAAGAATTCGAGAGGCAGGGTGGGGGGTTGTGGGGGGTGGGAGAGGGAAATGAAACAAGAGGGGATCAGGAAGGAGACAAACCATAAGAGACTCCTAAACTCATGAAACAAAC
>CM052896.1:19258004-19288912 GCA_028534135.1 Potos flavus | reverse complement strand
AACGACGTGGATGGAACTGGAGGGTATTATGCTAAGCAAAGTAAGTCAATCAGAGAAAGACAATTATCATATGATCTCTCTGATATGAAGAATTCGAGAGGCAGGGTGGGGGGTTGTGGGGGGTGGGAGAGGGAAATGAAACAAGAGGGGATCAGGAAGGAGACAAACCATAAGAGACTCCTAAACTCATGAAACAAACTGAGGCTGGCTGGGGGGTGGGGGCGGGTAGGGACAGGGTGGCTGGGTTATGGACATTGAGGAGGGTATGTGCTATGGTAAGTGCTGTGAAATGTGTAAGCCTGAGGATCCACAGACATGTACCCTGGGGCAAATAATACATTATGCATTAATTAAAAAAAAAAGTCAGAAATTGAACTTCACTGTTTCCTCCTGAAACATACTCCCATTCCACTGTTCTACATCTCAGTAAATTGTGTTATTCTTATAATAAACTGGTGCTTCAGGCCAAAAGCCTGGGTTATCCTCCATATTTCTTGATGATTCACTCCCTCTACCCACTCTCCTCTGCCGAGTTCCATCTACCTACATTGAAATATATAACCCAAATCTATGTATTTTTCATCACTAAGATAATTCAAGCAACTTTATCTCTTGCTTGGATTACTCCAAAAACCTATCAATAGCAGGAAAATATTTTGGGATACTAATCTATTTTATTCTTTCTCATAAATTTTCCTTGATTTCCTCCATTAAGGAGATAGTCATATCTCTGCATGTTAAATTAGTGATAGACTCAGCAGGGCTCAAATCTGTTATATTCTTCAAGTCTTATCAGCTTCTGTTTCCAAAAACCCACACCTTACATGGGAGACAGGGTTTACCGGTAAAGCAAAAATACCTCAGACAAAAGAAGGGAGGAAAGTTAAGCTACTTCATCCACCAGATGGGAAAGAGTGTTTTGTGGGCTGAGGGAAGACGAAAGGATGATTGGAAGAAGAAAGAGGAATAGATGCTGGAAAGCAGTAGGGACTTGGGCTCACTGTTACATCTGTTCACTAGAGACAGGACAACATCTTATGGTGAAAAAGACTCTGTGGTGAGTGGAAGTAAGAATTTCAGGGAACACAGATTTAAGGTCCATACAAACCAGGAGAATGTCTTCGTTATGTTGACCCTTTCTGTTTGCTTGTGTCCTAATGGGCATGTAAGAGTCTGTCCCCAAATCATGCTAACATGAGGGCACAGGCACAGCGGACCAAATGGAACAAAACAAAGTGGCATAACAACAGAAGTCAATTTCCATGTTTGAGAAGACCCTTCTGAATTCCTCTGCATTTCTTTTCTCTTATATATGCCTTTTATAGGCCCAGGTTGTGTAGGCACAGGTCTTGGCAAGAGAGTTCCTAGGACAGCAGAAGTAACTATTAAACCCACTAGAGAAAAAAGACAGACATCTCTAGCTCCCATTCTTGCCTACATATAAGAGGATTCAAAAGATTTGAGCATCAATTTGAGAAACGTACCTGATTTTCTGAGTCACTGCTTTCACTCAAATGTTGTATATAGGACATCCTTAAACGGCTTCCAACTTGTAACTCACCCATGGTCACACTATTGCTTATTTCCTACTTCAAATTCAACCACAGGTTCCCCTCTACCCTTCCATGATGTTTGGACAGGCATCTAGCAGGAAAACTGAGACGAAATGTACAGTGCCATATTTAAGTCTTTTTCTCAGCTAAATGACCAGAAAATAGGTGATTTACCATTAGTAGCTTAGAAGGAAGAATAGACAGTCAGCGAGAAGCCTTAAAAAAATCATCATCTCTTCTTAAAAGCTCCCCCTCAATTTCTTACTTAGGACACAGCCATGAGGGACATGGGGCTCAGTGAGGGTGCCCCATTGCACCAATAAAACACAGCATTGTCCCAGAAATGGCAGATACCAGCTTAGTTCGGGCTAGCAGGGAAGGGAAACTCCTCAGAGTCAGATCTTGGAAACTAGTTGATCTTCAGTGAAAAATGCCTCGTTTTCCTTGGGCTGTTCCCACCACAGTCTCTCAGCACTCTGTCCCAGTTCCTAGCACAGGACATGTATCAGAATCACTCGGAGGATTTTTTTTAAACATTGGTGGGCCCACTCCCATTTTCAGCTTGATGGGACGGGGTCCAGCTAAGAATTTGCATTTCTAACAAGTTCGAGGTGCCGCTGCTGGTGGTATGGAAAGCACACTTTGAGAGTCACTCACTGTTCAACCACCAATGGATTCTGGAAATATAGCCCTAGGGTGAGAGAGAGGTGGAAAAGGAGCGGGACTCAGTTGCTGAGGTGAGACTTCTTTGGGCCTGCTCACCTCGTCTGTCAAAGTGCCCAAATTGTCTTCATGCAGCTGTTCTCTTTCCAAAATTAGGGTTTGTTACTTGACTCTAATCCTACTCTGGTGATCTGCACAGTTCACTTCCAATTCCCAATACCCCAGTTAGATGTTAGGGAACAGAAAGGGGCCATCCTTGTATATTTCGGTTGTAGTCTGTTGATGCAGTAACATATCACAAAATGAACACTTGGGGGCTGTAAGCTCCAGCAGAGGGAGGATCAGGAGAGAATGACAGGCCAACACCCCTCACTAACTCCCCCGCCCAGCCCTCGAGCTTTCTGGAAGGTGCCAAACCAGCGCAGCCGCAAAGCAAGCTCCGCAGTGCTGTAAAAGGAGTGCGCATGCGCCAGCAAGCCCCCTCCCCGCGTGATGTCGGCCCCGCAGTGGATCAAGAGTGCGCATGCGCAAGGAAACCCCCTTCCTGCGTGAAGCGGACCCCTGCAGTGCAGTGAAAAAAGTGCGCAAGCGCCAGGAGCCCCCCTCCCTTTCAGGGCTGTGAGCTGGTCTCCACCTATCTCCTCCCACCTCCTCTTCCAGGTGATTGACAGTAGAGTTGGCCTAAGGGATGAAGTGCTGCAGAATGGTGGACCTAGGAGAATGTTTTCCAAATACAAATGCGACATCAACATTTTGTGTACTGCGACATAACTTAGACGCCACTCCCTGTCCCCAATCTGATAGAGTTCAGAATGGGGAAGTGAGCTAACAGTGGGCTGGGGTCAGATGAGCTCAGATTTCTAGAAATCAGGGGTCTCTTACGCAGAGATTCTCAATTCACTCCGATTTCTTCAAAACTCTTCACCCTTGCGCCTTCAGATGGCATGTTCAGAACTCCACAACTAACCTCTGTGTTTTTTTCTGCTTCCTGAATCATAGGCTATTGTTGTTAATCAGTTTTTTAAAACTCTACACACCTATACCAATGAGGTGCAGAGTTTATTTCAAATTCTATTGCACAAGTATAGGAAGTGAGGATAGCAGCAGAGAAGAGGGCCTAATAACTCTGCGGTTCTGTAAAGGGAAGATGAGTCCATTTAGAACCAGAGATCTAAAGCAGAGAAGGTAGTGTTGGAGAGAGCACGTCCCCCTGCTGGCCCCTCCCCCACATCTGCCCTCAGAGTCACACCCTGCCCTTCACTACGCCTTTGTTCCCGGCTAAGAACCACATTTCCCCAACATACTCGTGTTTAAACATTCTGGTTTCATACTGGCCAATATTACAAACCATCAGCATCCTGCCCCAAGATAGAGCCTTATATAGACAAAACTTCTTTGGGCAGCAGAGATTTGGGACAGCACAGAAAAGTTTTTATTTCTAATATTCAGCACTTCCTAAGGTACAGCATTTTTCTCATACTCAGACATTAAAGATAGCCTAAACACATTATCCCTTCACCGTCTATCAGGCATTTACGTAACCTCACAGTTCTATCAGACTGAATAGTAGGTAGACATAGCAGGACATGTAGGTGAAACTTGGTTAGAGTCCTAATGTCTCTCATTTGGGTGACTAGCATTCTCTGAACATGTCTTCCTGCTTCTTCCTGTTCCCTTCTTCCATCCCATAATTATCAATACAGCAGGATGACTCAGTCTTGTACAGCCTCTGTTCAAACCCCTGCAATGCCTGCTTACCGCACTCAGTGGAAGGCAGAGTGTCCTAAACACCATGAATGGCTATGAATGACCCTTCTGACTTCAGCTGTGCTCCAGCCACACTGCCCCCCTTGTAGTTCCCCTGACAAATGAGCTCTCTTGGAGGTCTTTTGCTTTCTTCTTAAAACAACCCCCACTCTGCTCCTGCTTAATTAACTCTTTCACTTCCTTTAAATCTCTCCTCCAAATTTCCCTTATCTAAATCCTTTCCCAACCACCCTATTCACTTTTGAAATTTGCACTTCCTAACCAAGCGCTCTCTATTAATCTTACTTTGACACATTTGTCTTTTTGCCCAATGTATTCATTACCTTCTTACCCCTATATAATTTATTGTACATGCTATATAAATATGCAAATAATAATTGTAAACTTCACTAGAGCAGGGAGCTTTGGTTTTTTACACTGTTGTATTTCAAGGCTCTTGGACAGTGTTCAATATATAGTAGGTGTTCAATAAATATTTATGAAATAAATAAATGAAAGAATGAGGCTTTTAGTCTTCAGAGTAAGACACAAAATGAAATGACAGTTTAGAAAACACGAGGTTAGTGGGAGAAATAAAAATAGCAATAGAAAAATGGGACATAGCAAAATTATTAGGCTCATAAATAGTCTTCCCAAACCCTCTCTTGATTTTTGAGCAAAAGGGTAATGTCAGCACAATAAAGATGTTGTAAGGAAGCAAGAATGTACAGGCACCAGAAAGTTCCAGAATAGAGAGATGCCCTCTTACTGCTGCTGTCTTTGTCCTGCCTCAATAAACTGATCCACACATTGCTCGCTAAGCTTGCTTCCCTAGAACAAAATGTGTACACATTTGGGCATGAAACTTGTTTTCCCTGGAAGGCTTCAATTTCACAATTAGTGGCCTCAGTTTGAATATTTCAGTCTCTACTTGTCTGAATCACGTGGTCTGTCCTCAGAAGTCCACCCTTGTCCCATAGCCAAGGAGGGCTTCGAGGGATTAGCTGCCTAGAATGAGCAAGGAGACTGGCAGGAGTTACCGTTCCCTTTTTGAGATCAGGGTACGCCTACCCTGGAGCCTCTGTTCTGTTCATGTGACCTCAGAAAAGCCTCTTCTGGGGCAGATATTTTTAATATCTTGCAAAATGTGAAATGCGCTTACACTTATAACTATTTAATTTTTTTATGTAAATAGACTTAAAAAAGAAGAAGAAGAAGAAGAAGAAGAGGAATAAGAATGTCCACTGTGGCATTGTTTGTGATAGTGGAAAATTAGACGTGATCTTATTATCTATAAATAGATGGCTCACAAAAAAATAAGGTGCATATAATACTAGAAATCATACATCTGACAAAAACTGAGAGATCCATATATGGTGATATAGAAAAACTGTCTGGTATTGTAAAATATCAACTCCAAAAATAATTAAAAGCAACATGTGTATATATGTAGGCATTTTTGAGTATATTTGTATAGGCATCAACCACTTTGTAGATGCTGGTCAGTTTGTAACAGTGAATGTATCTATTAAGTTAAATGACAGGGAAATTTGACAAAGCACTCATCAATATATTTATGCACCCTAAAATGTTTGAATGTTTGCAGTAACTATGAATTATTTTTGTTATTTCCAAGTTCCTGCTCCACTGACCTCCTTCATTACTATGTTCTCAGCCCTCTGCACCTTTTCTGAGTCTTTTCTTACCCACTCCCATCAATTCAGCACCATTTTCCTCTGCAGTTCTGGGGAATTTTTTGAAGCAGTTTGCTTCCTGCCTAGGACTTCCAGTTTTGAATGCCAGGTGGCGCTGTAATCTGATTGGTAGAGACCATCCTAACAGATCCCTCAAGTGAGAATGAAGATCATATTAAAGCAGAATTTTTTTTTTTTTTTTTTTTTTTTTTTTTTGCATATAACACCAACCCCAGTGCTCATTGCAATACGTGCCCTCCTTAATACCCATCACCGGGAACATTACATCAAAAACTAATGAAGTACTGTATGGTGACTAACATAACAAAACAATAATAAATAAATAAATAGATAAATAAATAAATAGCAGCAAATTTGGACGTGTTTGGAATTCATTTCTTGGGATCCATCAGGTTGGAATCCAGAGAAATAAGCCAAAAGGGGAAGTTCATGAGGGATGTGCTGACAAATTCTGCATTCAAAAAGCCTTCCTCCTCCAAAAACAAAACAAAACAAAAAACCAAATAAACAAAAAAAGATACTTGGAATAATAGACTTTAAATGACAAGAATGATCAATTTGAAAAATATTCCCTCCAATTGTAATGATTTTGAATGTAGCTGATCTTACTCAATGGAAAAAATATCTGTTGTAAGCATTTTTTTTTTTTTAGTAGAACTTCTTACTGTTGGTACCTGCAAAAATTGCAATTTAGAGTTTTTCTAATTGATTACTTCTGAAGAAACTGAAAATATGAATGACGAGTTAGGAAAACAGTTTAAATTTGTGTTCAAGTGTACACAGAAACATATTCAAAAGGCAATGAGAAAAACCGATGAATTACATGAAAATTCAAATCACAGCCCCATGCGATAGAATTAAACACGTTTATGGGCAATTTGTATATCCATGTTGCTATTTGACAACAATGTCACCAAGCCACTGGATATTCGCCAGAGGTCAGGGTCACAAGGAAGCTGAAATTCTGGAAGGAAACGATGTCAAATGAGAACAGGCAAATCATTATATTTTCCAAATGTTTTATTATTCTGTGTGATTGTAAGGAAGTTTTATCTAAAAAATCTTTAAAAATTTAAGAAATTAAATTAGAGATTAAGAACGGAGGACATTAAAAATGATAGATAAATAAAAAACATTTTGTCACTTTTGTCTGTGGGAAGTTTAAGTTTTATTAGGACATTTGTGAAATAAATATTTCTAATCAATGGAAGTGTAACAGAATTTTCAGAGCATATAATACATTCCTCATATTCAATAGTAGACATGTAGATGTATTTTTAATATAGAACAGTTTTATGCTCACACTCACCAAAATAAATATTGGCCAAATATTCTTAAAATATGAGTTTGAGGGTTACTGTTATCATTAGCTGTCCCTCGTTCTCGCACCTCGCCAGTGCCACCTAAGCATACAGTTATCTTCCATTGGGACTTGCTGCTATTTAGGTTTCCAGTTGGACCTATCCATCCACGAAGCCCACCCTGGGCCCCTTGCCATAGCAAGAATAGAGCTGGTATGGTATGTCTTTAAAGCCACCAAAATATGTGAGAGGTTTCCACTGTGCTCCCTCAGGACTGCAGGGAGTTAGCAGGAGAATGTTCGCTTATGGTTAGTAAGTTTCTTACCAGGAATCTGCTTTGGAAATGATGTTCTGGGGCTTCTCAGAAGGAAGACAGGATAGGGAGAGGGAAGGGGGTCCCCCTTACATGGTCACAGAGCATTCAATTTTCAGCTTGCTTTTAAGAGGTTTTGGTTCTTATCTCTCCACCCAACGACTCTTACTAAGGTCTCTGCTGACCTTCATGTTGTTAAATCTAAGGGACATGCATCACTGCCCTGGAGTCCTGACGATGACCTCTGCCCACCCAGAAGCTTTTATCACCTTACCTCAACACACTCCTAGTCTTCTAGACAGGATTTTTTCAGTCTTTTCCCTGGGTTTTTCATGGCTGATTTCTTTTAAAACTGTCCTGTACAAAGTCATATTCCTGTCTGAGTTCATCATTCACCCTTTGTTAAATCCCAGCTCCTTTTTCTTTTCTTACTGGTAAACCCTCTGCTGAGTTCCCCTCAGAGCCCCCATCAGGGCCCCACTTAGCCCATGTGAAAACCCAAATTCAGTTATATGCAGGCAGACTTCTCTTGGGCATATTGAGGGCAATTAGCAAGAGCCACACTTTGTCTTTGATGGTAAGAACAGAAAATAAATTAGCTACCATGAGCTCAAGGGAGGGGTAGGAAGCACGCGGGGAAGAAAACACCAACACTCCACCTCTGGAGCCCCCTCTGCTCCCTCCCCCGCCAGAACTGGCGCAGGCGCAGAGGATACCCCTGCATTGCACCAAGGCAACTGCGCAGGCTCTAGCTGGACCGCTCCCTGCACAGAGTATGGGGGCTGGGTACCCTCTCCTCCCCTTGGCAACCCTTTTTCTTGAATCCTGACGTGAGCTTTACTGAAGGGGTGGGGAGACTGCAGGAAAATGGCTTTGAAAGCCAGATTTCCTCAGACAGATGCAATTAGAACCTTCTGGATTATACCAGACCGAGTTTGACACCCGACAGCAGTCTCTCCAACCCCCATTCCTGTCCATGCCCCTCTAATTTGGGCCTCTAGTCAGAGAAGAATGGCGGTGATCAGGTGCAGATACCGGATTTTTGTTTATTTTGCTGTTCAGTTAATTCAGTCTTCCAGAATCATCTCATCATCCACCTTTTAAGTACTCTAATGAAAGAGACAGATGTGCTTACTTTCAATAATTATCAAGGTCCTTTTTTTTTTTTTTTTTTAACCCTTTGTGACTACAGCATTCCCTTTCAGGTTTGCATGGCCAGGGCACCCACTGAATGACAAGGGGGAGAATCCTCTCTGGCTTTCTGTGCTGGTGGCACATTAAAAACACTTTATGGAAGGACAGTGGCATGATTGGGGGGGGATGACAGAGATTACAGGAGCTTCTGAGGTGCTGGTAATGTTGTTTATCTAGATCTGGGTGCTGGATACAAAGGTGTGTTCACCTTGTGAAAAATTATTAAAGTTACACTTACAGCATGCATTTTTTGGTAGTTATCTTAAAATAAAACCAAGAGCAAATGCACCAAGAAAAACAAACCAAAGCAAGAAACAGACAAGCAAAAAACTTAGGGGCCATGAGTTAGGGCAGATGGACAGGCCACCAAACACACACACACACACACACACACACACACACACAGAGATACACAAGCACATAGAGGCATATGCTTCATCACCCTCACCTGACCCTTCCCCAGACATCAGGATGATGCCTAGGCAAGGGTGTGTGTAAGATCAATTTTGCATCAAGAAAATATATGTTTGACTAATATCTCTCCTAGCATAAAGACCTTCCTTCCTTCCTTCCTTCCACCTGCCTACCACTCACCATACACCCTTCCTCCTCTTTGTCACCAGGTACAGGATAGGGTACTAAGTTTTTCAGACATCCTCAGTTTAAAACATTCTGGTTTCTACCTAGCCACTTTGTGCAGTACTCTGTCTTATGCATCCCATCGGAGATCCCAGCTGGGGAAGGCTTCTGGAGATCACAAGCTTTGAATGAGAAGTGGGGCTGACAGCAGCAAAGCTCACACTTCACCCAAAACCTTCATACCTGAGGCCATACTTTGTTTTTCAGGGTGCCTAAAGCAAATCATTAGGCCTTTTAGTTATTACTGACACAATCGTCATCCTGGCCATTCCAAAGATCGTATCCTCAGTCAGTTTGTTGGATTTCTGTTTATTGTCTTGGCTCTTGAGTGTGCATCACATTTTCCTGTTCCTTCAGATGTTGAAAAATTTTGGACTGTGTCCTAGACATTTTGAATGATACATTATAAACAATCTTGATTGTGGTGTTTTTCTGAATAGTTCATCTACATATGTATCTTTTTAAGGCAGGCTGTTAATTGTTGGAACAGTAACTACAAACTCCCCTCCCCTGCTGCTGGGGGGGATCTGGAGCCTGGGTTCAGGTCTTCGCTGGATTGCTTAGAGTCTTTACTGTGAGCCTATTTCAGGGATCATCCCAAGAGTTGTGCAGAGAGTATGAGTAGGATTTAGCCCTCTTCTCTCTGACTCTTTTCTTTCGGAAACCACCTCTTCATTATCTTTTTCTTTTTCTTTTTCTTTTTCTTTTTTTCCACAAATACTTTTATTTTATTTTTTCAGTGTTACAAGATTCATTGTTCATGTACCACACCCAGTGCTCCACGCAATACGTGCCCTCCTCAATACCCACCACCAGGCTCACCCAACCCCCCACCCCACCCCTCCAAAACCCTCAGTCTGTTGCTCAGAGTCCACAGTCTCTCATGGTTCATCACCCCTCCGATTTCCTCCAATTCACCCCTCCCTTCCCTCTCACAATGTCCTCCATGTTTTTCCTTATGCTCCACACGTAAGTGAGACCATATGATAATTGACTCTCTCTGCTTGACTTATTTCACTCAGTATAATCTCTTCTAGTCCAGTCCATGTTGAAACAAAAGTTGGGTATTCATTCTTTCTGATGGAGGCATAATACCTCTTCATTTTCTAACTTATATGACTGTGCTAAACTCTAGCCTCTGATTTTTCATGCCAGTACAACTGATGGTTTGATTTTTCCTTTGGAATTTTAGCTTCCCTTCATAGGAAGAGACTTGGAACTTCCCTTGAGCTAAAAACCATAAAACAGGGGCACCTGGGTGGCTCAGTGGGTTAAAGCTTCTGCCTTTGGCTCAGGTCATGATCTCAGGGTCCTGGGATCAAGCCCAGCATCTGGCTCTCTGCTCAGCAGGGAGCCTGCTTCCCCCTCTCTCTCTGCCTGCCTCTCTGCCTACTTGGGATCTCTCTCTCTCTGTCAAATAAATAAATAAAATCTTAAAAAAAAAACCCATAAAACAATGGGGGACTTATTCACCACCATAACCCCCAAACCTAGTGTTAACTCCCCTCTAGTATCTGCCTGCTTTTGATTGCTCTCCAGTGATTTCAAAGAGTTGTTTTTACATTTTATCTTATATTTCTAAGTAAAAATTATTTGTCTCAATGATAGAGAACAAATTGAGGGTTGCTGGAGGGGAATTGGGCAGGGTATGAGCTAAACAGGTGATGGGGATTAAGGAGGTCACTTGTGATGAGCACCGGGTGATGTATGAAAGTGCTGAATCACTAAATTCTACTCCTAAAACCAGTATAACACTATATGTTAACTAATTAGAATTAAGTAAAAACTTGAAGCAAAACAAACAAAAAAGAAAGCATCATTAAAAAAGGGAAAAATAAATAAAATAAAATTATATGGTGAATTTTAAAGAATATATTTAAAGTATTTTAACATTGTAATGTAATATTAGAACAATATTATATTATTAATAAAACATTAATAATATTTGCATTAATATATTGACAAATGATTCATATGAAATAATTAAAATATATATAGATTTTTATACTTAAATACTTGAAACCAAATATATTTATTTAGTTTTTGTTATCTGCAGAAGGTTTGTTCCAATAGGAGATATTTGGCCATGCCTGAAGCATAACCTCAAATTTGTTTGTTTTTTTGTTCGTTTAAGTAGGTTCTATGACCAGCACAGAGCCCAATGTAGGGCTTGAACTCACAACCCTGAGATCAAGACCTGAGCTGAGATAAAGAGCCAGGCACTTAACTGACTGAGCCACCGAGGCACCCCTCAAGTTGGTTTACTTGAAGCACACTAGGAGCTCCAAATCTCTAGAGTTAAATACATTCAGGGAAGACAGAATAGGAACATATCTGTGAATACATCTCAGGGCCTCCCACTACATAGAGATAACAGAAAATTGCATTTCAGATACCATGAATTTTGGTGTGGATTATGGAGAGGAGGGACAAAATGGGTAGTGGGGAGGCACAAAGGCTTATAAAACCAAAATAGTGCCTCCCCATGCACCCATCTACAAGAAGGACATAAGAGAGGGTCGCCTGGGTGGCTTGGTGGATTAAAGCCTCTGCCTTTGGCTCAGGTCATGACCTCAGGGTCCTGGGATCGAGCCCCACATCGGGCTCTCTGCTCAGCAGGAAGCCTGCTTCCCCCTCTCTCTCTGCCTACTTGTGATCTCTCTCTCTCTCTCTGTCAAATAAATAAATAAATAAAATCTTTAAAAAAATAAATAAAAGAAGGACATAAGAGAAATGAATAACCTGGAGAGGGGCAGAAAAAAGGTGTGGGCTTCAAAGACAGTGCTCCCACACAGAGGACTGCCTGCTCACCCTGTATACTCACACCTGCTCTTTCACCCCTGTGGTCTGAGGAATAAAACCTCAGGTTCACATGACTGCCCACCTTTGTGAAGAACATAAAATTTTCTTCTTTGTCTTAATAAACAAAATGGTACAGCACATCTCCAAATGATATTCTTAGCTTTGCAGAACCCTCTTCAGGGAGCTGGGGACCTGGAATAAGGAAAGAAACAGGCAGGAAACACAGTTGTTTTTTTTTTCTCCTTAGAGATTGATGTTCTTTCCATTTAGCCTTCATAAAGTATCTGCACTCTCCAAGTGTTGACCTCACCCCTCAGGAAAATGCAGCATCAATTCTATTCAAGGCTTAAATTGTGGAATTTTTTTTTTTTTGCATTTTATTTAGTAAGAATTTTGTTTCCACAATATCTTATGCTCTTTCTTTGTGTCATTCCCCTTCTCTTTCATCATAATGTGCAATGTGCTTTCCATTCAACTGGCATCCTCCCTAAGGATGTCATACAGCAAGGGTGCCCTCTATGTCCAATTAGCACATAAAGAAGACAAGAGGGTAGAAGCTGGATGTGAAGTCATGCTCTTATTTGATCAAGCAGCGATTAGACAGGCAGAGACTGAGGGTCAGTGAGGCAGGTTCTATGTTATGAGGGGACAGTAGTGGTCCCAGAGTGGTTACCATGCAAGTCCTTAAACAACAACTGTCATTTTGTGCAGACTCCAGAAACATCCTGGGACATATGGGACCCCCTCAGCCCCAACATCTCTTTAAGCCATATTGCAGTGATTTCCCCTAAATCAAACTTCAAATATCCTCTAATTTCTTATAACAAATTATAAATTAGGATTTATAGGATCTTATTGATCAATAGTATCTAGGACTAGAAGTCTGAAATAGTGAAATATAGCTGGAAGCGCACACAGCTTAAAGAAGTATAATGAATCTTGTAACACTGAAAAAATAAAATAAAAGTATTTGTGGAAAAAAAGAAGTATAATTATATTTTCTTGCCACCAAAATTATCCTAAAAATCATCTGGAACTCCAGGTGTCATCTCAGTTAAAATCTCATTTGTCATGAACTGATCACTCACTATCTACTTCAGCATCTCTTGTTACCTATGTCCAACCCTAACACCTCAGAGTTTCATTAGCCAGAGTTGCTGGTTGTGAAGCAAGACAGTTTCCATAGAATCCTCAGTATCTACAGTGTCAGAACATAAACCAGCAGAAAAGCAGCTGACAGGGGACACTGCTCACATTTCTTGATCTGGGCAAAGCTTTCTAAGATACATCTGTTTTCTTAATTCCATCTTTATGAAGCCATTACTCACCTCCAAGGTCTTAACTTACTCGTCGCCAAATTCCAGGCTCTTTTTTCTCTACTTATTAAGCCACAAAAATACTGAGGTTAATTCTAAGTAAAGGAAAGTCTGAACCCCAATAAAATAACAGTACCACATAACCCAACATAATAACAATACTACACATTTAAATCTGTGCAGATAATTAGTGTGCAAAGTGGGCCAGTGCAAATGAAATGATAATAAATCTAAACTTGTGCTTTTAGATAAGAAAAATACAATCAGTATAATCAATTTGGATGGATGAATAGGCAGGAAGGAAAAACAGTAGTGGAACTCCTAAGTACCTATCATTAATTTCTCTTCTAACTGCTTGATGTGGCTTCCATCGGAGAGATACAGATGCTAGGAAGGTGCTCATACAACTCCATAAAGATGCACTTGATCTTAAAAGATCCTTCCCAACCAGTCTGTCGCCTCTCATTTTGCCCCCCTCCCTATGTACCTAGTAAAAACTATTCCTAGGAACAAAGCACATACTTGCAGGCCTGGGTAACATATTTCTGCTGCAAATCCCAGTATAAAAATTCTATACATTATATGATCAATTGTATTCTTGCACCCAGTACTCTCAGCACTCCATAGTTGAATATATGTTTCAACTCCCCAAATTATCCCATTGAGTTATATATTTATCCTTAGATAAATACATAGTTCCTTGATCAGTTAGCTCTATAGTAACTTGAAATCATTGTGAATCCTCCAACTTTGATTTTTTTCCCCCAAAATTCTTGTGGCTACTCTAGTTTCTTTGCGTTTCCAAAGAAATTTTAAAATCAGACTGTTATTTTCTGCAAAAATCCTGCTGTTCATTTGTTTAGTTTCTTAAATTCCACATCTGAGTGAAATCAGATGGTATTTGTCTGTATCTGACTGATTTATTTCACTTAGCATAATAATCTCTAAGTCCATCCATGTTGTTGCAAATGGCAAGATTTCACTTTCTTATGACTAAGAGTGTACTGATAGGTGTGAGGTGATATCTCATAATTGCAAAGGGAAAAAAAGGGAGAGAGAGAGGCAAACCAAGAAACAGACCCTTAACCATAATGAACAAACTGGTGCTTACTAGAATGGAAGGAGGTGGGGAGATGGGTTAAATAGGTGATGGGGCTTAAGGAATGCATTTGTTATGAGCACTGGGTGTTGTATGAAAGTAGTGAAACACTGTATTGTGCACCTAAAACTGGATGCTAAATAATTGGAATTTAAATAAAAACTTAAAAAATATTGCTTTTATTTTGATTTGGCTTGTGTTTTATCTATATATCCTCCTGAAGAGAACTTTATATTTTAGCAATATTGAGTCTTTCTGTCCATGTTTCCATTTATTTAGATTCTTTAAATTTTCATGGCAATGTTTTATAGTTTTCAGTGCCAAAATCTTGTGAATATTTTGTTAAAATATATCCTGATTTCATGTGTTTTTTCCCTGCTATTATGAGTGTGGTATTGTTTCTAAAATTTTATTTTCAAATTGCTTGCTGATAGTAAACAAGAGGTACAATTAAGTTTTTTATTTTGACCTTGTGCACTGCAACTTGCTAAATTCACTGCTTAATTCTAGTGAATATTTTGTAGATTCCTTAGGTATATATATATCTATATGTATGAATAGATGAATGTATATAATCATTATATATATATATATATGCTATCATATCTTATGTGTATAAAGATTAACAGCATTTATAATATCCATTTTAAAATTCTTATCTGCTAATCCCATTGTTTATTGGTCTATTTTGACTGATACACTTTTCTCCTAGTTTTTGGTCACATTTTCCTGCTTCTTAGCATATTTAGTAATACTGAGTGAATACTGAATGTTACAGTGTTGTTATCTGGATTCTGTTGGGCTTTATTCTGACAGGCAACTAAGTAGTTTGTAAATCATCTCAATCATTATGAAGCTTGCTTAAGGCATTTTTAGGGCAGATCTGGAGTTATTTTCACTCTAGGGAGAGTCTGATCCTATTAGTAATGAGTGGTCCTTTTGGGTTGTCCCTGAATATCTTTTCATTAATGAAGTCATTCCAATCTGCCTGGTCTGTACTGGAATGTTCTCCACCTCTGCATGATGTTTAGGAGTTGTTCATGTTACCGTTCATGACTGTTCTTTGCCCACATATTCATGGAGTAGCAACAGACTTAATGGGACCATTATGCAGATTTCTGGAGCGTTTTCCTACATATTTTTCTTTCTTTTGTTACTGTATGCCATAAATCCTAGCCATCACCCCTATGAGTGCTGACCTCTGCCCTCTCTTATCAGAGTGATTATACTGTTGGTTGGGATGCCCCTTTCTCTCTTCTTTGTAGTTGTAAAGTGCCTGCAGGCACAGAGTGGATCAAATGTTTATTTTCCTCTTTAGGATCAAGTTGTAAGCTCCCTACTTCCAATGTTTAAAAACACTGTTTCACATTTTTTTCCCAGTTATCTGATTGTTTATGACAGGGAAGTAAGTCCCATCCATGCTTTGGCTTAATGACAAAAAACAAAGATCCTATCATCCTCTCCATTCTCTTCAATCTTCCAGAAGTAATATTGAGAGCACCTGCTGCCCACTATGAACATGGCACAGAATCTGGAATCTGAAAAAACCCCTCCAAGTGAAGAGGGTAACACTGTTTCTTGTTACTCCAACATGCCAAGGTTTTATCAATTCAAGAACAACCTCTCTTATTAACCCTAATTTTAATATTTTATCTTAACTCTTGTTGTATTACCCAACATATTCCAAGAAATCTATCTTTAATTTGTATAGCTTTGTAGAAGCCTAAAATGAGAAATTTAGGTAGCAGGGAATATAAATCATATTAATTTGCTAGTTTATTTTTTCAGTCCTTTTAAAGATTTTATTTATTTATTTGTCGGAGAGAGAAAGAGCACAGTTGTTCGTAGTATTTCTTTATCATCTTTACAATTTTTAAAAAATATTTTATTTATTTATCTGACAGAGAGGAGAGAGATCACAAGTAGGCAGAGAGGCAGGCAGAGAGAGGGAACCAGGCTCTCTGCCGAGCAGAGAGCCTAATGTGGGCCTCAATCCCAAGACCCTGAGATTATGACCTGAGCCGAAGGCAGAGGCTTTAGCCCACTGAGCCAACCAGGCACCCCAAAAATAGCCCTTTAGAAACAGGTGTACTCAGGGCCTGTGTGTGTGCCTTTTGCAATGTGTAATGTGGCAAGCATATATGAGGCAAATGTGGCAATTGGTGGTACAGAGGAGCTAGTAGGAAAATAAAAAATATATCTTTCCATGCAGTGATCTCAGAAGAGGACAAAAGGTGAGTAAAGATCTTGAACAGAACCATGAGGAGATGTCCTCCTGGGGTTGGGGGTGCTTCTCGTTCAATTCATTATTACCTTTTTTCTTCTCTAGCCTATCTAAAACTTTATATAAGAGTGGGACCTTCTCAGATAATATACTGGGCTCTATGACTCCCTGTCTTTCTGTCACTAGTTTGAGTTTGTCTTCCACAGTTTCACACAAGTGAAATCGCAGTATATGAACTATTCTAGGCTCTTTTGTTGAGCATATGTCTTTAAGAGTCATCTATGCTGTGGCGTATGTCAGTACCATTTCCTTTTTATTGTGGAGCTGTAGTCTGTTTTATAAAAACATCACCATGTGTTTATCTATTTACCTGTTGAAGGACATTTGGGTTGTGCCTGGATTGGGGCTAATACAAAGAATAACACCATGAATATTTTTAAAAAGTCTTCCTGTAGATATATTTTAATTTTTACTGAATACATAACTGGGACTTGGTTTGCCAATGGCTATTGTAAGTATACGTCTAATTTCATAAGAAACCAACAAGCTATTTTTGAAAATAATTGTACTTAATGGTTGTTTTCATTCCTGAAGAGACATAATGATTAACTATCTTAAAAACTCAGTAAAATTCTCACTTAGGTGCTTCTAATCAAATCATTGTACCAGGATCCATACCCAAAATCACTTTTGAGAATTTGCCAATTAACCGTTTCTTTGTGTTCTCATCCGGGGGACTTTCTCTTCCAACATAAAAGGGGGGGAAGGGGTATATTTAATCACTTAGGAACACAAAGGAGAGAGACAACAACTTTTTGATATTTTTGGTAAGGTATGTTAAACAATCAGTGGATTTTATGACCATTTTCTTTAAAAAATAATTTAAAATCTTATATCTGTCCCCACATTTTTTCCTTCTTTCAAATCTGTCTGCTCTTACCTGATCTCTTTCTTATGGTATTTTACTAACTCTAGGCAATAGCTGCCAACTTCAGAACTAAGATTCTATTGCCCAAAGTCTTTTCTTCAAGCTGCTGGCTCAGGAATCATGTGGTTTACCTCACAACTTAGTGAGGACAGCTGAGTAACACTATATTTTGTCACCATCAAAGATAGATGATCATCTTTTTAGTCTCAAATATCAGTTTATTTTTTTAATTTAATTTTATTATTTCAGTGTTTCAAGATTCATTGTTCATGCACCACACCAGGTGCTCCATGCAATACGTGCCCTCCTCAATATCCCCCACCAAGCTTACCCAACCATCCACTCCCCTCTCCTCCAAAAGCCTGTTTGTTTCTCAGAGTCCACATGCATCATCCATCATCTCCCCCTCTGATTTCCCCCAATTCATCCTTCCTTTCCTTCTCTCAATGTCCTCCATGGTTTTCCTTATGCTCCACACATAAGTGAAACCATATGATAATTTTCTCTGCTTGACTTTTTTCACTCAGCATAATCTCCTCCAGTCCCATCCATGTTGATACAAAAGTTGGGTATTCATCCTTTCTGATAGAGGCATAAAATTCCATTGAGTATATGGACCATATCTTCTTGATCCATTCATCTGTTGAAGGGCATCTTGGCTCTTTCCACAGTTTGGTGATTGTGGCCATTGCTGCTATGAACATTGGGCTACATATGGCCCTTCTTTTCACTGCACCTGTATCTTTGGGGTGAATACCCAGTAGTGCAATTGCAGGATAATAGGGTAGCTCTATTTTATTTTTATTTTTTTATTTTTTCCCCAAATACTTTTATTTTATTTTTTCAGTGTTCCAAGATTCATTGTTCATGTACCACACCCAGTGCTCCATGCAATACGTTCCCTCCTCAATACCCACCACCAGGGTAGCTCTATTTTTAATTTCTTCAGGAATCTCCACACTGTTTTCCAAAGTGGCTGCACCAACTTGCATTCCCACCAACAGTGTAAGAGGGTTCCCCTCTCTCCACATTCTCTCCGACACTTCTGTTTACTGTCTTGTTGATTTTGGCCATTCTAATTTGTGTAAGGTGGTATCTCATGTGGTTTTGATTTGATTCTCCCTAATGGCTAATGATGATGAACATTTTTTCATGTGTCTGTTAGCCATTTGTATGTCTTCTTTGGAGAAGTGTCTGTTCATGTCTTCTGCCCAGTTTCTATACTGCATACTAGCAACTGCTAAGATAATATCAAATGTTTTAGTTTTAATGTTATTTGTAACATGCTGATTCTCTGATTGCTACATTAGGCTAGACTATGTTATATTGTGGTAACAAACCTAACCCAAATCATCTGTGATTTAACACAGTATTAGTTTATTATGTACTCATGCTACACATACCACATATGTTGGTAGGTGCCTCTCCTCCACATAGTCTCTCAGGGACTCAGGCTACTGAACTATGGCCTTCATGCATTGTTTTTGTTGAGGGATTTTATCTCACACATTGTAAATATGGAGGCTTATATGGAAAGATTTATTTCCCCACCCCACTTCATTCTCCTTAAAACTCTGGTCAACAAATAGGCTATCTTTTAAATCAAACTTATTCCAAAATTTATTTCAACCCATGGGAACAGATGATCAGTAAAAATGAATGGGAATGTGTTTTATTTTATTATTTTATTTTTTAAATTTAATTTTTTTTCAGTGTTCCAAGATTTATTGTTTATGCACCACACCCAGTGTTCCATGCAATACGTGCCCTCCTTATTACCCACCACCAGGCTCACCCAACCCCCCACCTCCCTCCCCTTCAAAACCCTCAGTTTGTTTCTCAGAGTCCACAGTCTCTCATGGTTCACCTCTCCCTCCAATCCCCTCCAATTCATTTTTCCTTTCCTTCCCCTAATGTCCTCCATGTTATTTCCTATGCTCCATAAGTAAGTGAATTTAGAATCATCATTTGTAGAAATTACAAAACGAAAATTACAGAATGGAGTCAATGAATTCAGAAGCTTTCATGTCAACAGAAAGGAAGTTGTCCCAGCAAAGTGATGGCATGTGGGCATTATCACAAAAGCCCCACAGAAACAGATCTATAAATATATAGGATAAACTGGTGGTTGACAGAGGAGAAGGGGAGTGGGAGGATGAGTGAAATAAGTAAAGGAGATTAAGAGGTACAAACTTCTGGTTATAAAATAAATAAGGCACAGGGTTGACAAATACTATAGAAAATAGAGTCAATTATGTAAATGCAATAGCATTGTATGATAAGAGACTGTAACTACACTTATAATAGTGAGCCTTGTATAATGTACAGAATTATTGAATCACTACATTGCACACTTTTTAAAAAAATATTTATTCATTTGGGAGAGATACAGAGACAGAGACAGCATAGGAAGGAAGAGAGGCAGAGGGAGAGGGAGAAGCAGACTCCCTGATGAGCTGGGAGCCCAATATGGGGCTCAATCCCATCACCTGGAGATCATGACCTGAGCTGAAGGCAGAGGCTTAACCATCTGAGCCACTCAGGTAACCCATGTACACTTGAAACTAATATAACATTGTATGTTAACTATATTAAAATAACACAAATTTTTAAAAAGAAAAAAAAATCACACAGTACACCAAGAATGACGTATAAACTATAAGGAGATCTTACTGGATATGGATGACCAGTATTAATCTGCTCACAGAGATTGGCCTGAACTATGGTAGTCTCAAGATAAAAAACAAAAAAAAATCTTAAAATTTCAAACACTCTCACATCTTTTGACCAAAACACAAAATAATAATTATAGTTTGTGTCTCTGTGTTCTATAAGAAATGTCTTGTGGGGATCAGGTGATCAGATACAGAAATGCAGCAAAAATCACCAAAATCAGGGTATGATTATCATTTTATCCTCCATGAATCTGCCTCCCTCTTCCAAGTACTTATTTAGATAACTTAGGCAAAAATCCATGCACAATCAGCTACAGTATCTCAAATTGTGAAATAATCAGGGTTTTTCCTTCATTTAACATTTAACATTAACATTTAACATTTCCTTCATTTAACATTTAACATTTAACATTAACATTTAACATTTCCGCCAGAGAAACATGCAGCTCTTCCCAAACTTGTGGTGGTTGTACAAATCAAAACCACATTGAGATACCACCTTACACCAGGTAGAATGGCCAAAATCAACAAGACAGTAAACAACATGTGTTGGAGAGGATGTGGAGAAAGGGGAACCCTCTTACACTGTTGGTGGGAATGCAAGTTGGTGCAGCCACTTTGGAAAACAGTGTGGAGATTACTGAAGAAATTAAAAATAGAGCTACCCTATGATCCTGCAATTGCACTACTGGATATTTACCCCAAAGATACAGATGCAGTGAAAAGAAGGGCCATATGTACCCCAATGCTCATAACAGCAATGGCCATAATCACCAAACTGTGGAAAGAGCCAAGATGCCCTTCAACAGATGAATGTATAAAGAAGATATGGTCCATATATACAATGGAATATTATGCCTCCATCAGAAAGGATGAATACCCAACTTTTGTATCAACATGGATGGGACTGGAGGAGATTATGCTTAGTGAAATAAGTCAAGCAGAGAGAGTCAACTATCATGTGGTTTTACTTATGTGTGGAGCATAAGGAATAACATGAAAGACATTACATGAAGGAAAGGAAAAGTGAGTTGGGGGAAATTGGAGGGGGATATGAAGCATGAGAGACTGTGGACTCTGAGAAACAAACTGAGGGTTATGGAAGGGAGGCGGTGGGGGATGGGTTAGCCTGGTGGTGGGTATTAAGGAGGGCACGTATTGCATGGAGCACTGGGTGTGGTGCATAAACAATGAATCTTGGAACACTGAAAAAATAAAATTAAAAAACAACAACAACAATCTACTGAATGTGAAATGGTATTTGCAAGTGATATATCTGATAAAGGGTTAATATCTAAACTATATATAAGACTCAGATCTATGGGTGCGGGGTTGGGTGAGCCTGGTGGTGGGTATTGAGGAGGGCACATATGGCATGGAGTACTGGGTGTGGTGCAGAAACAATGAATCGTGGAACACTGAAAAATAAAATAAAATAAAATAAATAAAAATAAATAAATAAAAAGCAAAAAAAAATCACTAAGTATGCTTTGACATTATTCCCCCAAAGAGGTAGAGTTTATGTTCCCTCCCCTTAAACAGGGTGGACTTGTGAGTGCTTCAACTAATGGAGCCTGGTGGTGGGTAATAAGGGGGGCACATATTGCATGGAGCACTCGGTGTGGTGCATAAACAATGAATCTTGGAACACTGAAAAAATAAAATGAAATTAAGAAAACAAAAAACAAAACAATAACAAACAAACAAAAACAAAAAACTAATGGAGGATGGCATGGATGTTATGTGGCTTATGGGTCAAGATCCCAAAAGGCTCATTGCTCTGCTTTGTACACTGAAACACTTGCTCTTTAAATTTAATCCACCATGTAAAATGTCCAGATAGATTTCCATGCTGTGAGGAGTACCAAGTCACGTGGAGAACTCCTGTTTAATGTCCTACTTGAGCCCAGTGTTTGTATCATCCCTGCTCAGACACTACATATGTAAGTGAAAGAGCTGCTGGATAATTTGCTCCCCCTCCATTGTTTGAATTTCCAGTCATTTGTGTCTTTGCATTTGTGGTCCCAGACATTATGAATCAAAGGGAAGTCTCCCCTACTATGCCACAGAGTCCATGAGCATAACAAAATGGTTGTTCTTTTATGTTAACAAGTTTTCGAAGGTTCGTTCCACACACCACATATTTATGGAACACACCTCACATTCAAGAGTTACATGTGGCCAATTTGTCATGAAAAGAAGCATGCTATTTTATTTATAAAAGTTTTTTCTGCCAGTGTCCTAGGAAGATAAAGAGAAAAATTTAATGTAGTATTGTATAAAACAGAATGGAAGAAATCAGAGAGGGAGACGAACCATGAGAAAATCTGGAGTCCGGGAAACAAACTGAGGGTTACAGAAAGGAGGAAGTGGGGGCATGGGTTAACTGGGTGATGGGTATTGCGGAGGGCACATATTGTGATGAGCACTGGATGTTATATGCAACTAATGAATTGTTGAACACTACACCAAAAACTAATGATGTATGCATCATGTATTCATTCAGTTGGCTAACTGAACATAATAAAAAAAAAAGAAACAGCATGGAATTTCTTCAAAAAGTTAAACATAGAGCTACCCTTTGATCCAGCAATTGCACGACTGAGTATTTATCCAAAGGATACAAACATAGGGATTCAAAAGCGACACATACACACCAATGTTTATAGCAGCAATGTCCATAATAGCCAAAATATGGAAAAAGCCCAGATGTCTATCAAATGATGAATGGATGAAGATGTGGTACACACACACACACACACACACACACACACATTACTCACCCTTCAAAAAGAATGAAATCTTGCTATTTGCAACAACGTGGATAGAACTAGAGGGTATTATGCTAAGTAAAATAAGTCAGTCAGAGAAAGATAAATACCTTATGATTTTACTCATATGAGGAAATTAAGAAACAAAACAAATGAACATAGGGGAAAGGAAGGAAAAATAAAATAAGATGAAAGCAGAGAGGGAGGCAAACCATAAAAGACTCTTAAAATCGAAAACAAACTGACGGTTGCTGGAGGGGAGGTGGATGAGGGGATAGGGTAATGGGATGATGGGCAATAAGGAGGGCACTTAAAATAATGAACACTGGGTGTTGTATGAAGCTGATGAATCACTAAATTCTACCTCTGATACTAACAATATATGTTAATTAAACTGACTTTAAATAAAAAAAAAAAAAAAGAAACTTGCTCATTTTTTCAGGTCACAATAGATCCTCCCAAAATGTAACTTTTTCTTTTTGTGGTTTTTAGGATGCTTATACCCACTAGACTTTTTTTTTTTTTACCCACCAGACTCTTAATACACTTCTTAAAAATTCAGCCTTCCTATTTACTCCACTTGTTTAATAATAGAATATGAGACTTAATAACAGAATATGAAACCCCTTTCTCATTTAAGTTAAAATAGACCAAAAAAACCCTTAGAGGTAGACCCTAGAAAGAGACCTTCAATCTCAGTGAACACCCTTCAGGATTTGCAAAGGCCTTTCAAACAGTCTCTGCAGTTCTCTTGATTTTCCTACTGCCAGTTTTAATTTGGTGTGGGCCTGAGACCTACACTAATATGAACCTGGATAGATTTCCTTACCAAGCACATAACTAAAATATTTTGGCTTGGAGTATTCAACTGTGTTAAGTAGACTCAATGCCCATCTTAGCTTCCAAATGTCTTTTAAAGAAGAAAGTGCCTGTCAGATAGCAACGCTCAGATTTCTGTGATCAGTACTACTATACTTGTTATTCGAGTATAATTAACATACAGTGTTATATTAGTTTCAGGTGTACAATATAATGATTCAACAATTCTATACATTACTCTGCTCATCATGATGAGTGTACTCTGAATCCCCTACACTTATTTCACCCATCTTCCCCATCCCCTCCTCTGTGGCAAGCCCCAGTTTGTTCTCCATATTTAAGTCTTGTTTTTGTTTGTTTGTTTATCTCTTTTTTCTTTGTGTATTCTATTTCTTAAGTTCCACATATGGATGGAATCGTATGGTCTTTGCTTTCTCTAACGGACTTATTTTACTTAGCATTATACCCTCTAGGTTCATCAGGTTGTTGCAAATGTCAAGATCTTGTTCTTTTTATGGCCGAATAATATTCCATTGTATATATATACCACATCTTCTTTATTGATTCATCTATGGATGGGCACCTGGGTTGCTTCCATATCTAGGTTATTTTAAATAACGCTGCAATAAATGTAGTGGTGCATATGTCAAATTAGTGTTTTAATTTTCTTTAGATTAAATACCCAATAGTGGAACTACTGGATTGTATGGTAATTTTTTTAAAAAGATTTTATTTTTTTATTTGTCAGAGAGAGAGAGAGAGAGAGAGCAAGAGAGCACAAAACCAGGAGGAGCAGGCAGAGGGAGAATCAGGGTCCCTGCCAAGCAGGGAGGCTGGTGCGGGACTCAATCCCAGGACCCTGGGATCATGATCTGAGCTAAAGGCAGACACTTAACCACCTGAGACACTCAGATGTCCCTATGGTAGTTCAATTTTTAATTTTTTGAGGACCCTCCATACTGTTTTCTATGCTAGCTGTACCAATTTACATTCCCACCACATTTCTGGGCTCTCTATTATGTTCTCTTGAGCTATGTGTCTATTTTTGTGCCAGTGCCATATTGTTTTGATTACTATAGCTTTGTATATATTAGTTATATTTTTAATTCAGATTTCCTTATATCTTCTCACTTCCACAGGTCTTTAATCATTCACTTGACATTGCAACTGTAACTGATCACCCACATTGATTCATATGTTTCTAGGACCTTCTCCTTCCACTATATCTGCACCATCTGAGGTGGCCCATAGTTACAGGTGGGAAGTTTAGGAGTAGAAACAATTCCTTGAAGTTTTTTGAATAATTTTCTGCAATAAGAGTTATGTGAACAACTCTTTACAAGTTATGGTACTAAAGAAAATCCCAAAACATTAAGAAATGGCCAAATAGTTGATAGACATTTCTTTAAAGAAACTACACAAATGGCTAATAAGCACAAAAAACGTTCAGTATTACTATTAGGGGAATGCAAGTTAAAACGACAATGAGGTACTACCTCACACTTATTACAGAAAATAACAAGTATTGATGAGGTTTAGCAGAATTTGGGGCTCTTGTGCACTGCTGGTGGGAGTGATAAATGGTGCAACCACTAGGAAAACAGTGTGGCAAAACATTTTGATAAGTGAAAGAAGCTAGTCATAAAAGTTCATATATTTTATGATTATATCTATATGAAATATCCAGAATACTAAATCCATAGAGACAGAAAGTAGGTTGCTCAAGACTGAGGAGGAGAAGGGACACAGAGGTAAAAGTCAAAAATTATGTGTTTTTTGTTATTGTTGTAAATATTCTGTTTATTTTAAATTCTGTTTTAAATTGATTGTGGTAATAGTTTCACAACTCTGAATATACTGAAAATCACAGAACTGTATACTCTAGGTAGGTACATTGTACAGTATGTGAATTATATCTCAATAAATCTTTTTTTTTAAAGATTTTATTTATTTATTTGACAGAGAGAGAGAGAGAGAGAAATCACAAGTAGGCAGAGAGGCAGGCAGAGAGAGGGGGGAAGCAGGCTCCCTGCTGAGCAGAAAGCCCGATGCGGGGCTTGATCCCAGGACCCTGAGATCATGACCTGAGCCGAAGGCAGAGGCTTTAACCCACTGAGCCACCCAGGCGCCCCTCAATAAATCTTTTATAAAAAGAAAAGAAAAGAAAAAAAAAGGAGCCAAGGTTAACGTGGGTGGAGGGGCAGGGAGAGATCACAGCTAGGTCATAGCTCTCCTCCCACTGTACCCCAATTTCTACAGACAGAAAGAGAACTACTTGGTTTTCTTGGAAATACCTGCAGACGTTTTTCAGCCCAAACAGAAGCTAACTTTTCCTCCTCTCATCTCTCACATGCTATCTTCTACCTAATAGTGCCTATTACCAGTTTCATTCTTAGTAACCAAAATATGTACAAAAAGCTTGTTTCATCAAAGTCACCTACTTATTTGAATACTAGCCACATGTTTAAAGTTCCACCCTGTATTACGATAAATCATGGAGCATGTCTCCAGCATTGTTTCCACCCTTATCATGAAAAGGCCTCTAGCAAACAGTTGTTTATCATGGACAGAAAGGATGCAAGGATACAGCTCAGACCCCTATGCCCAGAACAGTTCCTTGTTTCAGCTGTTTTTTTCATGATGTCATCTGGAGGTCTTGTTGCTTGCCCAATATGCAGCTTCATATCAGGGCACGGGTGAGGCCATTTATTATCAGAGTGCATTTCCTCATACCACTTCCACTTATACAGGGAATCTTAGAGCCCTTAAGCCAAAAGCTAAATGTGAAAAAAAAAGGAAGAGGTAGAAGGAGCTCATGGTTTTATTCCATGCCATGTTCTGTTCTTTCTCAAGGCAATAAGGGAAAAAATTGTCTATGAAGAAGGAAGAGTTTTGTTGGAGGGATAGCAAGAAAGCCAGGAGGTCTGGTTCTGTACCATTAAAATATTGAGGGTATGCATATCTTGAGGGCATTCAGGCTTTAGAAAATCTTTCCAAGGTCTCAGCCCATCAGGTAACTGTTGCCCTTAGAAAGGAAATCCACAAAGTTAGTAGACTGAAGACTTCATTTTCCTAAAAAGTACAGTATTAAACATACTATGAAGTATGTGGCTTGATGACAAGCATCTACCTCTGAGTCCCATCCTGGCATAGTTCTGATGGATGGAGTTTCATCCTATAGAGGTCACCACAAATATACCTTTGAATAGACCAAATGGTCTGAATTCTGCTGCTTACATATTTCAGGCTTAATGGAGTATGTTTATTCTGCTAAGCTTTTGAATTATCCATTGCCATATCCAATTTGCTTTTAATTCCACATTTATAAATATAGATTATTAAGTATGATGCTTCCTATAGCTTTATTGAGAAATCCAGACCCCGACTCAGGTCACAGGAGCCAAGATCTACACAGCAGCACAAGCACCAAACCAACATCCAGGAAACAAAGAGAACAATAAGCAATATAAATAGCAAATGAAAGGAAAAACATCTATGCATATTACATTCAAGCTAGATAAAACCAGATCATGTTAATGGATACTAGAGAAAACAAAATTTTACCTATTGAAGAATAAGGATAAAAATGACAGTGGACTTTATTCACAAATGATTCAAGCAAGAAATGAATGAAGTAAAATCTTCAAAGTGTTAAAGAAAAAAATGTAGAATTTCATATGCCACTAAATAACCCGTTAAAAATTAAGTAGAAAAGAAGCATTCTGGAATAACAGACTGAGAACCTCTGAAAATCTGTTCCTTCATAATAGCAATGAGAACATGGCAAAATTTATCAAAATAAGCCTTTTCAGAATTTTGGAAATTAACCAAGGACTTGTAATAATGGAAGAAGCACTCATTTAAAAAATGAATTAATCTCAGTAAGAACAATAAATTTGTGTCATTCTAACATGCCCTATTCCCATTTCCCTCTCCTAAACTCCACAGTAGCCTTAAAATGTAGCAGCTTTGCAACAAATGTAGCTGTGAAAATCAGCACTCTGGCAGCCACTGGAAGTTAAGAATGGGTTTTGAACTTCACCCAAAACTACATTCCTAGGTGACCATCACTATTTTATGAGGCAGCTCCCTGGAAAATACCCATCCACAGGGATTACATTTATTTCATGTGAACAAAAGTGAGAGAGAACCCTATTGCCAGGGTTTTTTATCAGAAACAAAAAACAGTGTTTGTTTAACATTGCATGTACCTGAGGTGGCAATACCAGTTGGGGCAACTAAGGGCTGACCAAAACTTAAAAATAAAATCTGGGAAATGAAATAGGATAATTTAGAAGCAATCTTCAAATTCTTAGTGATCCAGAAGGGCATGTGCAGGGCAATATGCATGCTCAGAAAAGACTTGAAAAAGCCTTAATATATCACTTGTGACTAACCTTGAAGCTCCGCACAAACAGAAAGTGAAAGGGTAAAAAGTCAGGGAATGAAGCTGTGTCCCAACACCTACACAAAGCCCATTAGCAAAAGCTGGAAAATTTATTGGCCAGGTCATTTAACGAAGTCTTTGTCCAATCATCAGCTAACCACTAAGTTAAATGACAGAGTCTGCAGCAGCCACAGATGACAAATAACACACTCTATATAACCAGTTCAGAGGAGCCTGGGGATGGGGGGGGGCTCAGTCGGTTAGGTGTCTGCCTTCACCTTGGGTCATGATCACAGCATCCTGGGATTGAGTCCTGTGTTGGGTTCCCTACACAGTGGGGAGTCTGCCTCTCCCTCTCCCCTTGATCCTCCCCCTGATCCTCCCCCTGCTTATGCTCTCTCTCTCTGTCAAATAAATAAATAAAATCTCAAAAAAAAAAAAAGAATCCATTCAGAAAAGTCACTAAATAAACAGTAGTGACAACAAATATTAACAGCAATAAACAATGAGAAGGGTTATAATTTCCAGAGTTGTCACATGTTACTTAGTTTTTAATAACAACAACAACAACAAAATAACACAAATGAATAAAAAGGAAAGTATGTACTGTGGACAACACAAAAAGTAGAAAATAAAGGCTGTGTCTCCCAGAGCAATCCTAGATGTTAGACTTAGTAGACAAAAGTATAAAATCAACTGTTATACTTATTTCAAAGACTTGAAAGAAAACGTGGTGAAATAATTAAAGTATGAGAAGTATAGGTCATCAAGTAGAAAATATCAATAAAAGTAATTGTTTTAAAAATGGAAACTGTAGGGGTTTGTGGGTGGCTCACTTGGTTAAGTGTCCAACTCAGTTTTGGCTCAGGCCATGATCTCAGGATTGTGAGATTGGGCCCCAGCGTCAGGTACCATACTCAGCCAAAAACCTACTTAAGATTCTCTCTCTTCTTTTCTGACCCCTCCCCCCAAACGTGCATGCCCTCTCTGTCACTCTAAATAAATAAATAAATAAAAAATAAATCAGGGCGTAATGAATAATGACATGATTTGTATAACAATAATACTGCAGGAGAGAGGGAGAAGCAAGATGCCAGAGGAATAGGAGACCTAAATTTCCTCTGGTCCTAGGAATTCAGCTACACAGTTCTCAAACCATAGTGAACACCTAAAACTCAACAGGAGATCAAAGAAAAGAATAGCAGCAATTCCATGAACAGAAAATTGACCACTTTCTGGAAGATAGGACGTGCAGAGAAGTGAATCGGAGGAAATATTTGGGAAGATAGTCTGTGGGGGGAGGGAGCCTTCATCAGCTGACTACTGGCAAGTGATAGAGCAGCAGAACACAAAATCAGAACTTTTAGAAGTCTGCTTTGCTGAGGGATTTCACTCCAGTGACTAAGCAGAGGGTGAAACCCTCGCTGGGACAGTGTGGTCCCAAGACCCTCAGGGTCAAAGAAAGACCAGGGGTGAGAGGAGCAAGATGGCGGAGAAGTAGGGGGCAGAGATAGTGACTGATCCCAGAAGTTCAGCTAGATAGTTATCAAACCACTTTAAACAACTACAAACTTAGCAGGAGATAGAAGAGAAGAAGAACAGCAACTCTAAGAACAGAGGATCGACCACTTTCCAGAAGGTAGGACTTGCGGAAAAGTGAATCCGAAGCAACGGGAAGACAGACCGCGGGGGGAGGGGCCGGCTCCTGGCAAGCCGCAGAACGGCGGAGCACAAAATCGGAACTTTTAGAAATCTGCTGCTTGGCCTGGAGGCTGCCAGAGCGCGGCGTCGGGGCCTCCAGACACAAAGAGTGGCGGGCGGGACGAGCGCTGTGTTCTCCGCCCGCGTTAATGCCGTGGGCTCACGCCCTGTGCCCCGCGCGAGGGGGAGAGAACCGGAGGCGCCCTCCGCCCAGAGGCCGGAGGGAACGCGGCCTCTTGGGGCAGGAATCTGAGCGCACCCGCGCGGACCGGAGCCCGGACAGCAGTCGCGGCACGGGCAGCCACCAGAAACCAGTTTCCTAGACCTCGTGGCTTTGGTCGTGCGAGGGTGCAGAGGCTACTGAGGGCCTCTCGGGGTCACTGGGATGGTGGCTGGGGTGCGCACCGCCTGTGGCGGGCTGAGGTGAGAACGGTGTTCGCAGAGGGGAGCAGACTGAGACTTCTCTGTGACGCGGAGGTCTGGGGATGGGCAGACTCCTTGCTCGAACTCTCTGAAAAGGCGAAAAAACTGCAAAAGAGCGAAAACCTCCAGAGAGCAGAAGCCTGAAAAACTGTTCTCCACAGACCCCAGCCCCTCGATTGGGGGGCAGGGCGACTCAACCCAAGCAAGATTGACTGGAAAACAACGAGACAGGCTCCTTCCCCAGAAGACAACCCAAAAACGAGAAGACGATAACCACAGGGCCCCCATAAAAATATAAAACCCCTACAGTAGGGGAAATCAATATATTAAGCTCCCAATAATACCCCAAAACCAGTATATTTCATAGATACAAGGTTTTTATTTCTTTTTTCTTCTCTCTTTTTCTTTTTTTTCACTCATTCTCATGTTTCTTGGTTTCTTTTTTGTTTTTTTGTTTTTTTTATTTTTTTTAAATTTTTTTAAATTTTTTTTTAAAATACTTAACATTACACCTAGAGGCTTAATACAACATATGGAAGAGTTATAATCACCCTCCCATCTTATCTGTCTGTCAGTATTTCTATGTATCTACTTTTGTTCTGGTATTATATAAACCTTATTCGTGAGGTTCATTCTGAC
>CM052896.1:19240063-19257504 GCA_028534135.1 Potos flavus | reverse complement strand
GGAGAGGATGTGGAGAAAGGGGAACCCTCTTCCACTGTTGGTGGGAATGCAAGTTGATGCAGCCACTTCGGCAAACAGTGTGGAGATTCCTCAAGAAATTAAAAATAGAGTTACCTTATGACCCTGCAATTGCACTACTGGGTATTTACCCCAAAGATGCAGATGCAGTACAAAGAAGGACCACATGTACCCCCATGTTCATAGTAGTAATGGCCACAATCGCCAAACTGTGGAAAGAGCCAAGATGCCCTTCAACAGATGAATGGATCAAGAAGATATGGTCCATATATACAATGGAATATTATGCCTCCCTCAGAAAGAATGAATACCCAACTTTTATTTTAACATGGACTGGGCTGGAAGAGATTATGTCGAGTGAAATAAGTCCAGCGGAGAAAATCAATTATCATATGGTCTCACCTGCATGTGGAGCATAAGGAAAAACATGGAGGACATTGTGAGAGGGAGGGAGGTATGAATTGGAGGAAATCGGAGGGGTGAAGAACCGTGAGAGACTGTGAACTCAGAACAAGGGACTGAGGGTTTTGGAGGGGCGGGGGTGGGGGAATGGGCGAGCCTGGTGGTGGGTATTGAGGAGGGTACATATTGCATGGAGCACTGGGTGTGGTACATAAACAATGAATCTTTTAACAGTGGAAAAATAAAGTAAAAATGTTTGGGGAAAAAAGAAGAAATGATCAGAAGATATTAACAGACATTTCTCCAAAGAAGACATACAGATGGCCAACAGACATATTAAAACATGCTCCACATCTCTTGGCATCAGGGAAATACAAATAAAAACCATAATGAGATACCACCTCACACAAGTTAGAACGACTAAAGTTAACAAGACAGAAAATAAATGGTGAGGATGCATAGAAAGGGGAACCCTCTTATTCTGCTGGCAGGAATGCAAGCTGATACAGCCACTCAGGAAAGAGTATGCAGTGTCTTCAAGAAGTTAAAAATAGAGTTATCCTACAAGTCAGTAATTGCACTGCTAGGTATTTTCTCCAAAGATACAAATGCAGTGATCTGGAGCGGCACCTTCATCCCAACATTTACAGCAGCAATGTCTACAATAGCGAAACTATGGAAAGGGCTGAGATGCTGAGATGTCCATTGACAGAGGAAAGGAATAAGAATATGAATATATATATATATATATATATATATATATATATACACACTCTCTCTCTCTCTCACACACACACACACATACACAATGTAATATTACACAGCCATCAGAAAGGATGGCTACTATTTACATCAATGGATGGAACTAGGGGGTATAATAATGAGCAAAATAAGTCAGTCAAGGAAAGACAATTATCATATGATTTCACTCATATGTGGAATATAAGAAGCAGTGCAGAGGATCATAGGGGAAGGGAGAGAAAACTGGATGTGGAGTTATCAGAAAGGGAGAAAAACAATGAGAGACCCTTTTTTTTAAATATGTAAAGTTATAATTTTATTTTAATTACATGTCAAAATGATAATCTTTAGGATATATAAGGTAAAAGTATTATTATTATTTATTGTGATATGTTAATCAACATGCAATAACTATAGGAAACAAACTGAGATTTGCTGGAGGGGAGGTGGGTGCAGCGATGGGGTAATTGGGTGATGGGCATTCAGGAGGGCACGTGATGTGATGAGCACTGGGTATTATGCGCAACTGATTAATTGTCGAACACTACATCTGAAACTAATAATGTATTATATGTTGGCTAATCGAATTTAAATTAAAAAAATTAAAAATCATATGAAAATGCAAGGAATTCAAAATAGACAAAACATTCCTGTAAAAGAACAAAATTTGAAGTACCAGTTCACACTTCCTACTTTGAAAACTCACATAAAATCCTACAATAATAAGAATATTGTGGTACTGGAATAAAGATAGATATGTAGATAAATGGAACAGAATTGATTGTGCAAAAAGAATCCTTACATTTTCGTCAATTGTTGTTGTCATTTTTCTTTTTAATTTGTGAAGGCAATTTAATGTGAATTTTTTCAAGTTTTTATTTAAATTCCAGTTAGTTAACATACAGTGTAATATTAGTTTCTGGTGTAGAATTTAGTGATTCATGGCTTACATACAACACCCAGTGCTTGTCCTAAGTGCCCTCCTTAATACCCATCACCCATCTGACCCATCCCCTTGTCCATCACCCCTCCAGCAACCCTTAGTTTGTTCTCTGTACTTAAAAGTCTGTTTTATGGTTTGCCTCTCTTCCCCTACCCATGTTCACCTGTTTTTTTTTTTTTCTTAAATTCCATATGTGAGTGAAATCACATGGTATTTGTCTTTCTCTGACTGAAGTATTTCACTTAGCATAATATTTTCTAGGTCCATCTGTTTCATTGCAAGCAGCAGGATTTCATTATTCTTTATGGCTGAATAATATTCCATTGTGTATTTATACCACATCTTTTTTATCCATTCATCAGTCAATTGGGCACTTGGGATGGTTCCATAATATGGCTATTGTAGATAATGCTACTATAAGCATCAGGGTTCATGTATATCTTCGACTTAGTATTTTTGTATTCTTTAAGTAGTAATGTAGTTGCTAGATTGTAGAGTAGTTCTGTTTTTTAACTTTTTTTTAAAGATTTTACCCAGAGATTGGAGGCAAGATGGCAGAGAAGTAGGAGACCCTGTTTCAGTCAGACCCCTAAAGTGACCTAAATATCTACCAGAACACTCTGAATACCCATGAAATCAGCCTGAGATGTAAGATTATACACTTCCGGATCTCTACGGGGGCAGAAGACAGCAGTGGAGAGGTAAAGCAGAGTGGGAACACTCGGACTGGTATCGGAGGATAAACAGAAGTGGGAGGGAGCCACCAGAAGCAACCTGTTGGAAAGTAATACCCCAATACAGAAGTGCCGTGTGATTGGGAAACTGTATTAACTTGGAGTCTGGTTAAAAGCACTCAAAAAGAGCAAAAGATCTTAAGGGAAACTGGTGGATTCAGGTGGGCATGGGAATGCGCCTAAGCCTACAGACCCAGGAAGGTCACTGCCAGCAACCTCCTGTGTCAGAGAGAGTCCAGCGGAGCCTCCAGCCTATAGTCCCTGAGTCCATGGCTTTCCACTGCTTGCACCACGGCTAGGGCTGGGCGCAATCCTGCCTGAGCCTGAGAGAGCTTGGTGTGGGTGCAGGCCAGCGGTCTTCTGTGGCCCTCTGTGGGGTCTGAGTGCACTCCTGCCTGCGCCTTAGAGAGCCTGGTGTGGGTGCCAGCTGCTGGTCTTCTGCGGCCTTCCACATCCCACTGTGGGGTCTGAGCACTCCCAGCCCAGGTCTGAGAGAGCCTAGTGTGATCTCAGGTTGGAATCCCTCTGTGGCCTGAGCGGCTCTGCACCCGGCATTTGCCTTGACCCCTAAAAGAAGTCCCAGCAATAGCAGCCACTGGAAGCGGGCTCCCCAGACCAATATCGCTGGCAATTTTAGTGGCACGGGGGTGCAGTGTCAAGCGGGGGCCTTGGGCGACCACTGGGGCAGTGGCTGGGGTGCATATCACCCGTGGAGGCTGCAGTGTGCAGCAGAGTTTGCAGAGGCGGAGTCTGTGTGTTCTGGACCACCTAGAAGTGAACAGTCTGAGGCTTCTCTCTGAGACAGAGATCTGGGTACAGGCAGATTCTTTCTTTGCTCTGACCCTCTGAAAAGTCCCCAAAAGCCTCCAAAGAACAAAAACCTCTGGAGAGCAAAAGCCTGAAAAACCGGTTCACAGAGCCCAGCCCCTTGATAGCCAGCATGCTGACTCAACCCAAGCAAGACTGACTGGAAAACAACAGGGCAGGCCCCGCCCCCAGAAGACAAGCCAAAAGCAAGAGGACAATAACCACAGGGTCCCCATAAAATGGTAAAACCCCAACATCAGGGGAAAACAATTTATTAAGCTCCCGGTATTGCCCTAAAACCTGTATATTTCATAGAGACAACGTGTTTTTTTTTAATTCTTTCTCATGATTCTTGTTCTTTAATCTTTTTAACCTGCTACCACTACAACTAGAAGTTTAATACAACATATTCCATAATAACTTTTTAATTTGAACTTTTTTCATACATATACCTGTCTCTTTTTCTTTCTCTTTTCTTTTTTTAATATACATATAGATATAAGCTTCAATGTAGTCCTTTTTCCCTATTCAATACTACCCCTATATATAAGCCAGTATTAATTTCCCTGTATCTCTGGAAATTTGAGTCCTTTAACAAAGATAACAAGATCCACCCAGGAAGAACTGAAATTACCTTCCTTGCCCACATTGAGGATTTATAACCACCATCCCATCTTATTCTTCTCTCAGTGTTTTGATGTACTTGTTTTTGTTCTGATATTACACAAATATTATTCTTGTGGCTCATTTTGGCTGGGTTCTTTTTTTGTGCGTCATTTACATTTGTCGGAATTTTTGTTTGTGTTTGTTTGTATACCTTATAAATCTTAGTTTTGGGGCTCATCTTGGCTGGGTTTTCTCTCTCTCTTTTTTTTTTTTTCTCTTTCTCTCTCTCTTTTTTCTTTTTTCTTTCTTTTTGGTGGTGACTTCTGATTGCACTGAAACTTTCCAGAGTGCACCTTACCTGGATCGTGGTATATATATTCAGCTACGTCACCCCAACCACTTCTCACCAAAATGAGTAGGAGGAGGAACACCCAAAAGAGGAAAAATTCAGCGACAGCACCTTCTCCCTCAGAACTATTGGATATGAACATAAATAGTATGTCTGAAAGGGAATTCAGAGTAACAATTATCGAGGCAATGGCTAGGTTGGAGAAAAGCATTAGTGACAACATAGAATCTCAAAGGGCTGAAGTGAGGGCCATCTGGCAGAAGTGAAAAATGCTACCAATGAGATCCAATCTAATCTAAATACTCCAACAGCTAGGGTAACCAATACAGAATTTAGAATTAGTGATCTAGAGGACAAACTGATAGAGAAGAAGGATCTGGAGGAGGCCTGGAACAAACAGCTTAAAAGCCATGAAAACAGAATTAGGGAAATAAGTGACACCACGAAACATTCCAATGTCAGAATTATTGGAATCCCTGAGGGAGTGGAGAAAGACAGAAGACTAGAAGATATAGCTGAACAAATTCTGTATGAAAATTTCCCCAATCTGGGGAATGGAATAAATGTTCATGTCCTAGAGGCAGAAAGGACACCCACCCAGGATCAATGAGTCTAGGACTACATCCAGACACTTGATTGTGAGATTCACGAATTATAATTTTAGACAAGAGGTCCTGAGGGCAGCTAGGGGTAAGAGATTCATTACATGCAGAGGAAGACCCATCAGAGTAATGTCAGACCTGTCCGCAGAAACCTGGCAAGCCAGAAAGGGCTGGAAAGACATATTCAGGGCACAAATGAGAAGAAGATGCAGCCAAGAATAATTTATCCAGCAAGGCTGACATTCAAAATGGATGGAGAGATAAAGAGCTTCCAGGACCAGAAAGGTTTAAAAAAGTATGTGACCACCAAGTCAGCACTACAAGAAATATTAAGGGGTGTTCTATAAAAGAAGAAAGAACCCATGACTGACATAGAACAGAAACTTACAGAGACAATCTATGGAAACACGGACTTCACAGGCAACATGAAGTCAATAAAAACTTATCTTTCAATAATCACTCTCAATGTGAATGGCCTAAATGCTCCCATAAAATGGCACAGGGTCACAGACTGGATGAAATGACAAGACCCATCTATATGCTGTCTACAAGAGACACATTTGGAACCTAAAGATACATCCAGACTGAAAGTGAAGGGATGGAGAACCATCTTTCATGCCAAAAAAAAGCTGGGGTAGTGATTCTCATATCAGATAAATTAGATTTTAAACTAAAGACTGTAGTCAGAGATACAGAAGGACACTTCATCATTCTTAAAGGGTCTATCCACCAAGAAGATCTAACAATTGTAAATATTTATGCCCCCAATATAGGAGCAGCCAACTACATAAGCCAACTCTTAATCAAAATAAAGAGTCATACTGATATGAATACATTAATTGTACGGGATCTTAACATGCCACTCTCAGTAACAGACAGATCAACCAAGCAGAAAATCAATACAGAAACAAGAGGTTTGAATGACACATTGGACCAGATGGACCTCTTGGATACATACAGAACATTCCACCCTAAAACAACAGAATACTCATTATCCACCATGACCAGGTAGGATTTATCCCTGGGATGCAAGGGTGGTTCAACATTTGCAAATCAATCATTGTGATAGAACAAATCAATAAGAGAAGAGAGAAGAACCACATGGTCCTCTCAGTTGATGCAGAAAAAGCTTTTGACAAAATACAGCGTCTGTTCCTGATTAAAACTCTTCAAAGTATAGGGATAGAGGGAATATTCCTCAACTTCATAAAATCTATCTATGAAAAGCCCACCGTGAATATCATTCCCAATGGGGAAAAGCTGACAGCCTTCCCATTGAGATCAGGAACACGACAAGGATGCCCACTCTTGCCACTCTTGTTCAACATGATACTAGAAGTCCTAGCAACAACAATCAGACAACAAAAAGAAATAAAAGGTATTCAAATTGGCAGAGAAGAAGCCAAACTCTCTCTCTTCACAGATGACATGATACTTTATATGGAAAACCCAAAAGACTCCACCCCCAAACCATTAGAACTCATACAGCAATTCAGTAATGTGGCAGGATACTAAATCAATGCACAGAAATCAGTTGCTTTCTTATCCACTAACAATGAAAATATGGAAAGGGAAATAGAGAATTGATTCCATTTACTTTAGCCCAAGAACCATAAGATACCTGCGAATAAACCTAACCAAAGAGGTGAAGGATCTGAACTCGAGGAACTACAGAACACTCATGAAAGATATCGAAGAAGACATAAAAAGGTGGAAAAGCATTCCATGCTCATGGATCAGAAGAATAAACATTGTTAACATATCTATACTGCCCAGAGCTATCTATACTTTCAATGCCATCCCAATCAAAATACCAGCGGCATTTTTCAAAGGGCTGGAACACACAATTCTAAAATTTGTATGGAACCAGAGAAGAGCCCAAATCACTATAGAAATGTTGAAGAAGAAAAACAAAGCTGGGGCCATCACGTTGCCTGATTTCAAGCTTTACTACAAAGCAGTGATCACCAAGACAGCATGGTACTGGCACAAAAACAGACACAGAGACCAGTGGAACACAGTAGAGAGCCCAGGTATGGACCCAAAATTCTATGGTCAAATAATCTTCGACAAAGCAGCAAAAAATACCCAGTGGAAAAGGTCTCTTCAATAAATGGTGCTGGGAAAGTTGGACAGCTATACATAGAAGAATGAAACTTGACCTTTCTCTTACACCATACACAAAGATAAACTTGAAATGGTTAAAAGATCTCAACGTGAGGCAGGGATCTATCAAAATCCTAGAGGAGAACATAGGCAGTAACCTCTTCGACATTGGCCACAGCAACTTCTTTCAAAACATGTCTCCAAAGGCAAAGGAAACAAAAGCAAAAATGAACTTTTGGGACTTCATCAAGATAACAAGCTTCTGGACAGCAAAGGAAGCAGTCAACAAAGCAAACAGGAAACCCACGGAATGTGAGAAGGTATTCAGAAATGACACTATAGCCAAAGGCTGATATCCAAGATCTATAAAGAACTCCTCAAACTCAACACTCAAAAAACAGATAATCATGTAAAAATTTATTTATCAGAAGACATGAACAGACACTTCTCCAAAGAAGACATCCAAATGGTTAACAGACATATGAAAAAATCATCATAATTAGCCGTCAGAGAGATTCAAATCAAAACCACATTGAGATACCACCTTATACCAATTAGAATGGTAAAAATCAACAAGACAGTAAACAACAAGTGTTGGAGAGGATGTAGAAAAAGGAGAACTCTCTTACACTGTTGGTGGGAATGCAAGTTGGTGGAACCACTTTGGAAACCAGTGTGGAGATCCCTTAAGAAATTAAAAATAGCGTGACCCTATGACCCTGCAATTGCACTACTGGGTATTTACCCTAAAGTTAAAGAAGCAGTGAAGAGAAGGGCCATATATACCCCAATGTTTATAGCAGCAATGGCCACAATTGCCAAACTGTGAGAAGAGCCAAGATGTCCTTCAACAGATGAATGGATAAGAAGATATGGTCCATACATACAATGGGATATTATGCCTCCATCAGAAAGGATGGATACCCAACTTTTGTATCAACATGGATGGGACTGGAGGAGATTATGCTGTGTGAAATAAGTTAAGCAGAGAGAGTCAATTATCATATGGTTTCACTTATGTGTGGAGCATAAGGAAAAACATGGAGGACATTAGGAGAAGGAAAGGAAAAGTGAATTGGGGGAAATCAGAGGGGGAGATGAAACATGAGAGACTGTGGACTCTGAGAAACAAAGTGAAGGTTGAAGGGGAGGGGAGTGTGGGCTTTGGTGAGCCTGGTGGTGGGTATTAAGGAGGGCGCATACTTCATGGAGCACTGGGTGTGGTGCATAATCAATGAAGCTTGGAACAATTTTTTTATGAAAAAATAAAATAAAATTAAAGATTCTACCCATTTATTTGTGAGAGAGAGAGAAAGAGAGCATGAGTGGGGAGGGGCAGAAGGAGATGCTGAGCACGGAGCCCAAAGAGGGTTTCAATCCAGGACCCTGGGATCATGACTTGAGCTGACAGCAAATGCTTAACTGACTGAGCCGCCTAGGTGCCCCTATTTTTATCTTTTGAGGAAACTCCATAATGTTTTCCAGAGTGGCTGAACCAGTTTGTAGTCCCATAAGCAGAGTAGGAGGGTTTCTCTTTCTTTTGATCCTTGTCATCAACATCTTTGTTTCTTCTGTGTGACGTTTAATCATTCTGACAGTTGTGAGGTGATATCTCATTGTAGTTTTCATTTGTATTTCCCTGATGATCAACAATGTTGAGCATCTTTTCATATGTCTGTTAGCCATCTGGATGTCTTCTTTGAGATAATGTCTATTAATATCTTCTGCCAATTTTTAATCAAATTATTCATTTTCTGGGTGTTGCGTTTGATAATTTCTTTATGTACTTTGTTTACTAACTGTAGCTTTATGTATATTTCTGTTTTTTTTTCTGTCCTATTGATCTATGTGTCTATTTTTGTGCCAATAACATACTGTCTTGATCACTACAGCTTTGTAATATAACTTGAAGTCCAGAGTGTGATGATTCCGGCTGTGCTTCATTTTTTCAAGGTTACTTTAGCTATTCAGGATTTTTTTGCAGTTCCATACAAAGTTTAGGATTTTTTGTTCTAGCTCTATGAAAAATGCTGTTGCTATTTTTATGGGGATTGAATTAAATGTGTAGATTGCTTTGGGTAGTATAGACATTTTAACAATATTTCTTGTTCCAACGCATGGACATGGAATGTGTTTCCATTTCTTTGTGTCACCTTCAATTTATTTCATCTATATTTCATTGTTTTCAGAGTATCGGCCTTTGACCATTTGGATAGGTTTATTCTTAGGCATTTTATTGTTTTTGTTGCAATTTTACATGGCATCGATTCCTTGAGTTCTTAGGTATTTTATTGTTTTTGTTGCAATTTTACATGGGATTGATTCCTTGAGTTCCTTTCTGCTGCTTCATTATTGCTTTATAGAAATGGAACAGATTTCTGAGCACTGATTTTGTATCATACAACTTTTCTGAATTTATCAGTTCTCACAGTTTGGTTTGGTTTGGTTTGGTTTGGTTTGGTTTGGTGGAATGTTTCAGGCTTTTATGTAGAGTATTATTTCGACTGCAAATAGAGGATATTTTCCTTCTTTTTTTGATGATTTGGATAATTTTTATTTCTTATTTTTGTCTGATTGCTGTGGCTAGGACTTCCAGTACTATGTTAAATAACAGTGGTGAGAGTGGACATCCGTGTCTTATTCCTGACTGTACAGAAAAAACTCAGATTTTTCCCTGTTGAGGATGATATTAGCTGTGGTTTTTTCATATATAGCCCTTATTATGTTGATTTCTCTTTCCTCTAAACCTACTTTGTTGAGGATTTTTATCATGAATAGATGTTGTATTGTATTAAATGCTTTTTCTGTATCTATAAATGATTATAGATTCTTATCCTTCCTGTTATTAGTGTGGTGTGTCATGTTGATTGTTTTGCAAATATTGAATGACCTTGGCAACCCAGAAGTAAATCCCACTTGATTGTGGTTAATGATTTTTTAAATTTTTTCTTGGATTGGGTTTGTTAGTATTTTATCTAGAATTTTTGCATCCACGTTCAGCTGGGTTATTGACCTGTAGTTTTCTTTCTTTTTTTTTTTTTTTTCTTTCTTTTTTTTGTAGTTTTCTTTTTTAGTGGAGTCTTTATCTGGTTTTGGTATCAGGATAATGCTGGCCTCATAGAATGAATTTGGAAGTTTACCTTCCTTTTTTAATGATTTGTAATAGTCTCAGAGGAAAAAAGTATTAACTCTTTATTAAATGTTTGGTAGAATTTGCCTGTGAAGTCACCTTGCTCTGGATTTTTGTTTCTTGGGAGTATTTTTGATTACTGATTCAATTTCTTTGCTGGTTGTCAGTCTGTTCAAGTTTTCTATTTCTTCCTCTCTCAGTTTTTTGTAGTTCATATGTTTCTAGGAATTTATCCATTTCTTCTGGGTTGCCCAAATTTTTTGCATATACCTTTTCATAATACTCTTTTATAATTGTTTGTATTTCTGTGCTGTTGGTTATTTCTCCTTTCTTATTTGCAATTTTATGTATTTGGGCCCTTTTTCTTTTCTTTTTGATATGTCTGGCTAGGAGTTTATCACTTTTATTAATTTTTTAGAAGAACCAGCTCTTGGTTTCATTGATCTGTTCTGTTGTATGTTTGTTTGTTTAATTTCTATATCATTTATTTCTGCTCCAATATTTATTATTTCCTTTCTTCTGCTGGCTGTAGGCTTCATTTACTGTTCTTTTTCTAGCTTCTGGGGGGAGGGTAACATTAGATTATTTATTTGAGGTTTTACTTGTGTTTTGAGTTAGGCCTGTATTGCCATATACTTCCCTCTTAGGATCTATTTTCTTGCATCCCAAAGGCTTAGGAACACTGAATTTTCATTTTCATTTATCTCTATGTATTTTTTATATCTTCTTTGATTTCCTATTTAGTCCATTCATTGTTTAGTAGCATGGTATTTACCCTCATGCACTGTGGTCATTCCAAATTTTTTCTTATGGTTGACTTGTAGTTTCATAGTGTTGTGGACACAATAGGCGTATGGTATAATTTCAATCTTTCTGTATTTTTTTAGACCCAATTGGTAACCTAATCTGTGATCTATTCTGGATAATGTTCCATGTGTACTTGAAAAGAATGTGTGTTCTACTGCTTTAGGATGGATTTTTTTTTTTTTTTTTTTTTTTTGCATGTGTCTCTTAAATCCATCTGGTGAGTGTGTCATTGAAAGTCATTGCTTCCTGGCTGACTTTCTGTTTAGATGATCTGTCCATTGATGTAAATTGGGTGTTAAATTCCCATACTATTATTATCAATTAGTTCTTTTATGTTTGTTATTAATTATTTTATATATTTGGGTACCCCCATGTTGGGTGCATAAATGTTTACAATTTTGAGAACTACTTATTTGTTTGTCCCTTTTATTATGATATATGCCCTTCTTTGTCTCAAATTACTGTCTTTGTTTTAAGCTCTAGTTTGTCAGATATAAGTATCGCTACTCCAGCTTTCTTTTGACTACCATTTGAGTGATAATGTTTCTCCATCCCCTCACTTTCAATCTGCAGGTATCTTTAGGTCTAAAATGAGTCTCTGGGGTGACTGGGCAGCTCAGTTGGTTAAGCATCTGCTTGCAGCTCAGGTCATGATCCCAGAGTCCCACGATGGAGCCCTATGTTGGGTTCCTTGCTCAGTGGGAAGTCTGCTTCTTCCTCTTTCTGCCCCTCCCCCTGCTCCTTCTCTCTCTCTTTCTCTTTCTCTCTCTGTCCCTCTTTCCTTTCTCATTCTCTCAAATAAATAAAATCTTTTAAGAAAGAGCTGAGATGTCCTCTAACAGATGAATGGATAAAGAAGACGTGGTCCATATATGCAATGGAATATTACTCAGCCATCAGAAAGGATGAATACCCAACTTTTGCATCAAAATGGATGGGACTGGAGGAGATTATGCTAAGTGAAATAAATCAAGCAGAGGAAGTCAATTATCGTATGGTTTTACTTATTTGTGGAACATAAGGAATAACATGGAGTACATTAGGAGAAGTAAAGGAAAAATGAATTGGGGGAAATCAGAGGGGGAGACAAACCATGAGAAGCTGTGGACTCCAAAAAACAAACTGAGGGTTTTAGAGGAGAGGGGATTGGAGTATGAGTGAGCCTGGTGGTGGGTATTAAGGAGGGCACATATTGCATGGAGCACTGGGTTTTGTACATAAACAATGCATCTTGGAACACTGCATCAAAAACTAATGTATTTTATGGTGACTAACATAACACAATAAAAGTCTTTTTAAAAAATAAAAATAAATTAAAAAAAAGAAAATGAGTCTCTTGTAGGCAGCATAGAGATGGGTCTTGTTTTTTATGCCTTCTGATAACCTGTGTGTTTTGGTTGGAGAATTTAGTCCCAAGTAATGCTATTCTTTTACTTGGTTTTTGTTGTTGTTTTGTTTCTGGAGACTTTCTCTGACCTTTTCTTGTGTTAGTCACTTGTGGTCTCTCCTTTCCACTCCAGGAATCCCCTTTAATATTTCTTTCTCTTTTTTCCCCTTTTCTTTTCTCTCTCTCTCTCTCTTTTTTTTTTTTTTTTTTGTGGGGGGGAGAGGGAGAGATGGGGGAGGGGCTGAGGGCAAGTAAGAGAGAGTCTCACATGGGCTTCACACTGGACAGAGAGCCCAATGTGGGGCCTGACCTCACAATGCCAAGATCATGATCTGAGCCAAAATCAAGAATTGGACACTTAAGTGACTGAGCCTCCCAACTGCCTCTCTCCTTTAATATTTTTTGAAAGGCTGGTTTAGTGGTCACAAAGTCCTTTAATTTTTGTTTGTCAGGGAAAGTCTTTATCTCTCCTATTATTCTGAATGATAGCATTGCTAGAGTATTTTTGGTTGGAGATTTTTCCCATTCAGCATTTTGAATACATCATCCCACTTCCTTATGACTTTCCAAGTTTCAGTTGAGAAATCTCCAGCTAGCATTATGGGTCTTTCCTGTAAGTTGAGGACTTCTTTTGTCTTGCTGATTTTAAGATTTTTTTTCTTTATCTATCTATATATATATATTTAAAGATTTTATTTATTTATTTGACGGAGAAAGAGATCACAAGTAGGCAGAGAGGCAGGCAGAGAGGGGGAAGCAGGCTCCCTGCTGAGCAGAGAGCCTGATGCGGGGCTCGATGCCAGGACCCTGAGATCATGACCTGAGCTGAAGGCAGAGGCTTTAACCCACTGAGTCACCCAGGCACCCCTTTATCAATATATTTTGAAATTTTAATTATTATATGTGTTGGTGTTGGCCTGCTTTTGTTGATTTTAATGGTAGTTCTCCATGCCTCCTGGATCTGGATGTCTGTTTCCTTCCCCAGATCAGGGAACTTTTCAGCTGTTATTTCTTCAAATAAACTTTCTGCCCCCCTTTCTCTCTCTTCTTCTTCTGGGACTTTTATGATATGAATTTTATTATGTTTTGATGGAGTTACTTATTTCTCTATGTGTATTCTCATGTGTAATTCTTCTATCTTTCTTTTGTTCGGCTTCATTATTTTCAATTATTCTGTCCTCTACATCACTAATTCATTCCTCTGCTTCCTCCAGCCTAGTGTTCATTGCACCAAGTCTGTTTCCAACCTTGGTAATTGAATTATTTATCCCTGATTCCTTTTTAACTCTTCTATCTGTGTTAAGGGTCTCACTGTTTTCTCAAGACCAGTGACTATCCTTATTATTGTTTGCCTTAAATTCTCCATGAGGCATGTTATTTGTATCTGTTTTAATTAGTTCTCTGGCCATGGCCTTATCTTGTTCTTTCATTTTTGATAAATTCCTCCATCTTGGCATTTTGTCTAAGTGTTTGCCTTCTTTGTGTTAGAAAAGCCAATTATGTCTCCTGCTTCTGGAAATAATGGCCTTATGAAGAAGGGCCATGTTATTTGTGGTGCTTCAGGAAGTGTCTCTGGTGTGAGCTATGCCCACTGCTGTTATGTTTTGTCTGCTCTATCCTTCAGGCCAGTTGTATGCCGAGGTTCTCCTCGCTTCCTGTGGGTAATATTTGGTCCCTGGCCTGAATATGGTGAGTTTTCACTAGGGGTGCTTTGGTCTGCTTGTGAAATGAGATTTGACACTACTTTCAGCAAAACTGAGGCCCTGTAGAACTCTCTGTTGGGGAGAGGTGTCTTGGGCATGGTTTGTGCTGGTGTCCTCGGGGAAGATCCCACCTCTCTTGGACTGAGTCTAGCTTGGCTGAGGAGAGTCCTGCCAGAGCATAGAGGAGAATGGGACTTGGTGTAAGGAAGTTAGGCAGCCAGAATCAGCACTGCATCGCTTCTTGCAGGTTGCTCTGTGTTTATGCTGAAGGCAAAGGAGGAAATGGCACTGGGCAGCTCCTTTGTTCCCGGATAACAGGTGTCTTCATGCATGTTGCCTCTCAGGGTACATGCTCTGAGAAGAGTGAATAATCTCCCCACTGTGTGTCCCAGACATTCTTCAGATCACTGTTTCCATGATGTGTACCCTGGGAGCAACACAGTGCCCTCTTGGCTCTTTCCCAGCCAAGGCCACTGACCTTTACAACTCCAGACAGTAAACCCTGCTGGTTGCAAGAAGTCAGAGAATTCAGCCCTTCTCATTTTCCAAGCCAATGGCTTTGGGGAAATGTTCTCCTTGTGTGTTCCCCTTGTGCTCCTCTCTCTCATCCTTCTCTGTGACCATGGCTTCCTCCCTTCCAGAGCACCCATGATCTGTTTATCCTCTAGACCTTATCTCCACATTTCCTACCTTCTTTAGTGTGGCCTCATCTCTCCCTTTAGTTGTGGAGTTTGTTCTGTCAGTCTTTAGGTTGATTTCTTGGGTATTTATGATGATTTGATAATTATCTAATTGTGTTCACGGGACTAAACAAGCCTAGGGCTCTCTTATTCTGCCACTGTCTTCCTCTCTCTCTAAATCTAGATATGCTTAAATCTGACAAACTTTGAGACAATATGTGTATTTGGTTTTATGCTGATAAATTATGTGGTAATTTATTATGCAACATGAATAAATAATACACCTGGTAAATAAATTTAGCGTGGTATCTCGGATTGCATAATGTAACAGAAAAATGACCTTAATAAAACCTATTGGTGGGGCACCTGGGTGGCTCAGTGGGTTAAAGCCTCTGTGTTCAGCTCAGGTCATGATCTCAGGGTCCTGGGATAGACCCCACATTGGGCTCTCTGCTCAGCAGGGAGCCTGCTTCCCCTTCTCTCTCTGCCTGCCTCTCTGCCTACTTGTGATCTCTCTCTCTCCCTGTCAGATAAATAAATAAAATCTTTTTAAAAAATTAAAAAAAAAAACCTATTGGTAAGGGGCACCTAGGTGGCTCAGTTGGTTAAATGTCTGATTCTTGATTTCAGCTAAAGTCATGATCTCAGGGTCATGAGATCGAGCCCTGAGTTTGGATGTGTGCTGGGTGTGGAACTTGCTTAAGATTCTCTCTCTCCCTATCCCTCTGTTCATCCTCTCTCTCTGAAACAAAACAAGACAAAAACAAAACAAAAACAAAAACAAAATAAAGCAAACATACAAACAAAAAAGTACTGGTAATTATGAAGAATTGCAGGGTTTTTTTTTTTTACCACTGTCAATTTATCAATTTGTATGATGTTAACATTACAAGACTATGTAAGTCATATGACACTCTTCATACTATCTTTGCTACTTTTTACATATATAAATTTTTTTCCGAATATTTTTTTTTTATTTTGGTACCAGATGAAAAAACCAAAAAACAAAACAAAAAACATAAACAAAATAAAACAAAACAAACCCTTGGGCTCAGAGAATAAATGGACTTGTGGGGAGAAAACAAGAAAGCAGCTTCTCTTATCCACCCACCATTTCTAACATAGGTGCACCTGCTTCAGAAGGGCCACCTCAAGTTCCAGGGACTCTTTGGATTTTTCTTTTTCTACATAATGCTCCCCATTACTCTGTCACAGCTTTAGTCTCAGCAACCATTTCTTCAAAAATAGGCACCTGTGCCTCATATATCACACTTTTATACGTCCGCTGGCAGTGTATTTGTATAATGTAACTAGTACTGTTTTTTTAAGACATGGCTTCTGGACATTAGAAACCAATTTTGAGAAATGTCAGTGACGGGAAACATTAGTCATATTTCTGCATTCAGGAGAGTGTTTTCCTGATGCAGGATTTCATTCTTCAAGTTTTCAAAAGGCCATCAAACCCTTGTGAAAACCTGTGATAATTTCTTCCCATTTGGGAGACTCCATCATGAATCCATGGGGTGCATATAGTCATACAGTGGATTTATTAACATTGTGAAGCATGAAAGCCACAGAATAGCTATGGTCATGATAACAGGTGGTCTGGGTGCCAACAAAAAAAAAGTTTATAAACATCATGTTTTAGGCAGTCCCTGCTTACATTCATTTGAAAGTGAATCTTTAGACACCTGGTATTTGTCAGAAGAAGGGAAATGAATGATTGTGTGTTGTGCAAAGATGGAGAAATCCTGGTAGAAAAAAAAAGAAAGAAAGAAAGTAAAAGACAAGAAAAGAACAAGCACGATACCACATACTCTATGTAGTGTCTAAGAGATGGACACAGGTTGAATTACAAGTGCAAATGTGCTGGCTAAACAAAGATCCTCCAGAAGAGATCACACGCTCATCCTTTACACAGCTCCCTTTTCACAGGCTTCAGCATGTCTGCCAGGTAGCATCAGAGTTGTTTCGAGGATTCATGTCTAGAAAGCCATGGGACTGCATACTGCATAGTCCCATGGATATTCACAAAATCAAAGTTCTTACATTTATGTCCATACTCATGGGTATATTCTCCATATCACATTTAGGCCTTCAGTGAGAAAACTAGCATCTGGGGTCTAGAGACCTGGAGTGAGAGTTACAGCTGACCTGTATCTAACTACTGAGATCAAAATAGCTGTTATTTAGGTGATGCTATTTGAAGCATTTGGAATTCAATAAACTTTTTACTCCTTCAAGCGCAAACTTTATTATTTAAGAAAGGACAAGCTCTTTTATTTTTTTTAATTTTTTATTATTATTTTTTATTTTTTAATTAACACATAATGTATTATTTGCCCCAGGGTACATGTCTGTGGATCCTCAGGCTTACACATTTCACAGCACTTACCATAGCACATACCCTCCTCAATGTCCATAAC
>CM052896.1:19212737-19239563 GCA_028534135.1 Potos flavus | reverse complement strand
TTTTCCACTGGATATTTTTTCCTCCTTTGTCAAAGATTATTTGACCGTAGAGTTGTGGGTCCATATCTGAGCTCTCTAATCTGTTCCACTGGTCCATGTGTCTGTTTTTGTGCCAATACCATGCTGTCTTGGTGATCACCGCTTTGTAGTAAAGCTTGAAATCAGGCAATGTGATGCCCCCAGCTTTGTTTTTCTTTTTTAACATTTCCTTAGCAATTCAGGGCCTTTTCTGGTTCCAAACAAATTTTAGGATTGTTTGTTCCAGCCCTTTGAAAAATGCTGGTGGAATTTTGATCGGGATGGCATTGAAAGTATAGATTGCTCTGGGCAGTATAGACATTTTAACAATGTTTATTCTTCTGATCCATGAGCATGGAATGCTTTTCCACATTTTCGTGTCTTCTTCAACTTCTTTCATGAGTGTCCTGTTCCTCTAGTACAGATCCTTCACTTCTTTGGCTAGATTTATTCCCAGGCATCTTATAGTTCTTGCTGCTATTATAAATGGAATGGATTCTCTAATTTCCCTTTCCATATTTTCATTGTTAGTTTATAGGAAAGCAACTGATTTCTGTGCATTGATTTTGTATCCTGCCACATTACTGAATTGCTGTATGAGTTCCAGTAGTTTGGGGGTGGAGTCTTTTGGGTTTTCCATATAAAGTATCATGTCATCTGTGAAGACAGAGAGTTTGACTTCTTCTTTGCCAATTTGAATACCTTTTATTTCTTTTTTGTCTGATTGCTGTTGCTAGGACTTCTAGTACTATGTTGAACAAGAGTGGCGAGAGTGGGCATCCTTGTTGTGTTCCTGATCTCAAAGGGAAGGCTGTCAGTTTTTCCCCATTGAGAATGATATTCGCTGTGGGCTTTTCATAGATGGATTTTATGAGATTGAGGAATATTCCTTCTATTCCCATACTTTGGAGAGTTTTAATCAGGAACGGATGCTGAATTTTGTCAAATGCTTTTTCTGCATTGATTGAGAGGACCATGTGGTTCTTCTCTCTTCTCTTATTGATTTGTTCTATCACATTGATTGATTTGAGAATGTTGAATCACATTTGCATCCCAGGGATAAATCCCACCTGGTCATGGTGGATTATCTTTTTAATGTACTGTTGGATCCTATTAGCTAGGATCTTGTTGAGAACCTTGGCATCCATGTTCATCAGGGATATTGGTATGAAGTTCTCCTTTTTGATGGGCTCTTTGCCTGGTTTGGGGATCAGGGTGATGCTGGCTTCATAGAAAGAGTCTGGAAGTTTTCCTTCTGTTTCTATTTTTTGAAACAGTTTCAGGAGAATAGGTGTTATTTCTTCCTCGAATGTTTGGTAGAATTCCCCAGGGAATCCGTCAGGGCCTGCACTCTTGTTTTTTGGGAGGTTTTTGGATCACTGCTTCAATCTCATTGCTGGATATTGGTCTATTCAGGTTGTCAATTTCTTCCTGTTTCAGTCTCGGAAGTTTATAGGTTTCCAAGAATGCATCCATTTCTTCTAGGTTGTTTAACTTATTGGCATATAGCTGTTGATAATAATTTCTAATGATTGTTTCTATTTCCTTTGAATTAGTCATGCTCTCTCCCCTTTCATTCATAATTTTGTTAATTTGGGTCCTCTCTCTTTTCTTTTGGATTAGTTTGGCCAGTAGTTTATCTATTTTATTGATTCTTTCAAAAAACCAACTTCTGGATTCATTGATGTGTTCTACTGTCTCTCTAATTTCTAACTCGTTGATCTCTGCTCTAATCTTGATTATTTCCCTTCTTGTGCGTGGGGTTGGCTTAATCTGTTGTTGATTTTCCAGTTCTTTAAGGCGTAAAGAGAGCTGGTGTATTCGGGATTTTTCAGTTTTTTTGAGTGAGGCTTGGATGGCTATGTATTTCCCCCTTATCTTTGCACAAAGATAGAGAAATCAATGAATCAAAGACAAGAGAGCTCAAAAGTAGATACACACATATAAAAACAAATAATTTATAAGAAAGATCAATGGGAAAGACAGACTTTCCAATAAACGATTGAACATATTGAATAGCCATGGAGGGAAGTAAAATCTGATCTTTGACCTTGCATTATACACAAAATGAATTCCTTATAGGTTTGCCGTGTCCCATGGTTTTGGACCGATGTGTCTTCATTCTCATTGGTTTCCATGAATTGTTTAATTTCTTCTTTGATTTCTTGGTTGATCCAATCATTCTTGAGCAGGTTGGTCTTTAGCCTCCAAGTTTTGAATTCCTTCCAAACTTTTTCTTGTGGTTGAGTTCCAGTTTCAAAGCATTTTGGTCTGAGACTATGCAGGGAATCATCTCAATCTTTTGGTATCGGTTAGTCCTGATTTGTGGCCCAGTATGTGGTCTATTCTGGAGAAAGTTCCATGTGCGCTCGAGAAGAAGGAGTATTCTGTTGTTTTAGGGTGGAATGTTCTGTATGTATCTATGAGGTCCATTTGGTCCAGCGTAAGACAGGCTATATTCCAATCCTTATCTGTTCCCCTCTGTGGAGGCGGTCCTAGCCAGAGTGTGGCACCAAGTATTCCTTCTAGAGTGAGGAAAAGTCCACAGTGCTCCCAGCATCCTCCTTCTGTTACCTCCCTTACTGACTGCTACTGAGCTCTGTCCTCAGCAGCAAAGACTTTATTTTATTTTATTTTTTATTTTTTATTTTTTTTATTTTTTTTTTTAGCAAAGACTTTACAGACAGATTTGAAAACCACTTTTAATGGGAGGTATCAACTTAAAAATTCCTGAATCTTGGAACATTACATCAAAAACTAATGATGTACTGTATGATGACTATAATAATAACAATAATAATTAATAAACCTATCCTTTTAAAAAAATCCTGAAGTATACTTGAAGGCTCTAGTTTGTATCATGTAAATCATATAGTGTTCCTTCAGGAGTTTGTCCTCTTTTCATCACTAGAAAAGGATTCTAGAAAAATGCAGCCAAGAATGAGGAATTACATTAACAGAGAATGTAACTCCCATCTCTGAAATTTGAAGAGCTGTGTCCAGGCTGAAGCCAGTTTGCTCAGGGGTCTTCTGGAAGTCCTCTTATGCTTCTATACCCTTAACTCACACCTTATAAAAAGTTATTCCTTATTTCCTGGTAAATTTCCTGATAAGATCGCACCTTTGTATATCTTTATGAGGGTTCCAAACCTCAGTACTATGAAACATGGAGGGAGAAGTTAGGATATGAGCACACATACATTTATTTAGGCCGTATTTTGTTCTTATTCCATGGAGGAAAGATAGCAAATAGCCCCTAAAGACCCATGAGCTTAGTGGAGGAGGAAGGAGCCAGCAAGGACAAGGCAATTAAAAGTTCCCCCTCAACACTCCCTTACCCAGTCTTCCTCCTACACAGTAGAAGTTAGGGTACAGATGCAAACCTCCCTACCCAGTACGAGTACTCATGGACCACAAAGCTCCATCTAAGTACTAAAATAAGAAGTGGGTCTTATTTTCCACCTCTCAGTTGGCGTTCAGCATCCCCATCTCATAAAAATAATTTACATAGTTAATAGCTCAGATATCTCAAACTATTACAAAATTCAATCTCACATGCCTTGGATGAGGTGTGGTCAAATCTCATGCTTATCCAAGTGCTTTAATCCTGAACATTGCCCATGGGACCTCTGGTGATAAGAAATGTTGAGTGAGTGTTTGGTTCCCAGAGACTGTCCCCTCCAGTTATGTCTATAAGCAGAGCTGGCTGCCTACAGAGCTGTCAGTAAATAAGGGCACAGCAACACCAGCTTTTACCTCATCTTTCTTCAAACTCATTTCTAAATTCCATATCTAAAATACCAATATTAGGAATTTGTCTTTGACCTCCACATCACAACCAGGGACCCTTATATTTCACCCCATGTCCCAAATCATCACAAATATGTATTTCTTTAAGTCTAAGAAGTCACTGACTTCAAATACACCATTATTTTATGTAGCATTAAGAAAAAAAAAAGATCACAGCCAATTAAATAATGACCCAATTCTAAGATCTTGCTGATTTAAAGATGTTAAAATGTGAAAATTGTGCATATTTAAAAATAAATATTTCTGAATAAAGTCAGGATTTGGTGAAATGAGGCAACAAAATTGGAAAGACAGTTATGTGAGTTATATCGAAAAAGAAGTTAACATTGCTGATGATAAACCACATGAGATGAATAAATATATGAGGAAAAAAGTGTCAAATCATCTTCCCAAGACACACTCAGCCTTTTTTACGACCACGGAAATCCTTTGTTTACCAAGAAGAATGTGCAGGCCCCATGGACATTCCTCCTAGCCAAGAATGAGACAGGGTCAGGAGTGAGCAATGAATTGCTTTTCAATTCTGGACCAGAGACTAGTAAGTGCACAATAAAGAAGGGGCTATGTGCACAAATAAGAGCACATGCCACTGAAGGGGAGATTGACATGGCCTGTCCTCCCAAGCTCTTCCTTCCTTTTTTTTTTTCTTTTTCTTTTTTTTTTTTAGAAGTAATGAGTGTGTAGGTGCCATGGAGAATCATAGGAGGCCCATGAACATCAAGAGAGCCCTCTCATTAGAAAGGATTATAGATTTTTCTCCATATCTCCCTACCTCTTTTCCACTTGCCTTATACCTGGTTCTTTTTCCCTCATGGGAAAATATAACATGATTATGAGTCTGTAATAGATTTCCTTGGTAGAGCCCATTCCACAACATGACTTCAGCGCTACAGAAGTCTCCTAGACAGACAGGGATTATGGAAATCAGAGACACAACATGAAGAGCTGGGCTGGCAGGAGAAGGTCTCAGCTTTCAGAGATCAGATTTCCTTAGGCGCAGTTGTTCTCTTCAGAAATCCTCTAGTCTCCTCTCCGTCTTCTGAAGCCTTTACCACACACCTGTTGAACCTATGACTGTGTTGCTCTTTCATTCATATAGTCATACATTATTAGGGTTACTTTTTTTTAACTCCACATCTTTGAAGCACCTCCAGCACCCTTTCCTAGAGCTCCAAGTTACATGAGAGTGGGGTCAGAGATGGGCAGAAAAGGGAAACTTCTGAGAAGTTTATCCTGATGATTGTTTCTACAGTAAAAGGTTGAAAACACAGATCTCAAGAAACTATGGACTCAGACAAAAGGAGAAAAAGTAGGGGGAAAAAATTAAACCTACCACACCTGACAACCACAACCCCTTTCTGCAGGGAGCCAAAGTTGGGAGGAAACAGGTATCAAGAATGTGTCACAGAAAACCAGGAAAAAATACCCATATGGTTTTCTCCAGCCCAGAGAACTGCAGGAGTGTCACGGAGACACAGTTTGCATAGACACCTGAACACCAGCCACAACCAAAGTCTTCAACTAAAAAAAGAAAAAAAATCCTGGGCACCTGGGTGGCTCAGTTGGTTAAGGAGTTGCCTTTGGCTCAAGTCATGATCTCAGGATGAGCCCTGTGTCCAGCTCTCTGCTTGGTGGGGAGTCTGCTTCTCCCTCTCCCTCTACCTCTCCCCACTGCTCATGCTCTATTGCTCGCTCTCTCTCTAATAAAGAAATAAAATCTTTAAAAAATAAAAATAAAAAAATACTGTTGACACCTGTTGTTTCTTGTGTTGTTGATTTTTGCCATTCTGACAGGTGTGAAGTGATATCTCATTGTGGTTTTGATTTGTATTTCCCTGGTAATCAGAGATGAGCATCTTTTCATGTGTCTGTTGGCCATCTGAATGTCTTCTTTTGAAAAATGTCTATTAATGTATTCTGCACAAATTTTACTTGGATTATTAATTTTTTAGGTGTTGAGTCTGAGAAGTTATTTATATATTTTGGGTATTAACCCTTTATCATATGTGTCATTTGCAAATGTCTTCTCTCATTTGTGGGTTTCTTTTAGTTTTGTTGATTGCTTGCTTCGCTGTGTAGAAGCCTTTATTTTGATGAAGTCCCAATAGTTTATTTTTAGCTTTTGTTTTCCTTGCCTCAGGAGATAGCTAGTAAGAAGTTACTAAGGCTGATGTCAGAGAGATTACTTCCTGTGTTCTTCTCTAGAATTTTTAATGGTTTCATTTCTCACATTTAAGTCTCTAATCCATTTTGAATTTTTTTTCATATGGTGCAAGAAAGTGGCCCAGATTAATTCTTTTGCATATTGCTGTGCAGTTTTTGAGGATGTCAAGAACAGGAACCCTCTTGCTCTGTTGGTGAGAATGCAAATTGGTGTAGCCACTTTGGAAAATAGTATGAGGTTCCTCAGAAAGTTAAAAGTAGAACTACCCTATGATCCAGCGATTGCACTACTAATTCTGTAGGATACAACAATACTGATTCAAAGGGGGCACATGTACCTCCAATGTTTATAAGAGAATTATCAACAATAGTCAAATGATGGAAAAAGCCCAATGTCCATCAACTGATAAATGGATAAAGAGGAACCCTCTTACACTATTGGTGGGAATGCAAGTTGGTGCAGCCACTTTGGAAAACAGTGTGGAGATTCCTTAAGAAATTAAAAATAGAGCTACCGTATGACCCTGCCATTGCACTACTGGGTATTTACCCCAAAGATGCAGATGCAATACAAAGAAGGGCCAGATGTACCCCAATGTTCATAGCAGCAATGGCCACAATCGCCAAACTGTGGAAAGAACCAAGATACCCTTCAGCAGATGAATGGATAAAGAAGATATGGTCCATATATACAATGGAATATTATGCCTCCATCAGAAAGGATGAATATCCAACTTTTGTATCAACATGGGTGGGACTGGAAGAAATTATGCTGAGTGAAATAAGTCAAGCAGAGAGAGTCAATTATCATATGGTTTCACTTACATGTGGAGCATAAGGAAAAACGTGGAGGACATTTGGAGAAGGAAAGGAAGGGTGAATTGGGGGAAATTGGTGGGAGAGATGAAACATGAGAGACTGTAAGCTTTGAGAAATAAACTGAGGGTTTTGGAGGGGAGATGGTGGGGGCATGGGTGAACCTGGTGGTGGGTATTGAGAAGGGCACATATTGCATGGAGCACTAGGTGTGGTGCACGAACAATGAATCTTGGAACACTAAAAAAATAAAATTAAAAAAAAAAGAATGTTATTAGTATATATAATGGAATATTACTTAGCCATAAAAAATAATGAAATATTGCCACTTGTAATTATATAGCTGGAGCTAGAGAGCATTATACTAAGTGAAAAAAGTCAGATAGATAAAGACATATACTATATAATTTCACTTATATGTGGAATTTAGGAAACAAAACTAGTGAACAAAGTGGAAAAAAAGAGATAAGGGGGTAAACTAATAAATAGACTCAACTACAGAGAACAAATGATGGTTATCAGAGGGATGGTGGATGGGAGAATGGGTGAAATAGGTGATGGGGATTTAGGAGTGCACTTGTGATGAGCACTGGGTGTTGTATGGAAGCAGTGAATCACTATATTGTACATCTGAAATTAATATTACACTGTATGTTAACTAACTGGAATTTAAATAAAACTTCCAAAAATAAACACTGGGAAGTTAAAATAAAAATAAAATCCTGTCTCTGGTTTGAACATTATTTTCCATCTACAATATCTTATCCACAGCCATAGACAAATTGTGATTTAAGGAAAAAGCAGCCTGGAATAAAGAATGAGGATGAATGGTACAGCAGCTCATATTTGTGATTAGAAAAGCTCCAAAACAGATATACTATCCACACAGCCTTCTGGAAAATCCCTCACCACTCACAGACACTTTTTCCCCTTACAAGCTCGCATTTAAATATACATCTATCAAAATTTAGTTTTTCACTCTCTATTTTTATTGTGAATCCTCATAAGCCTATCCAAAACAATTTTTGACAAGTACATGTGGACAGGGGACCATTGATCTGAGTATAGTACCCTGGCCAGCCCTGCTTGTTTTCTCTACAAGGTGATGAGAATAAAAACTGAATGGATTCCTGAATACTCAGAAACCAAATCACAAATATGTCATTCCCAAATCACCTCATAGATGAAGTTTCTGGGTGCCAGAGATCCAGAATGAGAAATGCACAAAGCTTGGGTACAGTAATGGGCATGAAGAGAGATGAGGGTCCTAATCTTTCTCATTTAGTGCTTAGGAAATGTGTTGGCTGTACCCAGCTTTTAACTTAAACACCTTTACTTTTTAATCTATGTCTTGAATTAATTTTAGAGATTTTATTATGTTCTGATAAATCCCTCTGATATGGGGACTTATTTGTTACCACAGTGGAATCTATCCTTTCTTCAGTAATAAACTGGATTAAGAGTTCAGCAGAGTTTGGGGACCTAAAAGGAGACAAAATTCAGTGAGAATATATAAAATGGCAGATCATTTACAACGAGTGAGAGAGATGAACAGTCATGTAGAAAGATAATGGCAAAAACAAAAACAAAAAACCCCACAAACAAGCAGACAGAAATAAACTAGCTTCTCTCCATCTTCCTATACTTCTCCCATATATGTTATTAACACAAACACACATGGAGACCAGATGGGGGCAATATCTAGCCTTGCACTGAAAATAGAGACCAAGAAGATCCTTTGTCCCCATTAAGTAAGACTACATCTTGATTAAGCCTTGGAGAGCTGTGCTTTTCATGTGCTTCTTCCTCAAGGTTTGATTCACCCATAACCTACCTCAATGAACGAGACAGAACCACGTGGTGAACTTGGGGAAATATAAATTGCTAGGCCCTTCACCCAGAGTTTCCAATTCAGCAGGTTTGGGATGGGTTCCAATAATCTGTTTCAATTCCAGGCTTATCTACTGGCCAAGTACTATTCTTTTTTTACTTTAGTTTCTAATTAGTTTTTCAGTGCTGAAACTGTGGATGACTTCCCTCCTAGTCCTCCACAAAGCTTCCCTGCAGCACAGTCATAATGGGGGAGGTTGGAGTTAGAGGAAGGGATGATAGATGGTGGAACTATGCTGAACTTTGGTGAATGATTGACTCCATACAAAATGATAAAACCACAGAGTGAGACTGGGACTGTATTTAAAAGAGGAGGTTCTCTCAGCAGTATGTCAATACAAGGGCATAAGACCCAAAGGTTTTGCTGTGCACCAACCTCCAAACAGAGTTAAAAGTTACCTTTAGAATTATAGAGGAAGGAGAAATGCCCAATTTACCCCTTATTTCCCTAACCCACTTGTTGCCAGCGTATGGTGATATTGGCCTGGACAACACAAGTCTCAGAAGATAGCCATTTCAAACATGCACACATGCATTAAATCAACATTTGAAGCCAGATCTCAAGGTCACATCCCCACCCTGTAGCAAAGAAAGGATTCTGGGGATTAGAAGCCTGGAAGGAGGAATGTAGCTGACAGGGCACACAGCTCATATTTCTGTGTCTGGGATCATTAGTTCTCTCTACTCAGACTTTATGAAGTCCCTTTCCACCCCTGGACAGTCTTATGTGAAACTCCTGGCACAGACTCACTCAAAATATTAAATAGGAATCATTCAAATAACTCTAGGTTTTTTGTTTCTCTCAACATTTATAATGGAGACCCCATAGCTCATTCTAAACCATAATATCCCAGAGTTAGATGTAACCAAAGATGTTGAGAACAGAGCAGCACATTTAATGCTGATCAGGAGTATTGCTAAAGTGACATATCATTATGTGGCAGCTGCCAATCCAGGGAACACAGAGGAATATGCTGCAGGAAGATAGAGACCAAACACTTCTGTGGATGGAAATCAGAGGATATAAAATGTATCAATAAATTCCCAGAATCAGACAACATACCCAATTTGAATCATTAAGAAATATAAAATCCAGGAGCATGTGAGTGGCTATCAGTTAAGCATTGACTCTTGGTTTCACCTCAGGTCATGATGTCACAGTCATGGGATCAAGCCCTTCATCAGGCTCTGTGCTCAGTGTGGAGTGTGGATAAAATCTTTAAACAAAGAAATAGAAAATCTACACAAACCAATAATAAGTTAGAAAACTGAATCAAAATGCCCTTCAACAGATGAATGGATAAAGAAGATATGGTCCATATATACAATGGAATATTATGCCTCCATCAGAAAGGACGAATACCCAACTTTTATTTTAACATGGACTGGACTGGAAGAGATTATGTTGAGTGAAATAAGTCAAGCAGAGAAAGTCAATTATCATATGGTCTCACTTACATGTGGAGCATAAGGAGAAACATGGAGGACATTGTGAGAGGGAAAGGAGGGATGAATTGGAGGAAATCGGAGAGGTGAAGAACCATGTGAGGCTGTGAACTCAGAGTAACAGACTGAGGGTTTTGGAGGTGAGGGGGTGGGGGGATGGGCGAGCCTGGTGGTGGGTACTGAGGAGGGCATGTATTGCGTGGAGCACTGGGTGTGGTACATAAACGGTGAATCTTGTAACACTGAAAAAATAAAATAAAAGTATTTGGGGAAAAAAAAACAAGCAAACAAACAAACAAAACTGAATCAGTAACAAAAACTTCCAAAGAAAGAAAAGCTGAGAACAAGATGGCCCTATGGGTGAATTCTACCAAACATTTCAAGAAGAATTAACACCAATCCTCCAGTTCTTAAAAAAAAACTGAAGAGGAAGAAACACTCCCAAACTCATTTTACAGGGCCAGCATGACTGATACCAAAGTCATATAAGGACACTATAATAAGGAAAGAAAACTACAAGCTACTATTCCTAATGAATGTAGGTATAAAAATTCTCAAGTAAAGCCACTAGAAAACTGACTTCAACGTCACATTAAAAGGATCATATACCATGATTGAGTAGGATTTATCCCTGTGATGCAGGGATAGTTCAACATATGCAAGTCGATAAATGTGATACATCACCTTAATAGAAATATAAAAATCATATGATCATCTCAATAGATGTAGACAAAGTATTTGAAAAAATTCAATATTATTTTATGATAAATCTCCTCCAAATTGGTATACAATGAAGGTACCTCAACATAACAAAGGTCACATATGACAAGCCCACATCTAGTATCATGCTCAATGGTGAAAGGTTGAAAGCTTTTCCTGTAAGACGAGGAACAAGAATCTTGTAGACAGCATATGGACGGGTCCTGTCGTTTTACCCAGTCTGCAACCCTGTGTGGTTTTATGGGAGCATTTAGGCCATTCACGTTGAGAGTGATTATTGAAAGATAAGTTTTTATTGACATCATGTTGCCTCTGAAGTCCTTGTTTCTATAGATTATCTCTGTAAATTTCTGTTCTATGTCACTCTTGGGTTCTTCTTTTATAGAACCCCCCCTTAATATTTCTTGTAGTGCCAGTTTGATGGTCACATAATCTTTTAATCCTTGCCGGTCTTGGAAGCTCTTTATCTCTCGATCCATTTTGAATGTCAGTCTTGCTGGATAAAGTATTCTTGGCTGCATGTTCTTCTCATTTAGTTCCCTGAATACATCTTTCCAGCCCTTTCTGGCTTGCCAGGTTTCTGTGGACAGGTCTGATGTTATTCTGATGGACCTTCCTCTGTACATAAGGAATCTCTTCTCCCTAGCTTCCCTTAGGACCTCTTGTCCAAAACTACAATTCCTGCATCTCACAATCAAGTGTCTGGATGTCTTCCTAGACTCATTGATCTTGGCGGGGAGGTTCTTTCTGCCTCTAGAACACGAACACTTGTTCCATTCCCCAGATTGGGGAAAATGTTCATCATCATTAGCCACCAGTGAGATTCAAATCAAAACCACATTGAGATACCATCTTACACCAGTTAGAATGGCCGAAATCAACAAGACAGTAAACAACAAGTGTTGGAGAGGATGTGGAGAAAGGGGAACCCTCTTACACTGTTGGTGGGAATGCAAGTTGGTCCAGCCACTTTAGAAACCAGTGTGGAGATTCCTTAAGAAATTAAAAATAGAGCTACCCTATGATCCTGCAATTGCACTACTGGGTATTTACCCCAAAGATACAGATGTAGTGAGAAGAAAGGCCATATGTACCCCCAATGTTCATAGCAGCAATGTCTATAATTGCCAAAATGTGGAAAGAGCCAAGATGCCTTTCAACAGACAGATGAATGAAGAAGATATGGTCCATATATACAATGGAATATTATGCCTCCATCAGAAAGTATGAATACCCAACTTTTGTTTCAACATGGACTGGACTGGAAGAGATTATGCTGAGTGAAATAAATCAAGCAGAGAGAGTCAATTATATGTTTCACTTACATGTGGAGCATAAGGAAAAACATGGAGGACATTAGGAGAAGGAAAGGAAAAGTGAATTGGGAGCAATTGGAGGGGGAGATGAAGCACGAGAGACTGTGGACTCTGAGAAACAAACTGAGGGTTTTGTAGGGGAGGGAGGTGGGGGGGTTAGGTGAACCTGATTGTGGTTATTGAGGAGGGCATGTATTGCATGGAGCACTGGGTGTGGTGCATAAACAATGAATCTTGCAACACTGAAAGAAATAAAATTAAATTAAAAATTTGCAAAAAAAGAGGTTAATATCCAAAATATAAGAAGCCCATGCAAGTTAATAGCAATAATATGAACCAAATAATATAACCCAAATAATTCAGTTAAAAGTAGACAAAGACCCGAATAGACATTTTTCCAAAGAAGGTATAGAAATGACCACCAGGTATATGAAAAGTTGCTCAATATAGCCATACACACACACTCTCTAGGGAAAGGAGGAAAAAATGAGGAAAAAAACTACAATGAAATATCACTGCATACCTGTTAGAATAGCTATTATCAAAAAGACAAGAAATAATAAGTGTTGTTGAAGATGTGGAAAAAAGATAATCTAGTACGCTGTTAGAGGAAATGTAAATTGGTACAGCCATCATAATCATAGAAAACAGTAGAGAGGTTCTTGTAAAAATTGAAAATATAACTACTATATGATCAAGCAATTCCACTCAGGTATATATCTGAAGGAAATGAAATTGGTTTCTCAGAGGGATATCACCCTGATTTTGTTTATTGCAGCATCACTTATGATAGCCAAAACATGGAAACAACTTTTGTCTATCAACATATAAATTGAAAAAGAAAATGTGGTATATATATATATACAATAGAATATTATTCAGTCATAAAAAGGAAGGAAATCTTGTCATTTGCAACAACATGGATGGACTTTGAGGGCTTGATGTTAAGTAAAATGATTCAGACAGAGAAAGACAAATACTGCTTGCTCCCACTTATACATGGAACTTTATAAAGCCAAACTCACAGAAACAGAGAGTAGAATGGTGTTGCCAGGGCGTGGATTGTTTGGAGGAATGGGGAGATGTTGGTTTATAAGATAAACAAGTTCCAGAATTGTAATTTAGAGTAGGGCGACTACAGTTATAACAACACTGTACTGTATGACAGAAAGTTGCTAAGATCTTAAATGTTCTTACCACATATATAGACACACACACATACACGCACACACACACACACACAAAGTAATCATATATGGTGATAAAAGTGTTAATCACAATACACATATGTGCACCAAATCATCACGTTTTATACCTTAAATTAACACAATGTTATATGTCAATTATCTCTTAGTAAAGCTGGGGAAGAAAATACATCTGAGACAGAATATTGCTCATATTTCTCAGATCTGAGCACAAATTCCTAAGTTTCAGCTTCCTCTAGAAGTTATAAATACCTAAGAAACTAGCACTCACCTCAAAGCTTAACTCATTCTAATTCTTTTGCCATTGACTCTTAGAGTAGCACCCACATCTAAAAGAAGCACCCCCTTCAGCCTTTAGAAATCTCAGAAACCAGTCCTTAGTCCTTATATCTCAGCAGAGACTTTTTTGAGGTCACCAAATGGTGTACAAGCCAGCATGGGGCCATTTACAGGAATAGGCAGAGGAAAGAATGGCAAAGAAGCATTTCTGTCCTGCTCTCCCACATCTGTAACTCCTCCATGCATTCCTTGCACCAGGAAGGAAATTATAGATAACAGGAGGATCCTATATGCTTTCATATGCTGTGGACTCCCAGAAAATTCCTCCCAGTAATGTGGATTGCCTTCCAGGATGCCCTATGTGCCTTTTCTTACCCTCTTGCCCAAACCCCTTGGGGATGCTTGACACCAGGTTTATTATTTATTCCTCAGCACATAAAAAAGGGCATATTCTCGGAAGCCTTCATGTTTAAAAAAAGCAAAACTGTAGTGTTCTGGAGGAAGTACAGACTTATCTGCTCTACTCTTTCCAAGGGGGGCTGTTACTATGATCTGTTCTTAGGAACCAAATCTGCATCTATGAATTTCAAAATGTTTCCACCCAGGGGTCCCAGTTATAAATTTCTGAAGGTGTTCTTTCAGATGAGTCTGTGATACCACACAGCATGTCCTAAGTAGTATAGCATGTTGCTTCCAACCCCCTGCCTTGAAATCATTTCCAAGATTTAGCAGCCTGGCTTGGATAATGAGGCTGACAACAACTATGTTCTCATAAACTCCCCAAAGACGCTTCACCGCCCCCACCACAAGCTCACGACAGCCACCTAGTTAATCACACGCCTTCGCACATATGCATTCAGTAGGCAGAGACCCAGCAGGTATGGGGACAAGGCATCAGCGAGCAAAGTGCGTAAATCTGAGCAGAGTCACGTTTTAGCCCATTACCATAGCAACAGAAAGTAGAAAACAGGCAATCAAGGATAATAAGCGCCGTGGGCGGGCGAACCTGTGAGAGCAAGTTAAGCCCCCATCCTTCCTTTTCTCCCTTTTTCCGCCCCCATCATCTCTCTGGAATATAAACAAGCATCAAGCCCCAGTAAAGAGGGCTCTTCAGGGTTCCATGACAACTGCCCTCCCTTCATCCAGCCTTCCCCCACTAGCCTGGATACACCACCTTTTGCAAAACGCCTCCATCTCGAACAATCTGGTGACAATATGGCCACTTCACAACACCCAATCCCTGAGCCTGACCAGAAGGGGCTTCTGAGGGTCAGTGACCTGGACAGTGAGGAATGCAGCAAAGACAGAGCAGAAGCTAGGCAAGCTAAATACAGAATAATGCTGTTCTTTCTTCCCTTCTTTACCCCAATTATTTATTTTGAAAAATTTCAAACACACAGGAAAATTGAAAGGATAGTAAGTAAACTGCTATAATATCCACATCTAAATTCACCAGTTGTTTACAATTTCCCATGTTAAAATTCTATCTATACATCCATTTATATATGTATCTATATGTCTGTGTATTTATCATAGTTGTTTACTATATAACTACGATGATATTACCACAACTAAGAAAATTTAGATCTATTCAATAACAGTTAAGATGTAGTCCATTTTAAATTTTCTCAATTTGTTTCCAAAATGTCTTTTACAGCTTTTTATTCTTATTTTTATTTTTTTGGATCCAAAATGCAAACAAAGCACATGCATTCCATTTGGTTGTCTTGTCTCTTTTATTTTCATTTTATTTTATTTTGTCTTGTCTCTTTTGATCTATCATGATTACCTCCCCTCCACCAACACACAAATGCACCTTTTTTAATGACATTATTTGTTTTTCAGAAATCCAGGACAATTGTCTTTTACAATATCCAACATTCTGGATTTCCAATTATTTCTCCCTCATGATTAGATTTAAGTTAGGTTGCCACACTATCAGAGATGCTGGATTTAATCACTGCCTGGCTTTACAGGCACTTTTTTTTTCCTTTTGGAAAAAGAAAATGCCTTGGAATGATGGCTTGAGACTTAACTACCCTGATACCTAACAGCCTTTCACCTGGTGATTATAGCCTTGACAGAGAATCTGTTTGAATCAGTTATTACATAGGGTGGGGGTTGCTAAATGCTAATTTTCTACTTCTATCACTCCTGCAGTTATTACCTAGCAAAAGAAAGAAGAGCTCTTCCCTAAAAATGTCTCATTATCTATCAACTTGCCTACCTATTACGTATCTATCATCCATCTTCTATCTATCATCTATCTTCATCTATCATCTATCAACTGCCTACTTATCATTATCTCTATCTCTCTATTGATTTATATCTTTATTGAAATAAAAAATCTAAAATCAGCATATATTTAAGTTGTATAGTTTGATGAGCATTTACACATGTATAAACCCACAAAACCATCACTATAATCAAGATAACATTTTCATTACCTCCCCAAAATTCTGGTGACCTTTTGTAATCTCATCCTCCTCCCTCCAATATCAATAGGTAAATACTGATATGCTTTCTTTCAGTTTAGATTAATTTTAAATTTTTGGAATTCTATATACATAAAATAATACAGCATGTGTTCTTTAATGCCTGGCTTCATTACTCGGCATAATAATTTTGAGATTCAATTATATTGTGTGTTTTGATAGGTTGTTCCTGTTGTTCCTTTTTTCTTTTTTATTGCTGTATAGTATTCACTGTCTTTCAAAAATTTATAGTTTAAAATAATTTCAGATTTACAAAACATTTTCAAAGACAGTACGAAGAATTCCCATAGACACTTCTCTCTGCTTTCCCTAATGGTAACATTTTATGTTCTATGGAGTGCTTATCAGAACTGAAACTATTTTCAGATAACATGATACTATACATGGAAAATCTTAAAGACTCCAACAAAAAACTACTAGAAGTAATAAATGAATTCAGTAAAGTTCCAGGATACAAATAATTTTTAGTTTTTATTTAAATTCTAACTTGCTAACATATAGTATAATATTAGTTTCAGGTGCATAATATATTGATTCAACACTTCGATATATCACCCAGTGCTCATCATAACCAGTGCACTGCAGGATACAAAATAAATACCCAAACATAAGTAGCACTTGTATACACTAATAAGAAAGCAACACAATTTTTAAGAAAACAAAAAAAAATTACAATTGCACCAAAAGTAATAAAATACCTAGGAATAAGTTTAACTAAGAAAGTAGAAGTGTACTCCATAAACTATAAAACATTGATTAAACAAACTGAAGATGTCATAAACATATTCCATGATCATGGATTGGAAGAATAAATATTGTTAAAATGTTTGTATTACGCAAAGCAATCTACAGATTCAATGCAATCCCTATCAAAGCACATATTGCATGGAGCACTGGGTGTTATACATAAACTATGAATCTTGGAACACTACATCAAAAACTAATGACATACTATATGGTGATTAACATGACATAATAAACAAATAAACAACAAAAACAAAAAACAGAATACCAACAGCATTTTTCACAAAACTAGAAAAAATGATCCTGAATTTGTGTGGAACTACAAAAGACCCCAAATAGCCAAAACAATAATGAGAAATAAGAACTAAGCAGGAGGTATCACAATTCCAGATTTTAAGATATACTACAAATCTGTAGTAAGTAAACAGTGTGATACCGGCACAAAATTAGACACATATCAGTGGAACAGAATAGAGACCCCAGAATCAAGCCCACAATTATATGGTCAATTAATCGATGACAATGGAGGCAAGACTATATAATGGGGAAAAGACACTCTTCAATAAATGGTGCTGGAAAAAATGGTGCTGAGAAAACTGCACAGCTACACGTAAAATAAAACTGAACCACTTTCAGGGACGCCTGGGTGGCTCAGTTGGTTAAGCAGCTGCCTTCGGCTCAGGTCATGATCCCAGGGTCCTGGGATCGAGTCCCACATCAGGCTCCTTGCTCAGCAGGGAGCCTGCTTCTCCCTCTGCCTCTGCCTGCCACTCTGCCTGCTTGTGCTCTCTCTCTCGCTGACAAATAAATAAATTAAATCTTAAAAAAAAAACAAAAAAAAACTGAACCACTTTCTAACACTATACACAAAAATAACTCGAAATGGAATAAAGACTTAACTGTGAGACCTGAAACCACAAAATTCCTAGAAAAAACCATAGGCAGTAACTTTTCTGACATCAGCCATAACAACATTTTTCTAAATATGTTTCCTCGTAAGGGGAATAGAAACAAAAGTAAACTATTTGGACTATGTCAAAATGAAAGGTTTTGCATAGCAAAGGAAACCATCAACTAAACAGAAAGGCAGTCTACCAAATAGGGGGAGATATTTACAAACCATACATTCAACAAAATATTAGTACCCAAAACATATAACTTCTACAACTCAACCTCAAAAAAAATCCCCAAATAATCCAATTAAAATGAGCATAGACTCCAAATAAGATATATAAATGGCCAACAGACACATGAAAAGACACTCAATGTCACTAATAATCAGGGAAATGCAAATCAAAAACACAATGAGATATAACCTTATACCTGTCAGAATGGTGAGTATCAAAAAGACAAGAAATAACAAGTATTGTTAAGGATGTGGAGAAAAAGGAACACTTTCACACTGTTGATGGGAATATAAACTGGTAGAGCCACTGTGGGAAACAGTATGGAGGTTCTACAAAAAATTAAAAATAGAAATATTATATGATACAATAATTTCACTATTAGACATTTATCAAAAGAATGAAAATACTAATTGAAAAACATATATGCACCACTATTTTTATTTTTATTGCAACATTATTTACCATTACCAATATATAAAAGCAACCTAAGTGTCAATCAATAGACAAATGGATAAGGAAGATGTGGTATACATATAAGTGCATATATACACACAATGAAATATTACAGACATAAAAAGATGAGATTGTGTCAATTGAGACAACATGGATGGACCTAGAGGGTATTATGTTAAGTGAAGTAAGTCAGACTAAGAAACACAAATACTTTATGATTTCATCCATAAGCGGAATCTAAAATAAATAAGTAAATAAGCAAACAAAAAGCAGAATCATACCTATAAATAAAGAGGACAAACTGATGGTTGCCAGAGGGCAGAGGTTTGGGAATGTGCAAAATGGGTGAAGGGGAACAGGAGATAAAGCTTTTAAGTTATGCAGTGAAGTCACAGGAAAAAATACAAAACAAAGGATATACCCAATGATATACTAGTGATGTATGGAGACAGATGGCAGCTACACTTGTGGTGACCACAGCATAATGTATGAACTTGTCATACTGTTATTTCGCACATCTGAAACTAATGTAACACTGTATGTCAACTATACTAAAAAACATATATAATGATAAAATAATTCAAAGAAGACATACAAATGGCTAACAGACACATGAAAAAGTGTTCATCATCATTAGCCATCAGGGAGATTCAAATCAAAACCACACTGAGATACCACCTCACACCAGTTAGAACGGCCAAAATCAACAAGACAGTAAACAACAAATGTTGGAGAGGATGTGGAGAAAGGGGAACCCTCTTCCACTGTTGGTGGGAATACAATTTGGTGCAGCCACTTTGCAAAACAGTGTGGAGATTACTGAAGAAATTAAAAATAGAGCTACCCTATGACCCTGCAATTGCACTACTGGGTATTTACCCCAAAGATGAAGATGCAATACAAAGAAGGGCCACACGTACCCCAAAGTTCATAACAGCAATGACCACAATTGCCAAACTGTGGAAAGAGCTAAGATGCCCTTCAGCAGATGAATGGATGAAGAAGATATGGTTCATATATACAATGGAATATTATGCCTCCATCAGAAAGGAGAATATCCAACTTTTGCATCAACATGGACTGGACTGGAAGAGATTATGCTGAGTGAAATAAGTCAGGCAGAGAGAGTCAGTTATCATATGGTTTCACTTATGTGTGGAGCATAAGGAAAAACATGGAGGACATTGTGAGAAGGAAAGGAAGGGTGAATCGGGGGAAATCAGAAGGGGAGATGAACCGTGAGAGACTGTGGACTCTGAGCAACAAACTGAAGGTTTTGGAGGGGAAGGGTGGGTGGTTGAGCGATCCTGATGGTGGGTATTGAGGAAGGCACGTATTGCATGGAGCACTGGGTGTGGTACATGAACAATGAATCTTGTAACACTGAAAAAATAAAATAAGTATTTGGGGGAAAAATAAAAAAATAAAAATATAATAAAATAATTCAGCAAAAAATTGAAAAAAAAATACTAAGACTTTAGGTCCTTTGCCCTTTGTTTGTTTATTTATTCATTTATATTGAATTAAGTTTTTTAGATATTTTGTTTTGTTTTGCTTTGTTTATTGCTTTTCAAAATTATGTTAAATTAGCCAACATATAGTAAATCATGTTTTTGATGTAGCGTTCAATGATTCATTAATTGTGTATAACACCCAGTGCTCATCACATGTCTTCCTTAAAACCTATTACCCTGTTATCCCACCCCCCACTCCTCTCCTTTCTGTAACCCTCAGTTTGTTTCCCAGAGTCCAGAGTTTCTCATGGTTTGTCTCCCTCTCTGATTTCTTCCCATTTGGTTTTCCCTCCCTTTCCCTGTGGTCCTCCATGCTATTCCTTATGTTCCACATATGAATGAAACCATATGATGATAGTCTTTCTCTGATTGACTTATTTCATTTAGTATAATACTCTCCAGTTCCATTCATATTGATGCAAATGGTGGGTATTCATCCTTTCTGATGGCTGAGTAATATTCCATTGTATATATGAACCATATCTTCTTTATCCATTCATCTGTTAAAGAGCATCTAGGCTCCTTCCTTTGGATATTTTGGATATTAACTTCTTTTTTTTTTTTAGGAAAATGCTGTTTTTATTTTTGATTTCGCTTATGCTTGTGATATGATGATGTGTTTATTTCTAGCTTATTCACGTTTTTTCTTTGAAAGAGGAACTTAATCACAAGAAAAAATTTGGAAGAAATTCAAACACTTGGAAGCTAAAGACCATCCTGCTTAAGAATGTTTGGGTCAACCAGGAAATCAAAGAAGAACTGAAACAATTTATGGAAACCAACAAGAATGAAAACACATTGGTCCAAAACCTATGGGATACTGCAAAGGTGGTCCTAAGGGAGAAATACATAGCCATCCAAGCCTCACTGAAAAAAAATAGAAAAATCCCAAATTCACCAATTAACTTTACACCTTAAAGAACTGGAGAAAAAACAACAAATGAAGTCTAAGCCATGCACAAGAAGAGAAATAATTAAGATTAGAGCAGAGATCAATGAATTAGAAACCAGGAATACAGTAGAGCAGATCAATGAAACTAGAAGCTGGTTCTTTGAAAGAATTAATAAGATCAATAAATCACTGGCCAGACTTATCAAAAAGAAAAGAAAGGACCCTAAAAGGGAAGAGATATTGAATAATACCAAGGGAATAGAAACAATTATCAGAAATTATTATCAACAACTGTATGCCAATAAATTAAGCAACCTAAAAGAAATGAATGCATTCCTGGAAACCTATAAGCTTCCAAGACTGAAAGAGGAATTAATTGACAACCTGAATAGACCAATAACCAGTAACGAGATTGAAGCAGTGATCAAAAATTTTCCAAAAAACAAGAGTCCAGAACCTAACAGATTCCCTGGGGAATTCTACCAAGCATTCAGAGAAGAAATAATACCGATTCTCCTAAAGCTGTTTCAAAAAAATAGAAACAGAAGGAAAACTTCCAGACTCATTCTATGAGGCCAGCATTACCTTGATCCCCAAACCAGGCAAAGACCCCATCAAAAAGGAGAATTCCAGACCACTATCCATGATGAATATGGATGCCAATATTCTCAACAAGATCCTAGCTAATAGGATCCAACAGTACATTAAAAGGATTATCCATCACGACCAGGTGATGCAAGGGTGGTTCAACACTCATAAGTCAATCGACGTGATAGAACACATTAATAAGAGGAGAGAGAACCACATGGTCCTCTCAATTGATGCAGAAAAAGCATTTGACAAAATATAGTACCCTTTCCTGATTAAAACCCTTCAGAGTGTAGAGATAGAGGGAATATTCCTCAATTTCATAGAAATCATCTATGAAAAGCCCACAGCGAATATCATTCTCAGTGGGGAAAAGCTGAGAGCCTTTCCCTTAAGATCAGCAACACAACAAGTCAAAACAAGTCACAACATCACCACTATTCTTCAGCATAGCACTAGAAGTCCTAGGAACAGCAATCGGACAACAAAAAGAAATAAAAGGTATGCAAATTGGCAAAGAAGAAGTCAAACTCTCTCTCTCTTCACAAATAACAGGATACTTTATGTGGAAAACCCAAAAGACTCCACCCCTAAATTACTAGAACTCATACAGCAATTCAATAATGTGGCAGGATACAAAATCAATGCACAGAAATCAGTTGCTTTCCTATACACTAACAATGTAACTGTAAAAAGAGAAATTAGGGAATTGATTTCATTTACAGTAGCACCAAAAACCATAAGATACTTTGGAATAAACCTAACCAAAGAGGTGAAGGATCTATACTAGAGCTACTACAGAACACTCATGAAAGAAACTGAGGAAGACACAAAAGGATGGAAAACATTTCATGCTCATGGATCAAAAGAATAAACATTGTTAAAATGTCTATGCTGCCCAGAGCCATCTTGCCTTTCAATGCCATCCTGATCAAAATACAAATGGCATTTTTCAAAGTACTGGATATTAACTTCCTATCAGATAATGGTTTGCAAATATTTTCTCTCTCTCCATATGTTTTTTATTCACGCTATTGGTTTTTTCTTCAAAGAAACATACAAGGACTGACAGTTATGTGAAAAGTTGTTCAATATCACTAATCATCAGAAAAATGTAGATTAAAACCACAATGAGGGATGCCTGGGTTGCTCAGTCAATTAAGTGTCTGCCTTCGGCTCAGGTCACGGTCCCAGGGTCCTGGGATCAAGTCCCATATCAGGCTCCTTGCTCAGCAAAGAGCCTGCTTCTCCCTCCACCTGCCGCTCCCCCTGCTTGTGTGTTCTCTCTCTCTCTCTGACAAATAAATAAATAAAATATTTAAAAACAAAAACAAAAACCACAATGAGATATCACTCCACAGCTGTTAGAATGGATATTATCAAAAGACAAGAGATAATAAATGCTAGTGAGAATGTAAAGAAACAAGAATCTTAGTACACTGTTGGTGGGAATGTGGTACAGCCATTATGGAAAATGGAAAATATCATTATGGGGCGCCTGGGTGGCTCAGTTGGTTAAGTGGCTGCTTTCAGCTCGGGTCATAATCCCAGGTCCTGGGATTGAGCCCCATATCTGGAACCCTGTTCCATGGGGAGCTTGCTTCTCCCTCTCCCTCTGCCTGCTGCTCCGCCTGCTTGTATTCTCTCTCTCTGACAAATAAATAAATAAAATCCTTAAAAAAATAAATAAAAAATAAAATATCATTATGGATTCATGGGTATTTATTTTATTCTTTTAGTTATAACACAAAACTACTTAATTATTTTGTTGCTAAAATTGTTCCAGCTTTGTTTGGCCATTTGGAGCTCTTTTGGTCTACCTCTATGTCCCTGTGATATGTCCTTTTTTTTTTTTTTCCATTTTCTTACTTTCTGGCCTTACTTACTTTCTTACTTTCTTACTTACTTTCTTACTTACTTTCATGCTTCAGGTTCAGCATGTATTTTTCCTGCCCAGCCTTAGAATCCGCTGAAGCCCTGGTTTCTTTATTGGGCAATAGAACATAGAAACTACCATCTAGGCATTGTATGTGCTCATTGCTACTAGAGTTTGTTGCTTCTAGGCCCTCTTGGTGAACAGAATCAGAAAATATAACATACGATTCATCATTTTTATTCACCCAGTTTTGTAAAAATGCTAGTCCCACCAAATTCTTAGTTTTCCTTCATGAAACTTCATTCCATCTATTCCATATCTTAAACTAGAAATTAACAAAGTTAAATTTCCTCTTCATATTTAACCAGAGATAGTAACATTCTACTTCAAAATGAAATCCTCATGATTGCATTACAGATAGGCTAAGAAGTAAGTGGAATTTGGCAGCTTTAGTGAGCCAAATGAGAGTCTGTGTTGTGAAAAAAGATACAATCTTGCTGACCCAAGAGAGATGAATGATCACACCGGTCCCCCAGTTTTTCCAGTCTTACCCTCCAAAGACCTCATATATGCTGTGCGCTATGTATGACAAGAGCATGGCTACACTGGAGACACATTGCATAGTGCATGAAGTATAGTGAGGAGGTTCCAGGAAACTATCCTGGCTCATCATATTGCTCTTACCTCATACTCCCAGAAGAACTCTGTGATTACCTCCCCTATTATGCTCAGGAACAAAATGCAAAAAATTGGGGATGTGAATCCCAAATGTCTATAGACAGAAAATATTTTGAATATTTGGGCCTTTCTGTATGCACAGCATGCACTGTATCCTCACCATTTTATTCATGCTTTTTAGTCCCCAAGGTTTGTGGGACTTGAAGGCCAAAAGGGGAGAATGCTGATGCTTCTTGGGATTTATTAGGCAGTACTATTTTCTTCTCTCACTTGTTTTCATGTGCAAATATAAGACCTTCAATGCACACCCCTGAAACCACAGTTTTTTAACAGCTCCAGAGATCACATCTTGCAATATCAAATAATTTGTGCTTTATACTTCTATCTGGAATATGGAGAACCTGGCCCAATGTCCCACACTGAGGAGTTATATGTTGATAAGAAAGCAGGTAAACAGAGCAAGATGGTTACTATGGATAGGTGTGTCAACCTCAACAAGCAAATGCACAATAGCAAAATTCCCCAGAAAACATGAGCTTTGGGTATGCATGGGAAGGGGTGAGCCAGCTCAGGTGGGGAAGTCAATAGACATATAACCTTATTTTCACACCCCCATAATTTGATCTATAAGAGAGATATAAGTTGAAATGAAGAGGCTAGAGGGACAGCAAAGAATTGCTAATGGAAGATGCTCTCACCTGGCAAAATGAATTTCTGCTCCCTTCTTTCCCCCACTGTGTGCTTACACCTGATTTGGCACTACTGCCTCTCTTCCCTGACTGTCCCAACCTGCTTATATTTTCACTGGACACCACATTTCCCCAGATATCTTCTCAGACACAGTTGCCAACTGTGGCTTAAATCCAACCACACTGGGCAGTGTGGCCTCTCATCGCTTCAGCCCAAACAAAAGGCTGGACCTAGGGTGAGGAGAGCAGCTGGTGAGGGTATAGCTCATGTTTATGAGGTCAGGAAGACCATTCCTTAGGTGCTGTTGTTCAGGCCATTTGGCCACCAGGAACCCCTCTGGCTCTCTGAGCTCTTACCTCAGCCCTGGTCAACTTTCACAGGATTTTCCATTCCTTGTCTTAAATAGATCATGGGCAGCTGCTCTTGTCATTTTATTCTCTATGTTGCTTAACACCTTGCCAAGCCTCATGTTCATCATTACTTTAAACACTATGAGAAATGTCAGAGCGTGCTGGGTAGGAACACAGAATCAGCTTTGCTATCATATGGGTTCAAACTCTGATTCTGACTTTCAATGGCTATGTGAGTCTGTGAAAATCATTTAACTTCTCTGTACTATTATTTCAACTGTAAAGTGGGGAAAAATAATAGCACTGATACCATAGGGTTCTAATGATGTTTACTTGAGTTATTATACAAAGTCCTAAGAAGAGCACTATGCGCCTCAAAAGTGTTATGGATTATGGAAGTGTTAGGTTCCATGGGTTATGGAAGTGTTAGTTTAGTAACTAACTAAAAGCTGGCATTGCTAACAAGCCTCTCCAAAATCCCAGAGCCGCCCAGGTATAGGAAAGGAGGGAAGTATCATACTTCAGGTTAATAAGTTCAGGCCCAATAGGGGCTAATCATGAAATACCAAAGACCAGAAAATGCCATCCAAAGGGAAGGAATATTTTCCCAGGGTATGATGTTTGAGGGCAGATACATATTTTGAAAACTCTTCCTCCCCTATAAGATCTCACAACTAATCATGTGAAACTAAGGAAACTTAAAAGCGTATATCTAATAACTAAATTGTGAATTATTGGGGCATGGTTAATAATTTCTTCACTGAAAAAATAATTTATTCACTGAACAATCCTAAAGTCAGTTCCAAATTCCAGCTCCCCAAAACACATTAAGTTGTAAAAAGCATGCCCAGAAAGAGGTGGAGGTAGGCAGAAGAGATAGAGATAAATATATTTGAGAATGAAGCTGACAGGGAGCACTTTCAACATCCTATTCATGGTTCCATTTATGCCTTTGCCTCCACAACTTCCATATGGCAATGAGTATAGTTGAAGTCACAGACAGAGTGAAGAATGCTGTATTGACCCATGAATGTTGTTCTGTCCCCAGTAAGACATTTCAGGTCCCAGAGCACTGCCTACTGGCTTCCTCTTCACCCTACCGCCTACCCTGCTACTTGTAGTTCTCTGAATATCATCTTTGTCTTCAACAACCAACCAGCCAAACAAAAAGAGCCAAAAATATAAGTATATTCTCAAATACATGTCTTGTATTGAAATGTTAAGTATTTGGCCCCAATATTTTTAAAGGTAGGATACATATGATATCTATCTATCTATCTATCTATCTATCTATCTATCTATCTACCTATCTATCTATATTTGCCTCACAGTAACTTTCTTTTTTTTCTCCAAATACTTTATTTTTTTTTTTATTTTTTCAGTGTTACAAGATTCATTGTTTATGTACCACACCCAGTGCTCCATGCAATACGTGCCCTCCTCAATACCCACCACCAGGCTCGCCCATCCTCCCACCCCACCCCCTCCAAAACCCTCAGTCCCTTGTTCTGAGTTCACAGTCTCTCATGGTTCTTCACCCCTCCGATTTCCTCCAATTCATCCCTCCCTTCCCTCTCACAATGTCTTCCATGTTTTTCCTTATGCTCCACACGTAAGTGAGACCATATGATAATTGTCTTTCTCTGCTTGACTTATTTCACTCAACATAATCTCTTCCAGTCCAGTCCATGTTAAAATAAAAGTTGGGTATTCATCCTTTCTGATGGAGGCATAATATTCCATTGTATATATGGAC
>CM052896.1:19167985-19206750 GCA_028534135.1 Potos flavus | reverse complement strand
AACTTTTATTTTAACACGGACTGGACTGGAAGAGATTATGTTGAGTGAAATAAGTCAAGCGGAGAGAGTCAACTATCATATGGTCTCACGTGTGGAGCATAAGGAAAAACATGGAGGACATTGTGAGAGGGAGGGGAGGGATGAATTTGGAGGAAATCGGAGGGGTGAAGAACCATGAGAGACTGTGAACTCAGAGCAAGGGACTGAGGGTTTTGGAGGGGAGAGGGTGGGGGGATGGGCGAGCCTGGTGGTGGGTATTGAGGAGGGCACGTATTGCATGGAGAACTGGGTGTGGTACATAAACAATGAATCTTTTAACACTGAAAAAATAAAAGTATTTGGGGAAAAAAAAAAAAAAAGAGGTCCTGAGGGCAGCTAGGGGAAGAGATTCCTTAAATACAGAGGAAGGTCCATCAGAATAACATCAGACCTGTCCACAGAAACCTGGCAAGCCAGAAAGGGCTGGGAGACACAAGGCATTAAATGAGAAGAACATGCAGCCAAGAATACTTTATCCAGCAAGGCTGACATTCAAAATGGATGGAGAGATAAAGAGCTTCCAAGACTGGCGAGGTTAAAAGAATATGTGACCACCGAGCAGGCACTACAAGAAATATTAAGGGGGTTCTATAAAAGAAGAAAGAACCCAAGAGTGACATAGGACAGAAACTTAAATCTATAGAAACAAGGACTTCACAGGCAACATGATGTCAATAAATACTTATCTTTCAATAATCACTCTCAGCGTGAACAGCCTAAATGCTCCCATAAAATGGCACACGGTCACAGACTGGATAAAACGACAGGACCCATCCATATGCTGTCTATAAGAGACACATTTGGAAACTAAAGATACATCCAGATTGAAACTGAAGGTATGGAGAACCATCTTTCATGCCAATGGGCCTAAAAAGAAAGCTGGGGTCGTGATTCTTATATCAGATAAATTAGATTTTAAGCTAAAGACTGTAGTCAGAGATACAGAAGGACACTACATCATTCTTAAAGGGTCTCCTCCAAGAAGATCTAACAATTGTAAATATTTATGCCCCTAATATGGGAGCACCCAACTACATAAGCTAACTGTTAATCAAAATTAGGAGTCATATTGATATGAATACATTAATTGTAGGAGATCTTAACACGCCATTCTCAGTAACAGACAATCAACCAAACAGAAAATCAATAAAGAAACAAGAGCTTTGAATGACACATTGGACCAGATGGACCTCATAGATATTTACAGAACACTCCACCCTAAAACAACATAATACTCATTCTTCTCGATCCCACATGGAACTTTCTCCAGAATAGATCACATACTGGGTCACAAATCAGGACTCAACAAATACCAAAAGACTGAGATAATTCCCTGCATATTCTCAGACCACAATGTTTTGAAACTGGAACTGAACCACAAGAAAAAGTTTGGAAGGAATTCAAACACTTGGAGGCTAAAGACCAACCTACTCAAGAATGTTTGGATCAACCAGGAAATCAAAGAAGAACTTAAACAATTCACGGAAACCAATGAGAATGAAGACACATCAGTCCAAAACCTATGGGATACGGCAAAGGCGGTCTTAAGGGGGAAATACATAGCCATCCAAGCCTCACTCAAAAAAAATTGAAAAATCTCTAATACACCAGCTCTCTTTACATCCTAAAGAACTGGAAAATCAACAACAAATGAAGTCAACTCCATGCACAAGAAGGGAAATAATCAAGATTAGAGCAGAGATTCATGAGTTAGAAACTAGAGATAAAATAGAACACATAAACAAAACTAGAAGTTGGTTTTTTTAAAGAATCATAAGATTGATAAACCAATGGCCAAACTAATCCAAAAGAAATGGGAGAGGACCCAAATTAATAAAATTATGAATAAAAGGGGAGAGATCATGACTAACAACAAGGAAATAGAAACAATCATCAGAAATCATTATCAACAGCTATATGTCAAAAACTCAAGCAACCTAGAAGAAATTGATGCATTCCTGAAAACCTATAAGCTTCCAAGACTGAAACAGGAAGAAATGGACAACTTGAATAGACCAATATCTAGGAACGAGGTTGAAGCCGTGATAAAAAAAACCTCCCAAAAAACAAGAGCCGAGGACCTGATGGATTTCCTGGGGAATTCTACCAAACATTCACAGAAGAAATAATACCTATTCTTCTGAAGGTATTTTAAAAATAGAAACTAAGGAAAACTTCCAGACTCATTCTTTGAGGCCAGCATTACCTTGATCCCCAAGCCAGGCAAAAACCCCATCAAAAAGGAGAATTTCAGACCAATATCCCTGATGAATATGGATGCCAAGATATTCAACAAGATCCTAGCTAATAGGATCCAACAGCACATTAAAAAGATAATCCACCACGACCAGCTGGGATTTAACCCTGGGATGCAAGGGTGGTTCAACATTCGCAAATCAATCAATGTGATAGAAAAAATCAGTAAGAGAAGAGAGAAGAACCACATGGTCCTCTCAATTGATGCAGAAAAACCATTTGACAAAATACAGAATATTTTCCTGATTAAAACTCTTCCGAATATAGGGATAGAGGGAACATTCCTCAACTTCGTAAAATCTATCTACAAAAAGCCCACAGTGAATATCATTCTCAATGGGGAACAGCTGACAGCCTTCCCTTTGAGATCAGGAATATTAAAAGGATGCCCACTCTCGCCACTTTTGTTGAACATAGTACTAGAAGTCCTAGCAACAGCAATCAGACAACAAAAAGAAATAAAAGGTATTCAAATTGGAAAAGAAGAAGTCAAACTCTCTCTCTTTGCAGATGACATGATACTTTATATGGAAAACCCAAAAGACTCCACCCCCAAATTACTAGAACTCATACAGCAATTCAGTAATACAGGGTACTTGAGGCAAGAATGTATCAAAATCCTAGAGAAGAACATAGGCAGTAACCTCTTTGACACTAGCCAAAGCAACTTCTTTCAAGACATGTCTCCAAAGGCAAAGGAAAGAAAAGCAAAAATGAACTTTTGGGACTTCATCAAGATAAAAAGCTTCTGCGCAGCAAAGAAAACAGTCAACGAAACAAACAGGTAACCCACGGAATGGCAGAAGATATTCCCAAATAACACTACAAACGAAGGTCTGATATCTAAGATCTATAAAGAATTCCTCAAACTCAACACTCAAGAAGCATATAATCATGTCATAAAATGGGCAGAGTACATGAACAGACATTTCTCAAAAGAAGACATACAAATGGCTACATGAAAGACACATGAAAAAATGTTCATCATCATTAGCCATCAGGGAGATTCAAATCAAAACCACACTGAGATACCACCTCACACCAGTTAGAATGGCCAAAATCAACAAAACAGTAAAAAAACAAGTGTTGGAGGGGATGTGGAGTAAGGGGAACTCTCTTACACTGTTGGTGGGAATGCAAGTTGGTGCAGCCACTTTGGAAACCACTGTGGAGATTCATTAAGAAATTAAAAATAGAGCTACCCTATGACCCTGCAATTGCACTACTAGGTATTTACTGCAAAGATACAGATGCAATGAAAAGAAGGGCCATATGTACCTCAATGTTCATAGCAGCAATGGCCACAATCGCTAAAATGTGGGAAAAGCCAAGATGCCCTTCAACAGACCAATGGATAAAGGAGATATGGTCCATATATACAATGGAATATTATGCCTCCATCAGAAAGGAGGAATACCCAACTTTTGTATCAACATGGACGAGACTGGAGGAGATTATGCTGGGTGAAATAAGTCAAGCAGAAAGAGTCAATTATCATATGGTTTCACTTATGTGTGGAGCATGAGGAACAACATTGAGGACATTGGGAGAAGGAAAGGAAGGGTGAATTGTGGGAAATCAGAGGTGAGATGAACCATGAGAGACTGTGGACTCTGAGCAACAAACTGAAGGTTTTGGAGGGGAGGGGGTTTGTTGAGCCTGGTGGTGGGTATTGAGAAGGGCATGTATTTTTTTTTTTTTAAGATTTGAGAGAGAGAGAAAGATCACAAGTAGGGAGAGAGGCAGGCAGAGAGAGAGAGGAAGCAGGCTCCCACTGAGCAGAAAGCCCGATGTGGGGCTTGATCCCAGGACCCTGAGATCATGACCTGAGCTGAAAGCAGAGGCTTTAACCACTGACCCACCCAGGCGCCACAGAGGAGGGCACGTATTGCATGGAGCACTGGGTGTGGTGCATGAACAATGAATCTTGGAACACTGAAAAAATAAAATTAAATTTAAAAGAAATAAAGTGGTATGTTGCTAAAACTTCCCTAAAAACTTATTCATTTTATCTAAATTTTAAATAATATTTCTATGGAATATGGAAATTTGGTTGTCTGTTAATTAATTTATTTAGTTAGTTACTTACTTATTTACTTATTTTTAGTAATGAGTAGGCATTCTATTGAATTTTGGCTTCAATTATTTCTTCTTAGATCTATCTATTTTACAGACAAAGAGATCAGTTGAACTGAATAGAGAGCCTAGAATTGGACTTTCAACTCTATGGTCAACTAATCTTTGACAAAACAGAAAAGCATATCCAATGGAAAAAAGACAGTCTCTTTAACAAATCGCATAGATAGCCACATGTAGAAGAATGAAACTGGATCATTTTCTTACACCATACACAAAAATAAACTCAAAATGGATTAAAGCCCTCAATGTGAGATCAGAATCCTTCAAAATCCTGGAGGGGAACACAGGCCACAAACTCTTCAACCTGGCCACAACAAATTCTTTCTGGACATGTCTACAAAGGCAAGTGAAACAAAAAGGTAAAAATGAACTACTGGGACTTCATCAAGATAAAAAGCTTTTGCACAGCGAAGGAAATAGTTGACAAAACCAAAAGACAACCTACAGAATGGGGGGGAAGATATTTGCAAATGTCTTATCAGATAAAGGACTAGTATCCAAGATCTATAAAGAACTTATCAAACTTAACACCTAAAGAATGAATAATCTCTAGTCAAGAAATGAGCAGACGATATGAACACACATTTCTCCAAAGAAGACATCCAAATGTCTTCCATGCTATTCCTTATGTTCCACAAGTAAGTGAAACCATATATGATAATTGACTTTCTCTGCCTGACTTATTTCACTCAGCATAATATCCTCCAGTCCCATCCGTGTTGATGCAAAAGTTGGGTATTCATCATTTCTGATGGAGGCATAATATTCCATTGTATATATGGACCATATCTTCTTTATCCATTCATCTGTTGAAGGACATCTCAGAGAAGGAAGAGCAAAATGAAGGGGGGTGGGAATCGGAGGGAGAGATGAACTATGAAAGACTGTGGACTCCAAGAAACAAACTGAGGGTTTTATGTGGGGTGGGGGATGGGTCGGCCTAGTGATATGTATTAAGGAGGGCACATATTGCATGGAGCACTGGGTGTTACAGGTAAACAATGAATCTTGGAACACTACATCAAAAACTAATCATGTACTACATGGTGACTAACATAACACAATAAAAGATAATAACTAAAAAAAAATAAGATATCCAAATGGCCAACAGACACATGAAAAAATGCTCCACATCACTTGGCATCAGGGAAATGTAAATCAAAACCTCAATGAGATACTACCTCGCACCAGTCAGAATGGGTAAAATTAAGTCAGGAAACAACAGATGATGGCAAGGATGTGGAGAAAGGAGAACACTTTTACACTGTTGGTAAGAATGAAAACTGGTACAGCCACTCTGGAAAACAGTATGGAGGTTCCTCAAAAAGTTAAAAACAGAGCTGCTATACTACCCAGCAATTGCACTACTAGGTATTTACCCAAAGGATACAAACATAGTTGTCTGAAGGGATACCTGCACCCCAAAGTTTATGGCAGCAATGTCCACAAAGCAAAACTATGAAAAGAGCCCAGATGTCATTGTTAGAGGAATAAATAAAGAAGTTGTGTGTGTGTGTGTGTGTGTGTGTGTAATGGAATATTACTCAGGCATCAAAAATAATGAAATCTTGCCATTTGTAAGTACATGGATGGAACTAGAGGGTATTATGCTAAGTGAAATAAATCAGAGAAAGACAATTATATGATTTCATTCATATGTGGAATTTAAGATACAAAACAGGACCATAGTGGAAGGGAGGGAAAAATAAAATAAGATGAAATCAGAGAGATTTCTCTGTAAGAGACTCTAAACTATACAAAGTAAACTAAGGGGTTGCTAGAAGGGAGGATGGGGCAATTGGGTGACAGGTATTAAGGAGGGCATGTGATGTAATGAGCTACTGGGTGTTATATGCAACTGATGAATCACTGAACTCTACCTCTGACACTAATAATGCACTATATGTTAATTGAATTTAAATGAAATCAAATAATTAAAAAATAAATCTGTTCATTTAATTGTTGCTCTTTCTGGCTTCTTTCAAGAATGCCTCACATTTTTATCATTTATATTTTCCTCCATTTTAATAGACATATTAATTAAAATTGAGAATATTAACTTACCAATTTCCTTGATAGCTATAGGAAAAATAATTCCAGTTTAAAATACATGCTGTATAGAAAAGTGCCTATTAGAAGTGTCGACCATTTCCAAATATTAACCATGAAAGTAGCTACTATAATACTACTGCGATTATTTTATGGAAAATACATAAGTTGCATTTTCATGTATATATAGATATATTTTTCAAACTACTAGTGAATGGCATTTTAAACAGACATGGCTGAGAAACAGACTGCAACATCTGGGTGCATATCAAGAGTAATGTGCTTTTGCCACTTTTTCAGTGTTCAGAAAGCTCAATGTCAGAATTGGCTAATTCAAGCTATCAATATTTCTCCAAATTTGCAGGTTAAAATAACTTTTATGAGATAATTATCTAAGTTAGAGAGAAAATAATCAGGAAACATCTTGCTGGAGACAACTTCACCTGTCTTTCTGGAAGGAGGCAAGCCTGACTGGGCAGAAAGAATGTTCATATTGTTGGAGCACCTGGGTGGCTCAGTGGGTTAAAGCCTCTGCCTTTGGCTCAGGTCATGATCTCAGGGTCCTGGGATCAAACCGTGAATTGGGCTCTCTGCTCAACAGGGAGCCTGCTTCCCCCCCTCTCTCTGCCTGCCTTTCTGCCTAATTTTGATCTCTCTCTCTCTCTCTCTGTCAAATAAATAAATAAAATCTTTAAAAAAAAGAATGTTCACGTTGCAGATAAAATGCTGTGTAGACTCCAATCAGAACCATGAGCTCTCCCTTTATCCTTCTCCATAAATGCCCTCCTATGTGTCTGTTTCCAAACTTTGTTTTTAGTAGTTGGATATGGACAAATAGATCTGAACATTGCTTTGAATGAACAATTCTTAAAAACTCTGGCCCCAGTTTTACATGTTTTGGCTTGTAAAAGTGTGAATCACATAACATGTCCTCAGCAGCTGCCCTATCCTAAAGCCAGAAAATGCTTCTAGGAATGAGCACAGGGGATGAGGAGAAGGACTAAGAGGACACAGCTTATACAGCGGGGCCAGTGTCCTTCGTAAGCCACAGCCCTTTTGTTCATGAGAATTTGCTAATGGTTCTTGTTTTCTCAGCCATTAGCTTACTCTTTATGCAATTCCGTATTTCATGAAATTTTTAAATTTGCCGATATCAGAGTGGTTTTGTGCACACTAATGGCACCTTAATCAGAGATTGGCTTAATCCTTTCAAAGCCCCGTGACTACAGTGCATGTCGACAGGGAAACACGTGGTAACAGTGAGTAAATGTTGAGCCATATTTTGTTCTATCTCCATAGAAACCAGATAGAAAAACGTCTATTAGGATACATCGTTTCCAGCAAGGAAGAAAATTGGATGCTCCTTGCTTCTTTCCATGTATCCTCAAATCTCATTTCTACTCTTTTCCTTTAGGGAAAAATGTTGGGAGCATAGGTACAAAGCAATCTATTTATTATACAAATAATATCATGTAGGCTCTGTGAAGATATCTCAAGATTAGGTCCTTTCTTTTCTCCTTCTCACATAGCAGAAGACTGTATTATCAGTACCGATTATGGATTCTCACTTTCTTATTAGAATATGTTATTGCCCCATCTGATATGTAGACATGGGACTTGCTTTTGGAATGTGAGCAGAAATGATGAATGTCACACCCAAGTATAAGCCTAAGAGTCCTTACATGCTTCTGTGGTTTCTTTTGTTCCTCCTGTCACCCAAATGCCATGTCCTTCAACCTGAATGCTAGAAACATGACCCACATCAGACACACAGTCACTCTTTATGTGAAGAAGAAAATAATGTTTGTAATTAGGAATACCAGAGGCTTTGAATTCATTTCTTACTATAGCAATAACTTAGTGAAAACTAGGGAACAAAGAAATCGGCACCAGTTATGAGGTGCCACCAGAAGAAACCACTAAAAGATTCCAACCAGTTCCAAACAATAGGCAGTTACAAAGTTGTTGCTGATGCCTATAAAATGGAGTGAACCATGTTTTTATTAATAAAACATTTTCTAGGGCTTTTGTTTGTGATAAGTCGTTATAAGCTTAAGGGTTTAGGCAAAGAGATTGGGAATGTGAAGCTAAGCAGCATACCTTGGCTGTTACTGGTCACTTTAAAATATATTATATGAAAGAGAAAATTTCAGAAAATAATGTGTGAATCTGACAGCAAGATTGAAAGATGGAATGGTTTATCCTATCTAAACAATGAAAAGTGAAACTGAGAAACAAATGTCAAAATTCAGTGTTAGATCAAAGACCAAATCAAGGGTGTGGCCTTACACTCTTTGTTACAACCTCTGAATTGATTAAAGGAACTTTTAATCGACAATTTTAATTGCATAAACTGTCTCAGGGAACAAAAAAGACTAAGAGTTTATGTTGAGTGAAATAAGTCAAGCAGAGAAAGTCAATTATCATATGGTCTCACGTGTGGAGCATAAGGAAAAACATGGAGGACATTGTGAGAGGGAGGGGAGGGATGAATTTGGAGGAAATCGGAGGGGTGAAGAACCATGAGAGACTGTGAACTCAGAACAAGGGACTGAGAGTTTTGGAGGGGAGGGGGTGAGGGGATGGGCGAGCCTGGTGGTGGGTATTGAGGAGGGCATGTATTGCATGGAGCACTGGGTGTGGTACATAAACAATGAATCTTGTAACACTGAAAAAATAAAATAAAAGTATTTGGGGATAAAAATAAATAAATAAATAAATAATAAAAAAATAAAATATAGTAAAAAAAAAAAAGACTAAGAGTGTGACTTTTTTTGGAGAACTGACTACCTTAAATTACATCAATTTACTTCAGATTACTTTAAGCCACAAGTGGAGCATGTCTTGGAAAGTATTGTGGGTGTTAGTTACTGGCACACTGGAATTATACAGAATAAAAGCTAAACTTGTTTGGAGAGAGCTGTACTGCCAAAGAGCCACCAGTCTGTATTAAAATACCCTGTAGCTATCTGAGACTTAAAATGATCTCTGTGCCTCCAATAATCTTCTTTCCCCCAAAGAGGAAATATTTTTAATGCCCTATGCCAATGTGGCCAGGGAGGTTGATGGAGAATTGTGAACTCCTCAGAAGATAGAACCAAGAATCACAGACAAGGAAAACCTGTTTCAATGGAGCCGACACTGGGACTTAATGAAAGAAGACTGTCTATCAATTAGCTAGTGGGAGTAGAAGGATTTCAGAATTCCTACAGTGAAGCTGAGTGCCTCCCAATCTTCCCCTTTTGGAAGGAGATTCTTCACTGAGATATTCCTGCCTCAACATTTTATGCTGATTGTATGCTGGGCAGACAGCCTTTTTTTTTTTTTTTTTTAATATCTCTGGATAACAAAGAATCAATATAGTCTAGAATGTTATTATGAGATCCAGAACTTTAACTATGATAGTGTGATTAGATGACACTTTGGAGATTAGAGAAGGGAGTGAATACTGCAGACTTGAGGGAAGGAAGTAATATTTATAATAAGGGTTGGACTATGGTAGATTCCATTGTTGTATTCAACTGTTCCTTCCCCACCTCCATGCAAAACAGATATACCCTGTCTCATAGAAATTGGACTTGGCCACAGCACTGTCTTGGGAATATTAGTTGAGGTGGTGAATGCCACATCCAAGTAGATACTTCATCCATCCAAGTGTGTGTGATTACCTTTATTTTTACTAGATAAATGTGATGCATATTTAGTCTGGATTACAGAAAATACATAAAGGAATATTGTAGTTGACCACTATTGATATGTACATGAGCAAGATATAAATGTTTGTGATTTTAAGTTCAATGAATTTTGGGGGGTCTTTGATATTGCAGTATAATATAATGGAAGCCAACTAATATAACTGCTTTATACTTCATATTTTCAGCTTTGTGTTCAGGAACAAAATCTCAGAAAAAGGGACCTTAGCACCTCATTTTGTCTCACAGATCAAGTTTCAGGCATCTCGATCTTTGTGCAAATCTGCAAGTCACACAGATTTTTTGGTTTATTTGTTTTGTTTTATTCTTTTTTTAATTTATTTTTTATTTCTTTATTTTATTTTTTCAGTGTTCCAAGATTCATTGTTCATGCACCACACCCAGTGCTCCATGCAATACATGCCTTCCTTAATACCCACCACCAGGTTAACCTATCCCCCCACCCCGCTCCCTTCCATAACCCTCAGTTTGTTTCTCAGAGTCCATAGTCTCTCATGCTTCATCTTCCCCTCTGATTTACCCCAATACACTTTTCCTTTCCTTCTCCTAATGTCCTCCATGTTATTCCTTATGCTCCACAAGTAAGTGAAACCTTATGATAATCAACTTTCTCTGCTTGACTTATTTCACTCAGCATAATCTCCTCCAGTTCCATCCATGTTGATACAAAAGTTGGGTATTCTTAAGGAATCTCCACACTGTTTTCCAAAGTGGCTGCACCAACTTGCATTCCCGCCAACAGTGGGAGAGGGTTCCCCTTTCTCCACATCCTATCCAACATTTATTGTTTCCTGTCCTGATAATTTTGGTCATTCTAATTGGTGTAAGGCGGTATCTCAATGTGGTTTTGATTTGAATCTCCCTGATGGCTAATGATGATGAACATTTTCTCATGTGTCTGTTGGCCATTTGTATGTCTTCTTTGGTCTGTTCATGTCTTCTGCCCATTTTTTGACTGGATTATTTCTTTTTTTTGGATGGGGGTTGAGTTTGATAAGTTCTTTTTAGATCTTGGCTACCAGCCTTTTATCTGATATGTCATTTGCAAATACCTTCTCCCATTCCATAGGTTGCCTTTTAGTTTTGTGACTGACTGTGTGACTGAAAAAAGGGAAATTAAGGGAACAATCCCATTTACAATTGCACCAAAACCTGTAAGATACCTAGGAATAAACCTAACCAAATAGGTAAAGGGTCTGTACTCTAAAAATTACAGAACGCTTATAAAAAAATTGAGGAAGACACAAAAGGATGGAAAAACATTCCATGCTCATGGATTGGAATAATAAATATTGTTAAAATGTCAATGCTGCCCAGAACAATCTACACATTCAATGCAATCCCTATCAAAATACCATTGACATTTTTCACAGAGCTGGAACAAACAATCCTAAAATTTGTATGGAACCATAAAAGACCCCAAATTGCCAGATGAATGTTGAAAAAAAATTTCCAAAGCTGGAGGCATCATAATGCCTGACTTACAAAGCTGTGATCATCAAGACAGCATGGTACTGGCACAAAAACAGACACATATGTCAATGGAACAGAATAGAGACCCTAGAAATGGACCCTTAACTCTATGGTCAACAAATCTTTGACAAAGCAAGAAAGAATATCCAGTGGAAAAAAGACAGTCTCTTCAATAAATGGTGCTGGGAAAATTAGACAGTCACATGCAGACAAATGAGATTGGACCATACTCTTATAACATACACAAAGATAAACTCAAAATGGATGAAAGACCTAAATGTGAGACAGGAATCCATTAAAATCCTAGACGAGAACACAGGCAGTAACCTCTTTAGCCTTGGCCACAGCAACTTACTGCAAGACACGTCTCTAAAGGCAAGGGAAACAAAAGCAACAAAACTAAAAGAATTAATGTTTTAAAAATGTCCATACTACCCAAAGCAATTTCCAGATTCAATGCAATTCCTATCAAAATACCAACCATTTTTCGAAGAACTAAAACGAATGGTGATAAAATTTGTATGCTATCGTGAAAGATCCCCAAAAGCCAAAGCAATCTTGAGAAAGAACAAAGCTGGAGGTATTACAAATCCAGATTTCAAGATATACTACAAGGCTATAGTAATCAAAAAAGTGTGGTACTCACACAAGAAGAGACACATGGATCAACGGATCAGAAAAGAAAGCCCAGAAATAAATCCATTATTATATGGTTAATTAATTTGACAAAAGATGCAGGAATATACAATGGGGAAAATAGTGTCTTCAATAAATGGTGTTGGGAAAACCAGACAGTTCCATGCAAAAGAATGAAACTGGTCCACTTTCTTAAACTATGCACAAAAATAAACTCAAAATGGAGTAAAGATATAATAAGGAGTTCACATCCAAAATATAGGAGCTGATATCCAAAATATATATGGAACACACACATGACTCAACACCAAAAAAATAAATAATCTGATTTAAAAATGGGCAGATTGGGGCACCTGGGTGGCTCAGTTGGTTGAACCTCCAACTCTTGGTTTCAGCTCAGGTTATGATCTCAAGGTCATCTTGAAATTCTCTCTCCCTCTCCCTCTATCCCTTCCCCCTGCATATGCTCCCCCAAATAAATAAATAAATAAAATCCTAAAAATGGGCAGATAATCTAAATACATATTTTCCCAAAGATGACATACAGACATAAGATATGTCAACACCACTAATTATCAGGAAAATGTTAATCAAAATCGTAATGAAATATCACTTTACTCCTTTCAGAATTGTTAGTATTAAAAAAAAAAAAACACCCAACAACAAAAACGAGAAAGGATAAGTATTGCCAAGGATGTGGAGAAAAAGAAATCTTTGTGCACCGTTGATGGAAATGTCAATTGGTACAATCACCTTAGAAAATAGTATGGAGGTCCCCCCAAAAAATTAAAAATAGAAATACCATATGATCTAATAATTCCACTATTGGGCATTTACTCCAAGGGAATAAAAAAAACTAATTCAAAAAGATATATGCACCGCTATGTTTATAGCAGCGTTATTTACAATAGCCAATATATGGAAGCAATTTAAGTATCCATGAATAATCAAATGGATAAAGAAGATGTAGTGTGTGTATATATATATATATATATATATATATATATATATATACACAATGGAATATTACTCAGCCATAAAAAAGAACGAGGTGACGCTATTCACAAGATTGACCTAAAGGGTGTAAAGCTAAGAGAAATAAGTCAGACTGAAAAAGACTTATACCATATGATTTCGATAACATGTGGAATCCAAAAACAAAACAAATGAATTAATAAACAAATAGAAGAATCAGACCTATAAATATAGAGAACAAACTGATGTTTGCCACAGGGAAGGGGGATGGGGAGAATGGCAAAATGGGTGAAGGGGAGTGGAAGATACAGGCTTCCAGTTAAAGAATGAATAAGTCATGGGAATAAAAGACACAACATAGAGATTATAATGAATGATACGGTAACAGCATTATATGGTGACAGATGGTAGCTAGACTTGTAGTGAGCATAGCATAAGGTATAGAAAAGTGGAATCACTATGATGTACACCTGAAACTAATGTAACATTGTGTGTCAAGTATATGCAAATAAAAAATAAAAGCTATACAAATTCCAATATTAATAATTTAAAAAGATATTGACTCCCAGTGTGATAGCTGGACTTCCTTAGGCCTGACTGGCCTGCAAAACTTTCAGGGCAGCAAACAAGTGTTTAGGCTGCAGGATGATCTCCAGATGCCCCCCAACACACACACATTTACCTGGCAGGAATGGCTGTGGAGAGCAGCTTTTCTCTAGAACAATTTAAGAAAATGGTGCATCTAATTTCAAACATACAGCCTTGGGCTAGGGTTAGTCACACACACTATCCTCTTGGCCGCTCATTTCTGCCTCTGCTTAGAGAAAAATATCTGGGCAGCAGCAGGCTGAGATAAGGAATAGGGCTACTAGGGAGCAGAGCACAGATTTTGTAGATCGTTTTTAGCTCTCCTGAAGGGCTTTCTCGGTTCGGTCCTCCTGAAATTTTATCCCCACAGACCTGAAATCAACCTTTATGAAAGTGCAGCTGCCTCACCATCCCACATCATTTTTCATAGATTGTCAAGGTGAATTATTTTATCCTATATCTAAGCTATATCCCCCAACACATTTCAACACCTGCAGTCGTTTCATGTGTAAACAGAAACGTAAGGGATGACTGAAAGAATTAACCTGAAGTCACACTTAGGACTCTCTCTACAAAGGCTAATTTAAAAAATGTCCCACTAATAAGCATGAGCTCAAATGAGGAGGGGGCAGGCAGAGAAAGGAAACAAATGAACAAGCACTGTCCCTCTAGTCCTTGCCTTCTATGAGTCAAAGGCAGGCATAGATGCAGCACAGAGACCTCACAGGCCCACACCAGACCCTCCTCTCTCTCTCTCTCTCTCTCCTTGCATTCCCCAAACCCTCGACCAACTTTCTCCAGCACTCATCTCAGAAACACAGCTGTTGCCCTAATAGGTCTGATGCCAGGCTTTGTTCATAATCTGCCTCATCTGATTAAAACATCCTTGACTATTAGAGATCTTGTATTTATTCTCTCCCTCTGAAGTCCCTGCCCTGTATACATTGAAACCATCTGGGACCCCACCATATTCAATGGAAAATGTGACCAATGTGGGCAGCCTACCCATTCGGCGATCAAAATTGTTCTTCAGTTACAGTTCCTCAAGTTTATTTCTTGTCCACTTCATGCCATTATAACATATTAGCTGGGTTTGCTTATTCACTAGATTGCTACTTAAGTGAGGTGCTCCCATGGTTCACCCATAAGACAGGCAATGGGTGGGCAGATTGGGATATATATGGGTTCGCTTGTTTGGTCTATATTTAGAGTGACAGCTTATCAGGAGCAAGGACCATGTAAGAAGAGAAGGCAGTGTCATCATCCCTCTGTCCATTCTGTGCTATAATCTTTCTATTTCTTCAACTCTACTCTCCACATCTTCCTCCAGCCAAAAAGAAAAGTAATATTCCATTGTGTATATGGACCACATCTTTATCCATTTGTCTGTTGAAGGGCGTCTTGGCTCTTTCCACATTTTGGCTATTGTGGACATTGCTGCTATGAACATTTGGGTGCATATGACTATCAAAAAGTATGAATACCCAACTTTTGCATCAACTTGGATGGAACTGGAGAAGGTTATGCTAAGTGAACTAAGTCAAACAGAGAAAGTCAATTATCATATGGTTTCACTTATTTGTGGAACATAAGGAATAGCATGGAGGACATTAGGAGAAGGGAAAAATGAAGGGGGAGAAATCAGAGTGGGAGATGAACCATGAGAGACTATGGGCTCCGGAAAACAAACGGAGAGTTTTAGAAGGAGAGGGGTCGGGGGGCAGGTGAGCCTGGTGATGGGTATTAAGGAGGGCACAGATTGCATGGAGCACTGGATGTTATATGCAAATAATGAATCATGGAACACTACATCAAAAACTAATGATGTACTGTATGGTGACTAACATAACAATAAAATAAAATAAAATAAAATAAAATAAAATAAAATAAAATAAAAAAGTATATATTATATCCGCTAAATACATAAATCTTACCTAAATAGCTTAACAAAGTTTTACTCAAGTGGGCGACCATGCAATTAGCCATCTAGACCAAGATATAGAGCACCTCCCAATGCTCTAGGAAGTTCCTTTGTGTCTGGCTAGTGGTCTTCTGAAGTTAAACATTATTCTGAATTCTATCACCTAGATTTGTTTTGAATATTTTTGGTCCTCCCATGAATGGGATCAGACAGTATGTGGTCCTTTTCATTCAACATTATTTCTATGAGATTAACTCACATTATTACGTGTATCTATATTTTTTCATTGCTATGTAGTATTCCATTATGTGACTATGCCAAATTTATTGTCCCCTGTTTGTGCTGATGAACAGGAGGATTGTTTCAAGTTTTTGGATATTACAAATGAAGTTGCTATCCACATTATTATAAATGCCTTTTGATGAACGATAATGTCTCTTGAGTATCGTCAGGATGTAATTTGTTGGGTTACAGGGTCTATGTATACTTAGTTGTGCACCAAATACTGCCAAACCTTTTCTCAAAGTTGCTGTACCACTTTTCAGTCCCACTAGTAGAATACAAGAGTTTAATTTCTTTCATAGCATTGCCAGTCCTTTTAATCATAGTTAGGTGGACATATTGATATCTCTATTTTTATTTATACTTCTCTGATGACTAATAGTGTTGACTATTTTGTATGTTTGTTGGCCATTTCAGTATCATCATTTTGAACTGTCTGATCATGTCTTTTAACAATTTTAAATGTTATCTTTTTCTTATTGATTAGAAGGTATTTAAAAAAATAACTTTTGGTTATAAGTCCTTTTGGGATTCAAAGTTCTTATTTTTTAAATATTTTATTTGTTTGAGAGAGAACATGAGCAGTGGAAGGGGCAGAGAGAGTGAGAGAGGGAGAAGCAGACTTCTTACTGAGCATGGAGCCCGATCTGGGGCTCAATCCCAGGACTGTAAGATCATGACCTGAGCTGAAGTCAGACACTTAACTGAGTCACCTAGGTTCCCCATAAAGTTCTTACTTTTAATGATGTCCAAATCATCAATCTTTAAAAAAAAATATTGCCATAAAATATTGTTTAATAAATATTTTCCTAGTTCAGTGTCATGGAGATGTTCTCTAAGTCTTCATTATGTCTAGAAGCTTGTTTTTATTTTAGCTTTCACTCCTAGAACCCTAACACATTTGGATTTATTATATATGGTGTGACCTGGAGTGGGAAGATACATTTTTTTAACCTGTATATTTATGTATATTGAAAGACTTTAGTACTTCATTTCTGTTCTCTTGCCAGACAGTTTCTTAAAATTAGATGTAGAAATAAGGATTTAACTAAACTCAAATCCTTTCCTTGAGGAACTTCATCAAATTCTCAAAGTGAGTATCTGAAAGACCCACACTCAGCCCTGGTGGGAGTGCCAGAAAGGAATGCAACCATCGAGAAACATACCCAAATCCTTCTCCATAGGGTAGCCACTCTCCACAGGGAAGGACTTCATTTCAACACACGCAAAAAACTTACCCAACCTAGGAACAGGGAACTATTCTCTCCAGCCCTCTCCAGCCTTTCTGTCTCACCTAAGAAAAATAAAACAAAATGAAAACCATATCAACACAGGATCCACAGAAATAGATTTAGAATACCATAACCAACAAAGGGAGTAAAATTAGGTCACAAAGTTGAGGGGAGATTTACTACTAGAAAAGGGATATAAACATTTTGTTAAGGCCACAGCTCTGAAACTCAAGCAAACCAAAAGCTTGATATTTACTCAAGATCATAGAATACTCACCCTCTTTCAGACTTTATGACCACAGCAAGGCAGTCCCAATATAATGAAGTGGATCACAGCTGAAACAGCTGCAAGATACAAATGTTCTAAGTAGTAAGACACAGGGAATTCCCAGAGCTAAAAAAGGAGACAAAAACAAAGTCATAAAGGAATTTGAAGCCTCTGGTACCTATAGCTACAATAAACATTAAACAAAACACAATTTATGGCCAAATTAACACAAACCCTCAAACAAAAATCCTAGTTACCTCAGTTCCTAATAGCTTATATAACATGTCTAGTTTTCAAAACAAAAATACATGCTATAAGAAGAAAAAACACAGGCTGCATAAAGAATTTAATTATCTGAACCAGACTCAGATATGACACAGATGTTGGAATTGTCAGACAAGGAATTTAAAATAGCTATCCTTATAGTAAGGAAAAGTAGACAGTGTGCAAGTAGAGATGGTCAATGTAAGCAGAGATATGAAAATTCTAAGAAAGGAATCAAAAGAAAATACTAGATACAGCAAACACAGTAACAGATATGAAGAATATCTTTGACAGGCTTTTTTTTTTTTTTGACAGGCTTTTGACACCCCTGAGGAAAGAATCAGTGAACTCGAATGTAAGTTAGTAGAAACATTCTAACTGAAATGCAAGGTGAGAAAAGAATGAACAACAAAAAAGTAAACAGAACATTCAGAAAATGTTTGAGAGTAGAAGAGGACATAATAATATGTACAGAAATAATTAAAAACTCCACCAAAAATCTACTAGAATAAAAGCGATGAATTCAGCAGAGTTACAGGATACAAAATCAATATACAGGGAGATCTCCTGTATTTCTATACACAAATAACAAAGTAGCAGAAAGAAATGAAGAAAATAATCCCATTAATAATTGCGTTAAAAAGAATGAAATATCTAAGAATAATTTAACCAAGGAGGTGTACTCTGAGAACTATAAGAAATTGACATAAAAATGAGGTGACACAAATAAGTGGAAAGATTTGAATCTGAACTGAAAGAATTAGTATTCTTTCCATTGAAAGCCTTGAAAGAATTAATATTGTTAAAACGTCTATACTACCCAATGCAATCACCAGATTCAATGCAATCCCTATGAAAACACCAGTAGTATTTTTCACAGAACTAGATCAAATGATCCTAAAATCTGTCTGGATCCCCAAAAGACCCCGAACAACCAAAGCAATCTTGAGAAAGAACAAAGCTGAAAGTATTCTGATTCCAGATTTCAAGATATACTACAAAACTATAGCAATCAAAAGCCTGGTGGTGGGTACTGAGGAGGGCACATATAGCACGGAGCACTGGGTGTCGTACATGAACAATGAATCTTGGAACACTGAAAAAATAAAAGTAATTGGGAAAAAAAATACACTACAGTACCAGCACAAAAATAAACACATAGCTCAATGGAATGGATTAGAGCCAAGAAATACATCCCCTCTTTTATGGTCAATTCCTCTACAACAAATAAGGCAAGAATATATAATGGGGTAAAACAGACTCTTCAATAAATGGGTGTTGGGAAAACCAGACAGCCAAAGAATGAAACAGGACCACTCTCTTATACCATTACAAAAATAAACTGAAAAAGTTAAAGACATAAATGTCAGACCTGAAACCATAAAACTCCTAAAAGAAAATATGGTACTAATCTATTGGATATCAGCCTTACCAATATTTTTCTGGATGTGTCTCCAGTCTAGGGAAACAAAAGTAAAATAAACAATTGGGACTATATCAAAATAAAAATATTTTGCACAGTGAAGAAAACTATCAACAAAACAAAAAAGCAATCTACTTTTTAATTTTTAAAGGAATCTCCACACTGTTTTCCAAAGTGGCTGCACCAACATGCATTCCCACCAACAGTGGAAGAGGGTTCCCCTTTCCCCCCATCCTCTCCAACATTTATTGTTTCCTGTCCTGATAATTTTGGTCATTCTAACTGGTATCTCAATGTGGTCTTGCTTCGAGTCCCCCTGATGGCTAATGATGATGAACATTTTGTCATGTGTCTGTTAGCCATTTGTATGTCTTCTTTAGAGAAGTGTCTGTTCATGTCTTCTGTCCATTTTTTGACGTGACTATGAATTTTTTGAGTGTTGAGTTTGAGGAGTTCTCTGTAGATCTTGGATATCAGCCCTTTGTCTGTAGTGTCATTTGCAAATATCTTCTCCCATTCTGTGGGTTGCCTGTTTGTTTTGTTGACTGTTTCCTTTGCTGTGCAGAAGCTTTTTATCTTGATGAAGTCCCAAAAGTTCATTTTTGCTTTTGTTTCCTTTGCCTTTGGAGACATGTCTTGAAAGAAGTTTCTGTGGCCGAGGTCAAAGAGGTTAATGCCTATTTACTCCTCTAGGATTTTGATAGATTTCTGCCCCATGTTGAGGTCTTTTATCCACTTCGAGTTTATATTTGTGTATGATGTAAGAGGATGTCAAGTTTCATTCTTCTGTATATAGCTATCCAATTTTCCCAGCACCATTTGTTGAAGAGACTGTCTTTTTTCCACTAGATACTGTTTCCTGCTCTGTCAAAGATTATTTGACCATAAAGTTGAGGGTGCATATCTGGACTCTCTACTTTGTTCCATTGGTCTATGTGTCTGTTTTTGTGCCAGTACCTTGGTGTCTTGGTGATCACTTGGAAATCAGGCAACATGATGGCCCCAGCTTTGTTTTTCTTTTTCAACATTTTCTTAGCAATTCAGGGTCTTTTCTGGTTCCATACAAATTTTAGGATTGTTTGTTCCAGCATCTTGAAAAATGCCGGTGGAATTGTGATTGGGATGATATTGAAAGTATAGATTGTTCTGGGCAGTATAGACATTTTAACAATGTTTATTCTTCCAATCCATGAGATTGGAATGTTTTTCCATCTTTTTGTGTCTTCTTCAATTTCTTTCATGAGTGTCCTGTAGTTCCTCGAGCACAGATCCTTTACCTCTTTGGTTAGGTTTATTCCAAGGTATCTTATGGTTCTTGGTGCTATGGTAAATGGAATTGATTCTCTAATTTCCCTTTCTATATTTTCATTGTTAGTGTATAAGAACTAGAGCTACCCTATGACCCTGCAATTGCACTACTGGGTATTTACCCCAAAGATACAGATGTAGTGAAAAGAAGGGCCATAGGTACCCCAATGTTCATAGCAGCAATGGCAATGATGGCCAAACTGTGGAAAGAGACAAGATGCCCTTCAACAGATGAATGGATAAAGAATATATATTCCATATATACAATGGAATATTACACCTCCATAAGAAAGGATGAATACCCAACTTTTGTATCAACATGGACGGGACTGGAGGAGATTATGCTGAGTGAAATAAGCCAAGCAGAGAACGTTGATTATCATATGGTTTCACTTACTTATGGAGCATAAGGAATAACATGGAGGACATTAGGGAAAGGAAAGGAAAGGTGAATTGGGGGAAATCAGAGAGGGGAGACAAAGCACGAGAGACTGTGGACTCTGAGAAACAAACTGGGGGTTATGGAAGGGAGGGGTGTGGGGAATGGGTTATCCTGGTGGTGGGTATTAAGGAGGGCACGTACTGCATGGAGCACTGATTGTGGTGCAGAAACAATGAATCTTGGAACACTGAAAAAATAAAATTTAAAAAAAAAGCAGCAACCTACTGAATGTGAAATGGTATTTGCAAGTGGTATATCTGAGAAGGGGTTAATATCTAAACTATATATAAGACTCAGATCTATGGGTGGGGGGTTGAGGGAGCTTGGTGGTGGGTATTGAAGAGGGCACGTACCGCATGGAGCACTGGGTGTGGTGCATGAACAATGAATCTTGGAACACTGAAAAAAATAAATTAAATTAAAGAAAAAAGAGAACTTATCAAACTCAACACCCAAAAAACAAATAATCCAGCCAAGAAATGGGTGGAAGACATGAACACATACTTATCCAAAGAAGGCATACAAATGGCCAACAGACACATGAAAAAATGTTCCACATCACTTGGCATCAGGGAAATACAAATCAAACCCACAATGAAATACCACCCCACACCAGTCAGAATGGCTAAAATTAACAAGTTAAAAAATAATAAATGAACATGCAGGGAAGGGGAACCCTCTTACACTATTGGTGGGAATGCAAGCTGGTACAGCCACTTGGGAAAACAGTAGGAGGTTCCTCAAAAAGTTAAAAATAGAGCTACCCTCTGACCCAGCAATTGCACTACTAGGTATTTACCCCAAAGATACAAATGCAGTGATCTGAAGGGGCACATGCACCCGAATGTTTATAGCAGCAATGTCCATAATAGTCAAACTGTGGAAGAAGCTGAGATGTCCATCAACATATGAATGAGTAAAGAAGATGTGATATAGGAATATTACTCAGCCATCAGAAAGGATGGATACTTACCATTTGCATCAACATGGATGGAACTGAAGGGTATTATGCTGAGCACAATAAGTCAATCAGAAAAGGACAATTATCATATGATTTCACTCATATGTGGAATATAAGAAACAGTGCAGAGGATCATAGAGTAACAGAGGGAAAACTGAATGGGAACCACAGATGGATTGCAGAGAGAGACAAACCATGAGAGACTTAACTATAGGAAACAAACTGTGGGTTGCTGGAGGAGAGATGGGTGGGGGATGGGGTAATTGGGTATTGGAGATCAAGGAGGGTGCATGATGTGATGAACATTAGGAGTTAAACACAATTAATGAATTACTGAACACTACATCTGAAACTAATGATTCATTATATGTTGGCTAACTGAATCTAAATAAAAATAAATAAATAAGATTAAATATGTACATGAACCCATTTAAATCAACATTAACCCTTTTTATTAACATTAATTAACATTAACCCAAACAAATAACCCTTTTTTTCTTTCACGATTTTATTTAAATGCAATTTATCTCACATATAACGTAGTATCAATTTCAGGGGTAGAATATAGAGATTCATCAGTTGCATACAACACCCAGTGCTCATTACAACTGCCCTCCTTATTGCCCATTAACCAATTGTCCCATCCCCCCAAGCATCTCCCTTCCAGCAATTCTCAGCTTGTTCCCTATATTTAAGAGTCCCTTATGATTTGCTTCACTCTGTGTCTTTATCTTACTTTATTTTTCCTTCCCTTACCTTATGTTCACCTGTTTTATTTCTTAAATTCCATATACAAGTGAAATCATATGGTAGTTGTCTTTCTCTGACTGACTTCTTTCACTTAGCATAATACCCTCTAGTTCTATTCATGTCATTGCAAATGGCAAAGTTTCAATTTTTTTTTAAGTTTCAATTTTTTGATGGCAGAGTAATATTCCATCATATATTTATACTGCATCTACTTTATCAATTCATCAGTTGATAGGCAACAAATAACCTAATTTAAAATATGGACAGAGGCCCTGACTAGATATTTTTCCAAAAAAGACAGATGATTGTTGAACAGACACATGAGAAGATGCTCAATATTTTTAATCATAAGGAAAACATGAATTAAAACCACAATGATATTTTACTTGAACCAGTCAGAATGGCTATTAAGAAAAAAAAAAAAAAAAAAAAAACAAGACCCCAAAGATACAGATGTAGTGAAAAGAAGGGCCACATGTACCTCAATGTTCATAGCAGCAATGGCCACAGTCGCCAAACTGTGGAAACAGCCAAGATGCCCTTCAACAGATGAATGGATAAAGAAGATATGGTCCTTATATACAATAGAATATTATGCCTCCATCAGAAAGGATGAATACCCAACTTTTGTATCGACATGGATGGGACTGGAAGAGATTATGCTGAGTGAAATAAATCAAGCAGAGCAAGTGAATTATCATATGGTTTCACTTATGTGTGGCACATAAGGAAAAACATGGAGGACATTGGGAGAAGGAAAGAAAGGGTGAATTGGGGGGAATTGGAGGGGGATACGAAACATGAGAGACTGTGGACTCTGAGAAACAAACTGAGGGTTTTGGAGGGGAGGGATTTGGGGGGCTGGGTTAGCCTGGTGGTGGGTACTATTGAGGAGGGCACATATTGCATGGAGCACTGGGTGTGGTGCAAGAACAATGAATCTTATAACACTGAAAAAATAAAATAAAATTTAGAAAATACACAAAAAATAAAATAAAAAAATAAACACATACACACAAAAACAAGAGAGAAAGAAAGAAGGAAGGAAGGAAGAGGGAAGGAAGGAAGGAAGGAAGGAAGGAAGGAAGGAAGGAAGGAAGAAGAATGCAAAAATGTTGGTAAGGATTTGGAAAAAAATAAACAACCTCTTTTGCATTGTTACTTAAAATATAAATTGGTGCAGTCACTATGGAAAAAATATGTAGGTGCCACAAAAAATTAAGTATAGAAATGTCATACTACTCAGTACTTCCACTTCTGGATAGTTATCCAAAGAAAATGAAAACAATTTGGAAAGGTATATATGCCCCTATGCTTATTGCAGTATTATATACAATTTCCAAGATATGGAATCAATTTGAGTGTCCATTGATAGTTGAATGGGTAAAGAAGATGTGACATACATGTACAATGAAATATTACTCAGTCATAAAAAATGAAATATTCCCATTTGCAACAGCATAGATGAACCTAGAAATTATTTTGCTAAGTGAAATAAGTCAGACTAAGAAAGACAAATACAATATGATTTCACTTATATGTGGAATTTAAAAAACAAAAACAAAAACAAAAAATGGACAAACAAATTTAAAGAAAAAACATGGGCAGTTTCCAGAGGGAAGAGGCAGGGAGGATAGGTGAAATAGGTGAAGGGGATTACGAGGTACAGACTTCTAGTTATGAAATAAATAATAAATCACAGGGTTAAAAAGTATAGCATAAGGAATATAGTCAATGATATTGTAAAAACTGTATGGTGAGAGAGGGTAACAACAGTTATTGTGATGGGCATTTTGTAATGTATATAATTGTCAAATCGCTATGTAGCATTGTCAACTAAGCTCTAATTTTTGAAGTATAGTTTAGCAGAGAGTCAATTATCATGGTTTCACTTACGTGTGGAGCGTAAGGAAAAACATGGAGGACATTAGGAGAAAGAAAGGAAAAGTGAATTGGGGGAAATAGGAGGGGGAGATGAAGCATGAGAGACTGCAGACTCTGAAACAAACTAGGGTTTTGGAGGGAAGGGTTGGGGGGTTTGGTGAGCCTGGTGGTGGGTATTAAGGAGGGCATGTATTACATGGAGCACTAGGTGTGGTGCATAATCAATGAAACTTGAAACACTGAAAAAATTAAATTAAATTTAAAAAATTATATATATATATATAATAAAATTTAAAAACTATGTGACAATATGGAAAGGTATAACCTGCTCATAACTGGAGTATCAGAATGATAAGAAAGAGAAGAATAAGTATTTGAAATAAAAACAAAACAAAACAAACAAACAACAACAAAAAACCTTACCTAAAAAAGAATAAGGATAGGGATTACAGTGAAAACAACCAACCATTAGTTTGCTTGTGTGTTTGAAAATCTCTGGCTAGGGTAACTAATAAAAAAGAGGGAATATATAAATAATATCACAGATGAAAGAGAGGAAATCACTACTGATTCTATGGCTGTTAAAAGGATAATAAAGTTGTACAATAAAGAATTCTGGGGCACCTGGGTGGCTCAGTGGGTTAAAGCCTCTGCCTTCGGTTCAGGTCATGATCTCAGGGTCCTGGGATAGAGCCCCAGATCATCGGGCTCTCTGCTCGGCAGGGAGCCTGCTTTCCCTTCTCTCTCCCCTGCCTCTCTACCTACCTGTGATCTCTCTCTCTCTCTCTCTCAAATAAATAAATAAAATCTTAAAAAAAAAAAAGAATTCTATGCCCCCAAGTTTGATAACTTAGATGAAATGGATTAATTACTTGAAAGACACAACTATGAAAACTTCATCCAGGATAAATAGATAACTTGAGTAGTCTTATATCTATTAATAAAATATCTTGATAATTAAAATATTCCCCAAAAGAAAACATTAGGATTAGATAGTTTTAGTAATGAATTCTAACATTTAAGAAAGAAATAATACCAAAGTTTTACAATATCTTTCCCAAAATAGAACCAGTGGGAGCACTTCCCAGACCATTTTATGAAGCCAGTATTTTACTAATACCAAAACCAGGAAAATATAGTGTGAGAATAGAAAACTAAAGACAACCTATCTCCCATGAACATAGATGCAAATATCCTTAAGAAAATGTTAAGCAGTGTATAAAAAAGAATACATAGCATGACCAAGAGAGATTAATTCAAGATAAGACTGGTTTAATATTTGTAAATCAATCAATGCAATTCATCATATTAACAGACTGAATAAGAAAAAATGCAATCATATCAATAGAAGCATAAAAAGTATTTGACAAGGGGTGCCCCACTGGCTAGGTCAGTTAAGTGTCTGCCTTCGGCTCAGGGCATGATCCCAGGGTCCTGGGATCGAGCCCCGCATCAGGCTCCCTGCTCATTGGGAAGCCTGCTTTTCCCTCTCACACTCTCCTTGCTTGTGTTCCTTCTCTCACTGTTTCTCTCTCTGTCAAATAAATAAAATAAAATAAAAGTATTTACGAAATTCAATACCTATTCATAATAAAAACTCTAAAAAGAAAACTAGGACTAGAAGAAATTTTCTATTAATAGGTATATATGAAAAAAAATCTACATCTAAAATCTAAATCTAAATCTAACATATAATGGTGAAAGACTGAATGCTTTCTCCTTATAATCAGAAACAAAGCCAGTATGTCTCTCTTATCACTCGTCTTCAGCATTGTATTGGCTGTTCTAGCTAGTGTAATAAGACAAAAAGAAATAAAAGGCATACAGATTAAAAAAGGAATAACTGGGTGTGGTACATGAACAATGAATCTTGGAACACTGAAAAAATAAAATAAAAGTAATTGGACAAAAAAGGAATAAATAAAGATATTTTTTATTCGCGTATGATATAATTGTGTAGAAATTTTCAAAGAATTTACAAGAAAACTTCTGGTACTAAAAAGTAACATAACAAGGCTGCAGGACTGTTTTCCTGTAAATAAAAAATTAACTATTAGAACTCGAAATTTGAAAAATAAATTTACAATAACACCAAAAAATGAAGTATAAATATGTACAGGATTTCTATCCACAAGATTAATGAAGGAAATCAAGTAAAATCTAACTAATTGGAGAGGAATTCACTATTGATAGTATGAAAGTCTCATATTGCTAAAATGTGAATTTTTCCCAACTTGACCTATATAAGTGGAATCCCGGTCAAAACCCCAAAGAGCCATTTTGTAGATATCAATCAACTGATTACAAAATGCCTATTAAAACACAAAAGACCTAGAATAGCCAACACAAAACGGAAGAAAAACAAAGTTGGAGGATTCACACTACCAGATTCAAAACTTAGTATTAACTTGCAGTAATCAAGACAGTATGGTACTGGCCAAACAAACAAAAAACAGAAAACACAAACAAAAACAAAAAACCCCACAACAAACAAACAAACCAAAACAAACAAAACCAAAAAGAAAAACAACAACAACAAAAATAGATGAATATAACAGAATAGAGAGCTCAGGAAAAGACCCATGCAAATATAGTCAACTGAGTTTTGTTGCAAAGGCAATCCAATGGACAAAGAATAGTTTTTCAACAAATAGTGCTGGAACAATTGAACATCCATATGTTAAAATATAAACTTAGAAAAAAGTCTTACAGCATTCAAAAATATATTCAAAATCGATCATAGACCTATTGCAAAACTATACAAATAATAAAATAATACACTGTAGAAAATCTAGGTGACTTAGGGTTTGGTGATGAGTTTTAAATATGGTATTGAGGGTATTGAGGAGGGCACGTATTACATGGAGCATTGGGTGTGGTACATGAAGAATGAATCTTGTAACACTGAAAAAATAAAAGTATTTGGGAAAAAATAAATATGACATCAAAAGGATGTTTCATGAAATAAAAATTTGATAAATTGAACTTTATTAAAATTTAAAACCACTTTGCAAAAAAACACTTGTTAAGAAAATGACAAGTCAATCCTCATACTGGCTGAAAATCTGCAAAACATATATTAGATAAAGTACTTATATACAAAATATGCAGAGATCACTTAAAATTCAACAAGAATAAATCTAACAACCCAAATAAAAATAGGCAAAAGATTAAACAGACGTCTCATCAAAAAGATATGCAGATAGAATATAAGAACATAAAAAAAAATCCTAGCATCATCTGTCATTCAGGAATTACAAATTAAAATAGCAATGAGATACTATTACATCTATTAGAATGGTTAAATTCCAAACAACTGACAAAACCATTTGTGGGCAAAGATTCAGAGCACAGGATCACTCGCTCATTGTTGACATGAAAGCAGAACGGCACAAACACTTTGAAAGATAGTCTGGCAGTGTCTCACAAAGCTAGCCATAGCATTTCCATACAGTGAACATACCTATGTTTTTGACCAGTTGATCTGAAAACTGACATCCATAGAAATCCTGCACATTTTTTTTTTCAGAAAACTTTTTACATAAACTTTTCTTATAATCAGGAAAAACTGAAAGCAATCAAGATGGTCGCTCAATAGGTGAATGCCTAAACAAGCTGTGGTATATCCTCTTTTTTTTTTAAAGATTTTATTTATTTATTTGACAGAGAGAGATCACAAGTAGGCAGAGAGGCAAGCAGAGAGAGAGGGGAAGCAGGCTCCTTGCTGAGCAGAGAGCCCGATGTGGGGCTTGATCCCAGGACCCTGAGATCATGACCTGAGCTGGAGGCAGAGGCTTAACCCACTGAGCCACCCAGGCGCCCCTGTGGTATATCCTTATAATGGAATATTATTTGGTGATAAAAAGAAATGGGGAGACATGTCTTGAAAGTAGTTGCTGTGCCCAACGTCAAAGAGGTTACTGCCTATCTTCTCCTCTAGGATTTTGATAGATTCCTGCCTCACGTTGAGGTCTTTCCTCCACTCCGAGTTTATCTTTGTGTATGGTGTAATAGAATGGTCAAGTTTCATTCTTCTATATATAGCTGTCCAATTTTCCCAGCACCATTTATTGAAGAGACTCTCTTTTTTCCACTGGATATTTTTTCCTGCTTTGTCAAAGTTTATTTGGCAATAGAGTTGCAGGTCCAGATCTGGGCTCTCTACTCTGTTCCACTGGTCTATATGTCTGTTTTTGTTCCAGTACCATGTTGTCTTGGTGATCACAGCATTGTAGTAAAGCTTGAAATCAGGCAATGTGATGCCCCCAGCTTTTTGGGACTTCATCAAGATAAAAAGCTTCTGCACAGCAAAGGAAATAGTTAACAAAACAAAGAGGCAACCTACGGATTGGGAGAAGATATTTGCAAATGACACTATAGACAAAGGTCTGATATCTAAGATCTATAAAGAACTCCTCAAACTCAACACTCAAGAACCACATAGTCACGTCAAAAAATGGGCAGAAGACATGAACGGACACTTCTCCAAAGAAGACATACAGACACATGAAAACAGACACATGAAAAAAAATGTTCATCATCATTAGCCATCAAAAAGATTCAAATCAAAACCACATTGAGATACCACCTTACACCAGTTAGAATGGCCAAAATTATCAGAACAGGAAACAATAAATATTGGAGAAGATGTGGAGAAAGGGGAACCCTTTTACACTGTTGGTGGGAATGCAAGTTGGTGTAGCCACTTTGGAAAACAGTATGGAGATTCCTCAAGAAATTAAAAAGAGAGCTACCTTTTGACCCTGCCATTGCACTACTGGGTATTTATCCCAAAGATACAGATGGAGTGAAAAGAAGGGCCATATGTACCCCAATGTTCATAGCAGCAGTGGCCACAATTGCCAAACTGTGGAAAGAGCCAAGATGCCCTTCAACAGACGAATGGATAAAGAAGATATGGTCCATATATACAATGGAATATTATGCCTCCATCAGAAAGGATGAATACCCAACTTTTGTATCAACATGGATGGGTCTGGAGGAGATTATGCTGAGTGAAATAAGTCAAGCAGAGAAAGTCAATTATCATATGGTTTCACTTACGTGTGGAGCATAAGGAATAACATTGGAGGACATTAGGGGAAGGAAAGGAAAAGTGAATTAGGGGAAATTGGAGGGGGAGGCCAACCATGAGAAACTGTGGACTCTGAGAAACAAACTGAGGGTTTTGGAAGGGAGGGGGTTGGGGGGATGGATGAGCCTGGTGGTGGGTAATATGGGGGGCATGTATTGCTTGGAGCACTGGGTGTGATGCATAAACAATGAATCTTGGAACACTGAAAAAATAAAATTAAATTAAAGATAAAAGAAATGGGGTATTAAGCCCAGCAAAAACATGGAGGAACCTTAAATGTATATCACCAAGTGAAAGAATACACTCAGAAAAGGTAACCTATTGCATAATTACATTTATATAATATTTTGGAAAAGGTAAAACTATGGAGAGGGTAAAGAGATCAGTGGTTTCAGAGGTTGGGAAAGGTGGACCACTGAATAGGTGAAACACAAGGGATTATTTTTTAGGGCAGTGAAACTATTCTGTATGACACTGCAATAGTGGGTATATAACACTTTGCATTTATAAAAACTTATAGAACTGTACCACACCATCTTCTCAACCCCCCACTTTCACAGTCCAAAGCAGTAGGTTCAGAAAAGACCCCGTCCCTATGATCATTTTTTTATTTGAGGAAAATTCATCCTCAGATGCAGACTAATGCGTACTCTTTAGCCAGCACACCCTCTACCCTCTTGTGGAGTTACTACCATCTTTATCTCAAATAGAAACTTGCAGAGTCCTCTGAAAGAGGCCCAATGTAAACATTCATATATTTATAGGTGCTCAGCGCCCTATTCCTGCCCTGAGGCTGACAGAGCTACTGGGAATAAGAGGGTTAATTCAGGAGGGAGGTCAACAGGGAGCAATGCTCAAATTTATCCTCACCCCCTCATGCTTTCAATTACATTTTGTGAAATATAAGTTGTTTTGTTATTCTGTGTCATAATTCCAAGTTGACGAGTTCTGTAAAATTTTGAACTTATTTTATGTCTAAATTTGAGACACGCAAACCCATTCCAAATCTCAGGTCTCTAGTTAAGTGAATACGACAGCGATCACAGGAACTGTGCAATTCCGGTGAAGTGTTTACATCTGGAGCGGTAAGTGAGAAATGGTTTATTAATAATCATGACGCCAATAAGAGGGAAAGAGAAGAGAGAGAGAGATCAGGGAGATGACGACAAACGAACAGCTTCCTCCCCTCTCCTGCGCAAACAACCCCAACCAAGGGATCAGTGCTGGCGCAAGAGCCTACCAGACACTGACTGCAATGCAGAAAGAGGAGTGCGCAAGCACATTCCCAGAAGACCCCTCCCAGCACTGAAAGACACAGGCCCCCACCCTTCCCCCTCTGCCGCTGCAAACACAAGTTGTTCCTTAGTCAGGAGCTTTGTTTTCAGAAACACAGCCTTTTAGTCATAGGCTTGAAATCAGCTTTTACTCAAGAGTCCCAATTTCAAACATTCAAGCTTTACTACACTGAGGAACATAGCAAATGTTAAAAAAAAAAAAAAGTCCCTTCTAGCAGACTAATCACCTTTGTCATCGAAAGGACAAAAAAGAAACACCTGCACAGATATGACACTGGGCTGAGACAAACTACCTACTGTGGCCTCTCCTTGGATAATTATGTAGAATATCATTAACACCCTGTCCCAGTCCTGACCTAGGCATGCTTCTGGGCATGGAGAGGTAAAGTGGGGGAAAGGTTTTCATTGAGCACAATTTGCATTTCTCATTAGGGCCACCTAAAGCTATGTATTTTTTTTTTTTTTTCGTTTTTTCTTTTGAGTTGTTCTTGAAGTCACCCTTGGCTTTATGAAGTTCTTAACTCACCTCTTGTTGAATTCCATCTGCCTTTTAATTCCACATCTTAAACCATAGATGATCAGGGCTTCTCCATTCATCCACACCTGAATCGAAGACCCCCAATATTCCATCCCAAATGTCCACACCCACAGTTGCGTTTGGATGGGGAGCAGATGGGCAGAAAAGCAATTTATTTGGAGCCACTGAAGGCTGTCTTCATAGAAACAGAATAGAAAATGGCTGATGAACGGCTGTCAGCCTAAAGGAAAGAATGGCGGGTTAGAAGGGTAGGCAGAGCATTAGCCCTCTGTATCTCCCTACAATTCCCACCCCTGCTTCTGCTGTGACCCTAAAGGAGACACAAGCACAATGAAGAACTTGCCAGGCATCAAAGAGAGTGCAAGGCCGGAAGCCCCCTCCTCTCAACGGGAGGGCTTACCGCTTGCCCCTCCCTCCTGCACAGCTCCCTCCCAGCTGTCTGTCCACACGTTTGTTCTCAGAAACAAAGCTCTCACAGGCAGAGACCCGCACTCCAGATTTCCAGAGAATACCCCCAATCCTAAACATTCTGTTCAGAGTATTGTCAAACAGTCTGGGATATGACACCTGAAGTACATCCCCGCCTGTTAGCAGCAACAGAATGTTGGGTTTGGGAAACGTGGAATAATGAGCGTGACTGCATTATTTCAGAAACCTTGGTGGAGCTACCTGAAGCTTTAATGATTTATTCATTCAGTCTTCACTGAGACTCTTCTCTCCTTTACATTCTTAATTCGTATTGTCCAGCCCGAGCTTTAAGAGATTTGCTGTCTGAAGCCAGAGACTCTCAAGGTTTTTGTTAACCTTTTGTTCCACATAGGAACCAGAAATCCCTTTAGACCTTTCTGTAGCTGATCAGCAAATTAGGGCAACTTAAGTGGAGGCAATTTAAGTCGGAACAGTTGTAGAATATAAAATAGATGATTAGGGCTCTTGAGTCCAGGACGAAGAATAGGTGGGGAGGGTTAGAATGGAGAAACAGCACAGCCAGCATCTCCCTCAGCCCTCATACTCCTCCCCCAACAGTTTGCCCCTGTGAAAGAAGAAAAGAGCACAGGCACAAAGAGGACCCCTTATGTACAAAGCCCAGCAGGGAGACCCCTCATGCACAAAGAAGACTTCCCCTTGTCTTCTTTCCCCACACCATACCCCGTGCTGCCAGCAGCTGGTTCTCATGCACAATCTCTCCAGACACAAAGTCTGGACACCACATTCTCCGAAGTGCCACAATTTCAAGTATTCTGCATTGGTTTATTCATGTTGGGTGTCTTTTGAATCCTACACAATCATTTTATCTAGGACTTGAGTGTGAAATGAAGCTAATAGAGGAGTAGTGGACATTTCTGAAATGGAAACGACTTTTCCGAACTTACAAAGGTTTTGTTCTATTTCTGATATTGTTTCAGTCCTCTGAGCCATTACTACTCAGTTTGTGAAATTAAAATATCTTTTCCATTTCCAGTTTTACATGGTCTGTAACATATCTACTCTAGGGGACCCAATTAACCCACATTGGAACTCAGCATTCACAAGTATCTGAAGAAATTAACCAGAGAAACTGAGAGGGTCAGTCATTTGAGGCCAAATTCATGTTGCTCTGTAAGAGACATACTACAAAATTTGTCTGTGAAAACCTCAAATTTAGAATGAAGGAGAAGGGGTTAGTTAGGGAGGGAGAACAGAAAACATGCCCACATTCCCATACCTCTCTGTCCCACCCCCACTTCTATAAGGAACTGATACAAAAGAGAAGCCAGTGCTCCTAGAAGGCTCTCCTGAGGTCAGAGGGTCCCCTTTTGTCCCCCTCTCCTTCCCTAGACTCTCCTCAGCACTCTGACACTGGTGGTTTTATCTTTATAAATAATGCCTGTACAGAATGTGCCATTATGCCAGATTTCCCTTCGATAGCCCTAATTTTAATCATTTTGCCTTGTACCTGGCCACACATCCATTCTCAATACCCTAGCAATAAGGAATGCAGCCAAGAGCACAAAGCACAAATTTATGAAGGTAAGGCATTGCTACCTGTTTTTCTCTTTAGTTTTTATGATGCATTCTTATGCTGTCAAGCTCTTAACCCACTCTTTGTCAAAGCCCTACAGCCTTTTCATTGTGTTAAACATCCACCAACGCACCCCCCACACATATAGACACACATGCTTGCAGAATATGAGGACTTAATCTTTCCTTCTACACATAAATCAGTGATCTTAGTTGTCTCTTTCAAATCCCAGGGACCTGCAATTACATGTAGGAAGATTAGTGGGATGGCAGAATGAGGTAATTCTTGAGAAGTAAAGCTTAGTCTAGTCTCTTCAGTAAGACACCAAAAAGTGGCTCATCAAATACAGGGAGCTCAGAGAAAGGGAGTAACAGACAGACAGAAAAGGTCAAGATCCATCCGTTGCCACTGCTAATACTATTGCTGAATACTAAAGGGCATTTGCACAGAGTGAGACTCTATAAGGAGGTACAAAGAGATGATGGAAAGCTGTAACTTGAAAAATTCCCAGAGTTCAGAAAGGAGTATGAGATATTTGAGTTATGACCAGGCAAAGTAGTCTTTGACAGGCACCTGGGACATTACATAAAGATACCAGAAAGGGCATACATTAATTATAGTGATACACCATCCCTAGAATAAAGCTACTCTAGATCTGCCACAGCAAAGAAGCAGAAAAATAAGATCTGTAACTAGGAGAAAAGTCACTTAAACTAAATAGAGTTAGAAATTATAGGGGTGATGGAATTAGCAAACAATGAAATAACAAACCACATTTTAAACCTATGTTGCAATTTGAACATAAAAGAAAAAAATGGAACTTTTAGAGCTGGAAAGTACAACTGAAGTGAAAATCTCACAGGACAGGCTGAAGATTAAATACTGAAAAAAATGACAAGAGTAATGAAAAATATTACAATAAAAACTATCCAAACACAGGAATAGAGATTAAAAACAAAACAAAACACAGAGACTTATGGGACTATGGGTGAAAAGACAACATACAGAATGGGAGAAAGTAATTGCAAACTACCTATCTGATAAGGGGTTAATATGAAAAATATATAAGGAAGTCATACAACTCAATATTTTAAAAAACACAAATTAATTTTAAAAATGGGCAAAGATATAACTTGATATTTTTTTGAAGGCCAATATCCAAATGACCAACAGGTACATGAGAATGTGCCCAACATCACTGATCATTTAATTTGAAAAACAAAATAACACCATAAGGTGCTATCACCTCATACCTGTTGTGATGCCTATTTTTTTTAATTTTATTTTATTTTTTCAGTATTTCAAGATTCATTGATTATGCACCACACCCAGCGCTCCATGCAATACATGCATTCCTTAATACCCACCACCAGGCTCACCAAACCCCCCACTCGCCTCCCCTCCAAAACCCTCAGTTTGTTTCTCAGTCCACAGTCTCTCATGCTTCGTCTCACCCTCTGATTGTTGTGATGGCTATTATCAAAAAGGCAACAGATACAAAATGTTGTCAGTGATGTGGAGAAAAGGGAACCCTCATGCAACGTTGGTGGGAATATAAACTGGTGCAGCCACTATGGAAGACAACATGAAGGTCCTTAAAAATTAAAACTGAAGTACTGTATGATCCAGCAATTCTACTTCTGGGTGTATATCCAAAGGATAAGAAATCACTTTCTCAAAGAGATATCTGCACTGCCATGTTTATTGCAGTATTATTTATAATAGTCAAGACATGGAAACAACCTATGTGTCTATCAATGGATGATGGATATATGTAATGGAATATACATAATGGAATATTATTCAGTTGTAAAAAGAAGAAAAACCTGCCATTTGTGACAACATGGATGAACCATGAGAGCATTATACTAAGTGAAATAAGTCAGACAGAGAAAGGCAAATACTGTGTGATATCACTTATACATGAAATCTAAAGGAAAAAAAAAAACCCAAAACCGCAAAAAACGAAAACAAAAACAAACTAAACACACTCATAGAATCAAAGAACACATTGGATGTTTCCATTATAGAAGATATTATGGGCCATATATACAATGGAATATTATGCCTCCAACAGAAAGGATGAATACCCAAGTTTTATATCAACATGGATGGGACTGGAAGAGATTATGCTGAGTGAAATAAGTCAACAGAAAGAGTCAATTATCATATGGTTTCACTTACGTGTGGAGCATAAGGAAAAATATGGAGGACATTGGGAGAAGGAAAGGAAGGGTGAATTGGGGGAAATTGGAGGGGGAGACAAACCATGAGAGACTGTGGACTCTGAGAAACAAACTGAGGGTTTTGGAAGGGAGGGGGTTGGGGGGTTGGGTGAGCCTGGTGGTGGGTATTGAGGGCACATATTGCACAGAGCACTGGGTGTGGTGCATGAACAATTAATCTTGGAACACTGAAAAAATAAAATTAAATTTAAAAAAGAAAGATAAAATACATTATGGATATTTCAGGTTTCAAGATTTTTATTCCCTCCAGTAATAGGGGCAATTCCAATTAATGTTCAATACCAAACCAGTAATTGTTTCTCAAATGGTTTTAATATACCACCATGTCTGGGAATCAGAATCCAACAATCAGCAGATTTTGCCATAAATTTTAGTTTACATAAATGTGAATTAAAGCTGCATTCAAATTGTATCTGAATATAGATCATAATGGGCAAAAAGCATTGCTTAAGCCACCACTTTTAGCAATGTGAACATAATTTGCCATTGTTCAGGCTCCCATTTTAATATGTCCTTCTGGGTAGTTTTATGGGTAGGAGTTAGTAACATTCTCAGATTAGAATATGTGCCATCCAAAATCCTGATTAATTTGCTGGACTAGCATCCCTGGAGACTTGAAGTTAGGTTTCTCATTTTTTTTTTCTTTTTCTTTTGGTTCAAGTTTGTATTTAAATTCTAGTTGTTTAACATAAAAATGTAGTATTGGTTTCAGGAGTAGAATTTAGTGATTAATCACTTATTTATGATGCCCAGTGCTCATCACAAGTGCCCTCCTTAATACCCTTCACCCATTTAGCCCATCTCCCTCAGCCCCCTCCATCAACCTTCAGTTTGTTCTCTATAGCTAAGAGTCTCTTATGGTTTGCCTCCCCCTCTTTTCTTCCCTTCCCTTACGTTCATCTGTTTTTTTTCTTAAATTCCACATATGAGTGGAATCATATTGCATTTGCCTTTCTCCGAATGACTTAGTTTGCTTAGAATAATACACTGTAGCTCCATCCACATCATTGCAAATGGGAAGATTTCATTCTTTTTGATGACTGAGTAATATTTCATTATATACATATACATATCGCTGATTTTTAAAAATATTTTATCTATTTATTTAGAGAGAGTATGGGTGGGGAGAAGGGAAGAGGGAAAGAGAGAATTGCAAGGAGATTCCATGCTGAGTGTGGATCCCAACATGGAGTTTGACCTCATGAACCTGAGATCATATCCCAAGCCGAAATCAAGAGTCAGAAGCTTAACCGACTGAGGCACCTAGGTGCCCCTATACTGCATCTTCTTTAACCATTCATTAGTCAGTGGACATTTGGGCTCTTTCTGTCATTTGGTTATTGTTGATAATGCTGCTATAAATATCAGGGAGCATGTGCCCCTTCAAATCTGTATTTTTGTATCCTTTTGGTAAATACCTATGAATGCAATTGCTGCATCATAAGGTAGTTCTAATTTTAACTTTCAGGAACCTCCATACTATTTTCCAGAGTGGCTACACAGTTTGCATTCCCTCCGAAAGTGTAAGAGAGGAAAAAAAAAAGTGTAAGAGGGTTCTCCCTTCTCCACATCTTTGCCAACATCTGTTGTTTCCTGCATTGTTAATTTTAGCCATTCTGACAGGTGTCAAGTGATATCTTGTTGTACTTTTAATTTGTAGTTCCCTGATGATGAGTGATGTTGAACATCTTTTCATGAGTCTGTTAGCTATCTGTATGTCTTCTTTGGAAAAATTTCAATTCTTGTCTTCTGCCCATTTTTTAACTGGATTTTTTGTTTTATGGGTGTTGAGTTTGATAAGTTCTTTATATATTTTGGATACTAACCCTTTATCAGATATGTCATTTGCAAATAAATTCTTCCATTCTTCAGGTTGCCTTTTTTTTTTTTTTTTATTGTTTCCTTCACTGTGCAGAAGCTTTTTAGCCTTATGGAATCTCAATACTTCATTTTCAGTTTTGTTTCCCTTGACTCCAGAGATGTGCCCAATAAGAAGTTACTATGGCCTATGTAAAAAAGGTTGCTGGCTGTGTTCTCCTCTAGTGATAATGTCTATACTTCCTAAAGCAATCTACACATTTAACGCAATCCATATCAAAATACCGCCAGCACATTTTGCAGAGCTGGAACAAACAATCCTGAAATGTGTATGGAAGCAGGTACATGAACAATGAATCTTGTAACACTGAAAAAATAAAAGTATTTGGGGAAAAAAATCCCAAAATAGCCAAAGCAGCATTGGAAAAGCAAATGAAAACTGGAGCCATTACAATTCCAGACTTCAAGCTACATTATAAAGTTGTAGTCATCAAGATAGTATGGTAGTGGCACAAAAACAGACACATAAATCAATGGAACAGAACAGAAAACCCAGAAATAGACCCACAACTATATGGTCAATTAACTTTCAACAAAGTAGGAACGAATATCCAATGGGAAAAAAGACAGTCTTTTCAACAAATGGTGTTGTGAAAACAGGACAGCAACATGCAAAAGAAAGGAAAGGGACCACTTTCTTACACCATACACGAAAATAAAGTCAAAATGGATGAAAGACCTAACTGTGAGACAGGAAACCATAAAAATCCTATAGGTTTCTCATTCTTATTTTTGCCTTCTAGCTTTAAAAATCCCTCTAAACTAGAGTAAACATAAATAATTTGTTTAGAACTCTTCAAAGTTGTGGTCCAGTGAAGCACCCCATTTGTTTACCTGACCTTAATAGTACTATGGTAAGACCTTTGCAATGACCCCCTCATTGTCTGCTTTATCCATTAATTCCTGAAGAATCATTTAAAGGTTTCCATCCTTTTGGGACAAGTCCCTTGATTATTCTCTCCCTTTATTTATTTACTTATTTTTTTTCCTTTTGGGACAAGTCCCTTGATTATTCTCTCCCTTTATTTATTTACTTATTTTTTTTTTTTAGTGGATAATTTTCTTAGCTTCTTTAAGGCCCATAAAGAGCAGGTGAGACAAAAAAAAA
>CM052896.1:19150475-19167485 GCA_028534135.1 Potos flavus | reverse complement strand
TTCTTTCTTTCTTTCTTTCTTTCTTTCTTTCTTTCTTTCTTTCTTTCTTTCTTTCTTTCTTTTTCTCTTTCTCTCCTCCCTCCCTTTCTCCCTCCCTCCCTCCCTCCCTTCCTTCCTTCTTTCCCATTCTTTCCTTCTTTCATCCCATTCTTTCCTTTCTTCCCTTTCTTTCCTCTCTTCCTTCCTTCCTTCCCAGCTCTCTTAACTCCTCCCCCTCCCTCCTTCCCCCTTCCTTCCTTCCTTCCTTCCTTCCTTCCTTCCTTCCTATCAAATGAAACAACTACTTCACATTGCCTTCCTTATTTTCAATAGTTTCTTGGTTTTGAGACCCCAGATCCACTAGATTACCTTCTTGGTGACCAGAGGTTATTCTAGAATAATTTCCCTTTTATTGACTACCCTTAGGCTAGTGGCTATAGCTAAAACTGCCCAAAATTCAAGCTTAGTACAGGTCCAGATTCTGCTCAACAATATCTTCTACTTAATTTTAAATGTTTCCTTGATTTACTTGAGAGAAGAGAGAGAGGGAGGGAGAGAGACAGAGCAAGCACAAGTTGGCGGGGGAGGTGCAGAAGGAGAGGAAGAAGCAGACTCCCCACTGAGAAGGGACTTGATTTCAGGACCCAGAGATCATGACTTGAGCAGAAGGCAGATGCTTAATGACTGGGCCACCCAAGTGACCCTCCCTTTACTTAATTTTAGCTATCGCCAATAAAAAAAAAAATACCAAGGTATTGTATAATTTAGATTTTTAAACTTGGTTTGCATTTCCTTAGGTATCCAGTGAGCCAACTTTTAAGGAGTTGGTTCTATCATTTCTTTTTTTTTTTTAATTGGAAAACATTCTCCCCCCCCCCCCCAAATCCTGTTAGTAACATTTTGCCTCCAGTAAGGGATCACAAAAGAGCTGTTGTATCATTACGGGTCATCTGGTAGCCACTCATGCATCTAATGTTTTCTATCCCTTGCTTATTTCTACATCCTTTTCCCAAATAATGCTTCCGAAATGTTTCAGTCAGTCAGAGTCATTCTTGTGAATCCCTCCTTTAGTACAAACTTGAAAACTGGGTTCCCAATGCAACCCCCAGTCCTGACGATTCACTAAGACTCACAGGACTCAATAAAGTTATTATACTCACAGTACGGTTTATTACAGTGAAAGGAAACATTAAAATCTAAAAAAGGAAAAGGTACATGGGGTGAAGTCCAAAAGAAACAAATGCAAGCTTTCAGGTGTCCTCTCCTAGTAGAGTCACCTGATATGCTTAATTCTCCCAGCAACAATGTGTGACAATTTGTGTGAAATGTTGTCAACATGAAAAGTTCAACTGAACCTTGTTGTCCAGTTTTTCTTGAAGGTCACTGATATAGGCATGTAGCTCCTGCATTACTGACCACAACTACTCGAGCTCCAGTCCCCCACAGCAAAATAAGGAATTCACCATAAATCACATTGTTAACATAAACTATCTGATGAAACTGACACTATGGGAGACAAGGCCTCCATACAAAAACACTGTCATGAGGTAAGATATCCCAAGGTCTTAGAGAGATCATCTTCCAAGACCAGGCTGAGGGCAAGTCATGAAGACAGGTCTTAGAAATATTCAGGTCTGAACATCCCAAGACTACTGAGTTAGTCCTTTCATGCATACTCTTTAACTGATATTGTCAAACCCTACTTACCATTTTTAAGGAGGGTATGTGTTGTAATGAGGACTGGGTGCTATAGATAACTAATGAATCATTGAACACTACATTAAAAACTAATGATGTACTATACAGTGGCTAACTAAACATAATAAAAACAAACAAAAACAAAAACAAATGTTATAGAAATATAACAGCAAATAAAATTACAGATCAATTTTCCCCATGAACATAGAAGCAAAAATATATAACAAAATAGAAATGGAGGTAGGTGGGGGGATGGGTTAAATAGGTGATGGGGATTAAAGAGTACTTTTGTTGTGATGGGCACCAGATATTGTATGGAAGTGCTGAATCACTATATTGTACACTAATATCACACTGTATGTTAACTAACTGAAATTTATTTATTTTTAAAAGATTTTATTTATTTATTTATTTGACAGAAAGAAAGCTCTCTGTCAGATAAATCAAGTAGGCAGAGAGGCAGGCAGAGAGAGGGGGAAGCAGGCTCCCTGCCGAGCAGAGAGGATGCAGGATTGGATCCCAGGACCCTGAGATCATGAGCTGAGCTGAAGGCAGAGGCTTTAACCCACTGAGCCACCCAGGTGCCCCAAACTAACTGAAATTTAAATAAAAAACTTAAAAATATATTAGTAAATTGAATCCAGAAATATTTAAAATGTCTAATACACAAGGAACAAATAGAATTTATCTCTGAAATGTAAGCTTGATTGCACACATAACAATCAATCAATGTAATTTACCATGTAAATATAAGAAATGAGAAGAATTATATAATGATCTCAGTAGATGCAGGGAATTCATATGACTAATCAGACCCATTTATGATAAAACTTGTCAACAATCTAGGAATAGAAGAGAACTTCCTCAACTTGATAAAAAGCATCTTTGAAAAACCTACACATAGCATCATACTTAAGAGACACAAATTGAATGCTTTCTTCTTAAGATAAGAAAAACGAGGATGCCCTTTTTTACCACTTCTATTCAACAGTATATTCTACACTCTCATCACTGCAATCAAGAAGTAAAAGTAAATAAAATCTGTGCATATTAGAATTTAACAGGTAAAACTGCCTTTTTTATGTAGATGAAATGTTTACCTCTGTAGAGGGCCTTTTTCAGAGTAATCTACAAAAACTACTAGAATTAGTGAGTTTAGCAAGGTTGTGTGATCAAAAAACATACAAAAAAATTTATATCTATATATTAACATTGAAAAACTTGAAAAGCGTAATTTAAAATAGCATGTAGAATGACATTAACATATCTTTTTAAAATTTTATAATAAATTTAACAAAATATGTGAAAAGTCCTATATCAAAACCCACAATTCATTGCTAGGATAAATTCAAGATGACCTAAATAAATTCATGCATTGGAAGACTCAGTCTTACTAAGATGTCAAGCCTCTGAAATAGATCTATAGTTTCAACATAATCCAAAATAAATCCTAGTAGGTTCTTTTGGGGGGAGGAAATTTTTGAACTATTTCTAAAATCTACATGAAAGTACTAACATATTTGAAAAAGTTAAACTGAAGTGTTATAGTAATTGAGTTTGTTATATGCCTAAGGATAGACATATAGATGTTAATAAATCAGAATACATCCAGCAATAGACCCACACATGTATGGTCAATTGATTTTTGACAAAAGTGCCAAGTTAACTCAATAAGGTAAGAATAATCTTTTCAACAATTTATGCTGGAAAACAACAGATAAACCTCAAATGTATTTCTTCTACCATACACAAGTGACTTAAGATAAATCTGAGCCCTAAGTGTAAGAAATAAAACTATAAAATTTGGAGAAGTCAGAGAAATAAATCAACAGGCAGGAAAAAATACTATGTAACATTACCTCACCCTAACGTCCACCAGTAAATCAAACCCAGAAGGGGCCCCACAGCCTGAAGGACATGCATGCGTAGAGCTTGCAGATTCCTGGCAGAACTTTACTGCACAGTGCTGCTCCTTCTCACATTCCAACAGCTTGGGCCACTTTAACCTAGAAATCAAGTTTTCACAGATGGAGTTGGGTAACAGATTTCTTGGGGAAAATCTCAGTTTTAAATTGAATAGTGTCCACTCCAAAAGATTTGTCCAAGTCCTGAGCCCCTAATACCTGTGAATTTGACCTTATTTGGAAATAGGGATTTTGCAGATGTAATTAAATTAAAGATTTGGTATAAAATAATCCTGTATAAGATTTAAAAAAAAAAGCCTGCAATTACTGGCATGAAGGGATGAAATGATATGTAAAACATAGAAACACACAGGGAAGAAGGCAATGTGAAGAGGGGAGCAGAGATTGAAGTGCTAGAGTTAAAAGACAAGGAAAGCAAGGATTGCTGGCAACAACCAGAAGTTAGGAGAGAGGCAAGAGAGGATTATACCCCAGAACCCTGGAAAGAAACCACCGTGCCTACATCTTGATTTTGGAACTTTGGTCTACAGAACTATGAGAGGATACATTTCTGTTGTTTTTGCAAAGTTTGTTGTAATTTGCTATACAGATCTAAAAATTATATACCCGATAAATTTATATGGATTTCCTGAAAACTGCTCACCTTATAAAGAGTTCTTTGCACTGCCAAATTCTAACCTCTTTTTCTTTTTTTATTATTATTTTTTATCATGCTATGTTAGTCACTACACAGTATGTAGTGTATATAATGCAGTGTTCCAGGATTTATTGTTTATGTATCACACCTAGTGCTCCATGCAATATGTGTCCTCCTTAATACCCATCATGGGGCCAACTCATCCTCCCACTACCTCCCCCCTAAAACCCTGTTTGTTTCTCAGAGTCCACAGTCTCTCATGCTTCATCTCTCCCTCCAATTTCCCCCCTTCGTTTTTCCCTTCCTCCCTGCTATTCCTTACATTCCACAAGTAAGTGGAATTAAAAATAGAGCCACTCAACCTCTTTTCCATTGTATATCTCAACTCGTTTAATAAGATGGTGTTGGATGTTGTATTTCCAAAGTTCTTTACATATTTATGTAAGTTCTTTGTATACTAACCTTTTATCAGATATGTCATTTGAAATTATTTTCTCCCATTCTGAAGGTTGCCTTTTAGTTTTGTTGATTGTTTCCTTTGTTTTGCAGAGGCTTTCTATTTCATGGGTCCCAATAGTTTATTTTTGCTTTTGTTTTCCTTACACTGGATACATGTCTAGAAAGAAGGTGCTGCAGTCAATGTCAAAGAGGTTACTGCCTGAGTTCTTCTGGGATGAGAATGGTTTCCTGTCTCGCATTTCAGTCTTTAATCCACCTTGAATTTGTTTTTTGTATGGTGTAAGAAAGTGGCCCACTTTCATTCTTTTGCATGTTGCTCTCAGTTTTTCCAACACCATTTACTCAAAAGACTGACTTTTTCTATTGGATATTCTTTCCTCTCTGTTGAAGATTAATTGATGACATAGTTGTGGAATCATTTCTGGGTTTTCTGTTCTATTCTTTTGATCTATGTGTCTATTTTTGTGCCAGTATCATAAAGCGTGATCACTACAGAACAACAACAACAAAAAATCCAAGTAAACCAGTTAAAAAATGGGCAGAAGACATGAATTCAATTTTTCCAAAGAAGACAACAGATGACCAGCAGACACATGGAAAGATGCTCAACATTGCTGATCATCAGAGAAACACAAATTAAAACTACAATGAAATATTACCTCACACCTGTCAGAATGGCTAAAATTTACAAAACAGAGAACAACAGGTGTTGCCAAGGATGCAGGGAAAGGGAAACCCTCTTACGTGTTGGTGGGGATGCAAACTGGTGCAGCCACTCTGGAAAATAGTATGGAGGTTTCTCAAAAAGTTAAAACTGGAACTCCTCTATGACCCAGAAATTGCATTACTGGGAATTTAACCAAAAGATACAAAAATACTAATTCAGAGGGATACATACACCCCAATGTTTATAGCAGCTTTATCAATAATAGCCAAATGATGGAAAAAGCCGAAATGTCCATCAATTGATGAATGGATTAAAAAGTGGTATATAGTAGGAGGGGCAAGATGGTGGAGAAGTAGGAGACCCGGTTCCAATCAGTCCCCTAAAGTGAGCTAAATATCTACCAGAACACTCTGAACACCCACGAAAACAGCCTGAGATGTAAGATTATACACTTCTGAAGGCAGAAAGGACACTTCCCAAGATTAACGAATCTAGAAAGACCTCCAGACACTTGATTGTGAAATTCATGCATCATAATTTTAGACAAGAGGTCCTAAGGGCAGATAGGGGGAAGAGATTCCTTACATACAGAGGAAGTTCCATCAGAATAATGTCAGACCTGTCCACAGAAACCTGGCAAGCCAGAAAGGGCTGGCAAGACATATTCAGGGCACTAAATGAGAAGAACATGCAGCCAAGAATACTTTATCCAGCAAAGGCTGACATTAAAAATGGATGGAGAGATAAAAAGCTTCCAAGACCAGCAAAGTTTAAAAGACTATGTGACCACCAAGCCGGTACTACAATAAATATTGGGGGAGGGGGTTCTATAAAAGAAAAAAGAACCCAAGAGTGACATAGAACAGAAACTTACAGAGACAATCTATAGAAACTAGGACTTCACAGGCAACATGATGTCAATAAAAACTTATCTTTCAATAATTACTCTCAACGTGAATGACCGAAATGCTCCCATAAAATGGCACAGGGTTGCAGACTGGATAAAATGACAGGACCCATGCATATGCTGTCTACAAGAGACACATTTGGAACCTAAAGGTACATCCAGACTGAAAGTGAAGGGATGGAGAACCATCTTTCCACCAATGGGCCTCAAAAGAACGCTGGGATAGTGATTCTCATATCAAATAAATTAGATTTTAAGCTAAAGACTATAGTCAGAGATACAGAAGGACACTACATCATCCTTAAAGGGTCTATTCTCCAAGAAGATCTAAAAATTGTAAATTTTAATGCCCCCAATATGGGAGCAGCTAACTACGTAAGCCAACTGTTAATCAAAATAAAAAGTCATATGGCTATGAATACATTAATGGTAGGAGATCTTAACTGGCCACTCCCAGTAACAGATAGATCAACCAAGCAGAAAATCAACAAAGAAACAAGTGCCTTGAATGACACAATGGACCAGACAGACCTCATAGATATTTACAGAACATTCACCCTAAAACAACATAATACTCATTCTTCTCAAGCGCAAATGGAACTTTCTCCAGAATAGACCACACACTGGGTCACAAATCAGGACTCAACTATTACAAAAAGACTGAGATTATTCCCTGCATATTCTCAGACCACAATGCTTTGAAATTGAAGCTCAACCACAAGAAAAGGCTTGGAAGGAATTCAAACACTTGGAGGCTAAAGACCAACCTGCTCAAGAATGTTTGGATCAACCAGGAAATCAAAGAAGAACTTAAACAATTCATGGAAACCAATGAGAATGAAGACACATCAGTCCAAAACCTATGGGATACGGCAAAGGCGGTCTTAAGGGGGAAAAATATAGCCATCCAAGCCTCTCTCAAAAAAATTTGAAAAATCCCGAATACACCAGTTCTCTTTGCACCCTAAAGAACTGGAAAATCAACAACAAATCAAGCCAACCCCATGCACGAGAAGAGAAATAATCAAGATTAGAGCAGAGATCAACGAGTTAGAAGCTAGAGAAACAGTAGAACGCATTATCGAATCCAGAAGTTGGTTTTTTGAAAGAATCAATAAGATCAATAAACCACTGGCCAAACTAATCCAAAAGAAAAGAGAGAGGACCCAAATTAACAAAATCATGAATGAAAGGGGAGAGATCACGACTAATCCAAAGGAAATAGAAACCATCATCAGAAATTATTATCAACAGCTATATGTCAATAAGTTAAATAACCTAGAAGAAATGGATGCATTCTTGGAAACCTATAAACTTCCAAGACCGAAACAGGAAGAAATTGACAACCTGAATAGACCAATATCTAGAATGAGGTTGAAGCAGTGATCAAAAACCTCCCAAAAAACAAGAGTCCAGGACCTGACGGATTCCCTCGGGAATTCTACCAAACATTCAAGGAAAAAATAATACCTTTCTCCTGAAACTGTTTCAAAAAATAGAAACAGAAGGAAACTTCCAGACTCTTTCTATGAAGCCAGCATCACCCTGATCCCCAAACCAGGCAAAAACCCCATCAAAAAGGAGAAATTCAGACCAATATCCCTGATGAATATGGATTCCAAGATTCTCAACAAGATTCTACTGAATAGAATCCAACAGCACATTAAAAAGATAATCCACCATGACCAGGTGGAATTTATCCCTGGGATGCAAGTGTGGTCCAACAATCGCAAATCAATCAATGTGATAGAACAAATCAATAAGAGAAGAGAGAAGAACCACATGGTCCCCTTAATTGATGCGGAAAAAACATTTGACAAAATACAGCATCTGTTCCTGATTAAAACTCTTCTAAGTATAGGGATAGAGGGAATGTTCCTCAACTTCATAAAATCTATCTATGAAAACCCCATAGCGAATATAACTCTCAATGGGGAAAAGCTGACAGCCTTCTCTTTGAGATCAGGAATACGATAAGGATGCCCACTCTTGGCACTCTTGATCAGCATAGTACTAGAAGTCCTAGCAACAGCAATCAGAAAACAAAAAGAAATAAAAGGTATTCAAATTGGCAAAGAAGAAGTCAAACTCTCTCTCTTCGCAGATGACATAATATTTTATATGGAAAACACAAAAATCTCCACCCCCAAACTACTAGAATTCATAAAGCAATTCATTAATGTGACAGGAAACAAAATCAATGCACATAAATCAGTTGCTTTCTTATCCACTAACAATGAAAATATGGAAAGGGAAATTAGAGAATTGATTCCATTTACTATAACACCAAGAGCAATAAGATACCTGGGAATAAATCTGCCCAAAGAAGTAAAGGATCTCTACTCGAGGAACTACAGAACGCTCATGAAAGAAGTTGAGGAAGACACAAAAAGGTGGAAAAGCATTCTATGCTCATGGATCAGAAGAATAAACATTGTTAAAATGTCTATACTGCCCAGAGCAATCTATACTTTCAATGCCATCCCAATCAAAATTCCAGTGGCATTTTTCAAAGGGCTGGAACAATCAATCCTAAAATTGGTATGGAAACAGAAAAGATCCTGAATTGCTAAGGAAATGTTGAAAAAGAAAAACAAAGCTGGGGCCATCACGTTGCCTGATTTCAAGCTTTACTACAAAGCAGTGATCACCAAGACAGCATGGTACTGGCACAAAAACAGACATATAGACCAGTGGAACAGAATAGATAACCTAGATATAGACCCGCACCTCTACGGTCAAACAATCTTCAATAAAGCAGGAAAAAATATCCAGTGGAAAAAAGACAGTCTCTTCAATAAATGGTGCTGGGAAAATTGGACAACTATATATAGAAGAATGAAACTTGACCATTCTCTTACACCATACACAAAGATAAACTCGAAATGGATAAAAGACCTCAACGTGAGGCAGGAATCTATCAAAATCCTAGAGGAGAACATAGTCAGTAACCTCTTTGACATCGGCCACAGAAACTTCTTTCAAGACATGTCTCCAAAGGCAAAGGAAACAAAAGCAAAAATGAACTTTTGGGACTTCATCAAGATAAAAACTTCTGCACAGCAAAGGAAACAGTCTACAAAACAAACAGGCAACCCACGGAATGAGAGAAGATATTTGCAAAGGACACTACAGACAATGGTCTGATATCTAAGATCTATAAAGAACTCCTCAAACTCAACACTCAAAAAACAGATAATCACATCAAAAAATGGGCAGAGGGCATGAGCAGACAGTTCTCCGAAGACCTACAAATGGGTAACAAACACATTAAAAATTGTTCATCATCATTAGCCATCAGGGAGATTCAAATCAAAACCACATTGAGATACCACCTTACACCAGTTAGAATGGCCAAAATCAACAAGACAGTCAACAACAAATGTTGGAGAGGATGTGGAGAAAGGGGAACCCTCTTCCATTGTTGGTGGGAATGCAAGTTGGTGCAGCCACTTTGGAAAACAGAGTGGAGATTCTTCAAGAAATTAAAAATAGAGCTATCCTATGACTCTGCAATTGCACTACTGGGTATTTACCCCAAAGATACAGATGCAGTGAAAAGAAAGGCCATATGTACCCCAATGTTCATAGCAGCAATGGCCACAATCGCCAAAATGTGGAAAGAGCCAAGATGCCCTTCAAGAGACTATTGGCTAAAGAAGATATACTCCATATATACAATGGAATACTATGAGTCCATCAGAAAGGATGAATACCCAACTTTTATATCAACATGGACAGGACTGGAAGAGATTATGGTGAGTGAAATAAGTCAAGCAGAGAGAGTCAATTATCATATGGTTTCACTTATGTTAGAGCATAAGGAAAAACATGGAGGACATTGTGAGAAGGAAAGGAAGGGTGAATTGAGGGAAATTGGTGTCCCCCGACGAACCATGAGAGGCTGTGGACTCTGAGAAACAAACTGAAGGTTTTGGAGGGGAAGGGGTTGGGGGTTGGGTGAGCCTGGTGGTGGGTATTGAAGAGGGCACATATTGCATGGAGCACTGGGAGTGGTACATGAACAATGAATATTGTAACACTGAAAAAATAAAAGTATTTGGAAAAAATATTTCTCTTTAAATTTTATTTTCTTTTATTATTTTTCAAAGATTTTATTTATTCATTTGACCGAGAGAGAGAGAGAGAGAGCACAGCAGGGGGAGCATCAGGCAGAGGGAGAAGGAGAAACAGGCTCGCTGAGCAGGGAACCCAATGCAGGGCTCAATCCCAGGACCCTGGGATCATGCCCTGAGTTGAAGACAGCTGCTTGATGACTGAGCCACCCAAGCTCCCCTGGAAGACATTATTCTGTGTGAAATAAGCTAGTCACATAAAGACAGATACTGCATGTATCCAATTTCATAAGGTATATAAAATAGTCAAACTCTGAGAAACAAAGACTAGAATGGTGGTTGCCAGGGACTGAGGGAAAGGGTGAATGTAGAGTTGTTATTCAATGATTATAAAGTTTCAGTTATACAAGATCAATAAGTTCTAGAGACCTGCTGTATAGTACTTAAAATTAATAATATGGTATCAAAAACTTTAAAGTATGTTAAGAGGCTAACTCTCATGTTAAGTGTTATTACCATATGTGTCTGCACACAGACACATGCACAAAACACAAAAGGACACATGGGAATTTTTGCAGGTAACGCATATGTTTAATATCTTGATTGTGGTAATGTTATTATGGGTGAATGCTTATGTCCCAAATCATCAAGATGTATACATTCCATGTGTGCATTTTTTAAAATCAATTACACCTCGATAAATCTTTAAAAGATGGTACAGAAGTTCTAACAAGGAAAAGAATATATGAATCTCAGAGCACTAAATGCATTAGTCTATATAGGGAAAAAGAAAGAACTAAGTCCATCACCATCAACAATGACAAAACAAAACAAAAACGATCACTTCTTGGCCTTTTGGCTAAGATCAAGTGCAAAACAAAAACGAATAAGAAATATTGCAATAAACATTACAGAGACATTGTTGCTTTTTCCATTAATCAAGTGTTCTTAGTGAGTATAACAATAAAAAAGTAATAATTAATCAAATTATGTGAATAGTTATGCTTCAGATTACACACACACAGAGTGAAATGTAGATAATTGAACCCTGTTAATAATTAAACTAAAGCAAAGATTCCAATTTATAATCATTAAATTAAGAAAATTTTTCATTCCTTAAATGCAAAATTGGTTTATGTGATTTGTGATTCATATGTCTTGTAGCAAAATGACATAATAATATGCAACATGGGTTAGTGGAGTTGAGCCATTACATTTAGAAAGCAGCTGACAACATTATCGAACATCAGAAAATATTTTCTCTTTTCCCCACTGACGCTAGATAAGATAGATAGAATTTATCTACAATGAAATTAGTCAAAAGAAAAATAACAATGCATACTCAGACCCGCAATATAACATCATTTAAAACAACCCTGAATAATTGGAAACAACCTGTGTTTCTAACAACAGTGTATAATAATTAATTGAATAATGTTTTTTTCACTCATGAATCCACATGTTGTCTAGAAAAATAATTAGTGTTCTCTCACAGTCGGGAAAGGGCTTGTGAAATTACTGCTAGGTGAAAATCAGAATAGAAATTATATAGTGCTATAATTTCAACTACTGAAAAATACATTTATTCATATGCAAAAAGGACTAACCAGGCACACAAACAATATTATAACATGTATTATGATTGCAGCATTGAAATTCATTTGATGGGGAAGATAGAATAATAGAAGGGGTTGAGGAGCAAGGGAAGAAAATCAGTCCTTAGGTAATAAATGAGTAGAGTGGAAACTGTTGCTAGGGAGACTGGTTACTAGGCTCCTGAAATAGCGTAAATGAGAGTTGATGAAATTCTAAACCAAGGCAGAGGCTTTAGGGATAAAGGGAAAGGAAATATTGAGGTTACTACATTTTTTGTTGTTGTTGTTTGTTTAAGAAAGACCATATCATAAAGAAGAATTTTTTTTTTCAGGATAAAAAGCAGAAAATACATCTTAAATGGGCCTTCTTACTATTAGAAGAGATTGAAATATTAGTTATTATTTGTTAATTACCTAATCAGTGCCAGAAAATTACCTCTTGTTATCTTTTAATGTAGCCTATGTTGTTTCCATCAGTATCATCATTTTAAAGAGGAGAAAACTAAGGTGAACAGAGTTAAGTGCTTTGTATCACATCACATAACCAGTAAGTGGGAGATCTAGAATTCCTACCAGATATCAGACCCTGCCTTAGACCTTGAACTACATGCCTAATGCCTTGACAATGGAGGTGGGATATACAGACCTGGATCAAGCCTGAAAGTCATCATCATAATCTCTCTCTCTATCTCTCTGATTCTTTTCAATTCTTCTTTTGTTAACCATGCTGCTAAAATCCTTTATTATCTTCATGCTTGTTACTTTGCTATTTTGGAGACTGAGGTTTGCAGCATTTGCCTCTCTGTGGAAGGTGGACAGTTAAGAGGCTTACAGGGATGAAGGCTTATGAGTTGCCTCCCAGATTAAAGTAAAAAATAGAAGGGAGATCAGCTTCACCGTTCAAGTAATTGTTGGGGATGGGTGAGTTGAGGAGTATGGGAAGGTGATGGTGGATCTAAATAAATATCCAAAGGTAGATCTGGTCCCTCTCCATCATGAGGGAAAAAGCACAAGTCCTGGGCCTCTTTGTGGTCCATACCTGGGTAGAGATTGGTAGAAGAGAGAGAACTGGATGAAAGTGTTATTAGGAAAATTAAAGAAGAGCACAGAAAGCAGGGATTGCACTGCAGTGAGTAATGTGTGAGGAGCAGTCAGTGATGGAAAAAAAATTGGAAAGAGGAAAGAGGCACTGCAGCCCACAAAAACATTGCAAAGATGACTGCATGAGAATTCTCCAAAATCCAAAATGGTTGGATTACAGCCATGAGGTTATAAGAATTTTTTTCATTTCTATATTATTCAAAATTTGTAATTAAATTTTTACTATTTATATAAAAATGATTTAAAACCCAGTGAACTTGGTTGTTCCATTTTGTCAGCTCTTCCTGGGATACAAACATAGCATTTCCTTGATCCCCATATGCACTCAGGACTTTACCTGTTTCCTTGAACTGATAATCTTGTCACTGCTTTCTCTGCTCAGTGTGTGTTCTTTTAATGTTTTTTTTTAATTTAATATTATTTTTTCAGTGTTACAGATTCACTGTTCATGCACCACACCCAGTTCTTTTAATGCCCTCACTAGGTACTTATCAAGGTTCTTTCCTAAGAAAATTACTTGTAGGGTCAAAATATTGCCCAAAGTGTGTGTAACTGGCTTAACTGTATATCCAAGTTGAGAACATACCCTAGATAAGCCCAACTATAAAAGAGTAGAAAGAATCACAGCAAGAGGTTGATGATTTACAAATGAAATAGTGATAAGGCTAACATGCAGAAAAAAAAAGAAACAGAAAAAAGAATTTGCCTCATCTGTGGTCAATTAATAATTATTTCTTGACCTTATCAATAAGTAAAAGACAAGAAAAGGGCAGAAACGTCTTTTTAAAAGTAATTTAGAAAAAAAAAAAGTAATTTAGAAGGGCGCCTGGGTGGCTCAGTGGGTTAAAGCCTCTGCCTTTGACTCAGGTCATGATCTCAGGGTCATGGGATCAAGCCCCGCATTGGGCTCTCTGCTCATCAGGGAGCCTGCTTCCTCCTCTCTCTCTGCCTGCCTCTCTGTCTACTTGTGATCTCTCTCTCTCTCTCTCTCTGTCAAATAAATAAATAAATAAAATATTTAAAAAAATAATTTAGAAACAGCCACAGTTGAAAATAGGAATGTTCCTCAAAAATATAAAAATAGAAGTGCCAATGCAACCCAGTAATTCCCCTGCTAGGTATATACCTGAAGGAAAAAGGAAAACATGAATTTCCAAAGACAGATGTACCCATATGTTTATTTTAGCATTATTTACTATAGCCAGTGTATGGAAGCAACCTAAGTGCCCATCAGTGGATAAATGGATAAAGAATGTGTGTGTGTGTGTGTGTGTGTGTGTGTGTGTGTGTGTGTGTAAAACACACATTAAAATATTACTGAGCCATAAAAAATGAATGAAATCATGCCATTCATGACAACACAGATGGACCTAAAGGGTATTATGGTAAGTGAAATAAGTCAGACAGAAAAAAGACAAATACTACATGATTTCACTTATATGTGGAATCTTAAAAAAATGAACAAACAAAAAAACAGAAATAGACTCATAAATACAAAGAATAAAATAGCAGCTACCAGAGATGAGGTAGGTGACAGGAATGGGAAATAGTTGAAGAAGATTAAGAGGTGTAAACATCCAGTTATAAAATATGTAAGCCACAGGATAAAACATACACATAGGGTGTTTTTTATTATGTTATGTTAGTCACCATACAGTATGTCATTAGTTTGTTTTTTTAATAGTAAGTGACATTTTTTTCAGAGTTCCAAGATTCATTGTTTATGTACCACACCCAGTGCTCCATGCAATCCGTGCCCTTTTTAATACCCACCACCAGGCTCACCCATTCCTCCATCTCCCCCCCTTCTAAAACCCTTAGCTTGTTTCCCAGAGTCCATAGTCTTTCACGGTTTTTCTCCCACTCTGCTTTCTCCCCCTTCATTTTTCCCTTCCTTCTCCTAATGTCCTCCATGCTATTCCTCATGTTCCACAAATAAGTGAAACCATATGATAATTGACTTTCACTGTTTGACTTATTTCACTTAGCATAATCTCCCTATGGCCTAGCAATTGCGCTACTGGGTATTTACCCCAAAGATACAGATATAGTGAAAAGAAGGGCCATATGCATCCCAATGTTCATAGCAGCAATGTCCATGATAGCCAAACTGTGGAAAGAGCTGAGATGCCCTTCGACAGATGAGTGGGTAAAGAAGATGTGGTCCATATATACAATGGAATATTACTCAGCCATCAGAAAGGATGAATACGTCATTAGTTTTTGATGTAGTGTTCCAAGATTCATTGTTTATGCATAATACCCAGTGCTCTGTGCAATACATGCCCTCCTTAATACCCATCACTGGGCCAACCCATCCGCCCACCCCCTCACCCCTAAAACCCTCAGTTTGTTTCTCAGAGTCCACAATCTCTCATGGAGATTTCTCATATCACAATCTCAGAAGTCTCACAATCTTCCCCCCCTCTTCATTTTCCCTTCCTTCTCCTAATGCCCTCATGCTACTCCTTATGTTCCATAAATAAGTGAAACCATATAATAATTGTTGTTCTCCGCTTGACTTATTTCACTCAGCATAATTTCTTCCAGTCCGCTCCATGTTGATGCAAAAGCTGGGTATTCATGCTTTCTGATGGCTCAGTAATACTCCATTGTACCTATGGACCACATCACCTTTATCCATTCATCTGTTGAAGGGCATCTCAACTTCTTCCACAGTTTGGCTATTGTGGACATTGCTGCTATGAACGTTGGGGTACATATGGCCCTTCTTTTCACTATATCTGTATCTTTGGGGTAAATATCCAGTACTGCAATTGCCAGGTCATAGGATAGTTCTATTTATAATTTTTTGAGGAAACTCCACACTGTTTTTTAGTCAATATTGCTGTAATAACTTTGGATGGTGAAGGGTGGCAACATTTATTGTGATGAACATTTCATAATGTATATCATTTTCAAATCAATATGTTGTACTCCTGAAACTCATATAATATTGTATATCAACTATACTTCAATCAAAAATATATGAGTAATTTAAAGATAAAAAGATAATCCAGAAAGACATTATACATTATAGGATGGTCAATCTCATCAACCTAAGTATTATCAAATACATTTAAATTTAAAAGCTGAGTTATCAGTGTACAGCATTACTGTGTGTGTGAAGAAATGCACATCAGTGGACTCCTGGGGGGAGCTCCATACTTGTGGAAATGTATGTGAAGGCAATTTGGCAATGTACAACAAAATATAATTATATTTCTTAACACACTATTCTCATTTCTAAAAGTATGTAGATTAAGTATTCAAAAATAAGAATAAATATCTTGGTGACTAATACTAGCAAAAATCCTAAAAGTTTCTCCATAAGAAATGAAAAAAATTATATGCCTAATTAATATAACAGAATATTGACTATTCTTTAAAGTGTATGAGATATTCGAGTAACATAAAAATATATAGACTATACAATAACAATGAAAATATGGAAAGGGAAATTAGAGAATTGATTCCGTTTACAATAACACCAAGAACTATAAGATACCTGGGAATAAATCTACCCAAAGAAGTAAAGGATCTGTACTCGAGGAACTACAGAACACTCATGAAAGAAATTGAAGAAGACACAAAAAGGTGGAAAAGCATGCCATGCTCACGGATCGGAAGAATAAACACTGTTAAAATGTCTATACTGCCCAGAGCAATCTATACTTTCAATGCCATCTCAATCAAAATTCCACTGGCATATTTCAAAGGGCTGGAACAAACAATCCTAAAATCTGTTTGGAACCAGAAAAGACCCCGAATTGCTAAGGAAATGTTGAAAAAGAAAAACAAAGCTGGGGCCATCACGTTGCCTGATTTCAAGCTTTACTACAAAGCAGTGATCACCAAGACAGCATGGTATTGGCACAAAAACAGATACATGGACCAGTGGAACAGATTAGAGAGCCCAGATATGGACCCACAACTCTATGGTCAAATAATCTTTGACAAAGTAGG
>CM052896.1:19102531-19149975 GCA_028534135.1 Potos flavus | reverse complement strand
AATGGAATATTATGCCTCCATCAGAAAGGATGAATACTCAAGTTTTGTATCAACATGGACTGGACAGGAAGAGATTATGCTGAGTGAAATAAGTCAAGCAGAGAGAGTCAATTATCATACGGTTTCACTTACGTGTGGAGCATAAGGAAAAACATGGAGGACATTGTGAGAAGGAAAGGAAGGGCGATTTGAGGGAAATCGGAGGGGAAGATGAACCATGACAGACTGTGGACTCTGAGCAACAAACTGAAAGTTTTGGAGGGGACGGGAGTGGGGGGTTGGGCGAGCCTGGTGGTGGGTATTGAGGAGGGCATGTATTGCATGGAGCACTGGGTGTGGTACATGAACAATGAATCTTGGAACACTGAAAAAATAAAATAAAAGTAATTGGGAAAAAATAAAAAAAAAAAGAAATCTTAAAGAACACTGTAAAAAGAAAAAGAAAAAGAAAAAGAAAGACACATTATATACATAGGAAAAAGATAAGGATGACAGCATATACACTATTAGAAACAGGGGGGAAATATCTTTAAAACACTAAACAAAGAAAAACTTACAAACATAAATTTTTTATGCAGTGAAAAAAAGCTTTCAAAAAAAGGTAAAATGAAGACGTTTTCAGGCATATTGTATGGAATGAATTCATTGGAATTCATCCAATGAATGATGGAAGTGGTTTCACTTAATTTGCAGAGTAGGGAGCTGGAGTATTAGGCCCTCCACTGAAACAACAATTAAACTGGCAATTAAACAGAGCTCCCTGCTCTGCTTCTCCCTCTCCCTCTTACCATCCCCCCTGCTCATGCTCTTCCTCTCTCAAATAAACAAAAAAAAATTTTAAATAGAATATCTTAAAAAGTAATAAATTCCAGTTAGCTAACATACAGTGTAATATTAGTTTCAGGTGCAGAAATTAGTGATTCATCACTTACATACTACACCCAGTTCTCATCACGAGTTCACTCCTGAACCCATCCCCCCCATCCACCTCCCCTCTGTTAACCACTAGTTTGTTTTCTATAGTTAAGAGTCTGTTTCCTGGTTTGCTTCTCTCTCTCTCTCTCTCTTTTTGTTCTTATGTTCTTCCATTTTGTTTCTTAAATTCCGCATGTGAGTGAAATCTAGTAATTTTTTTCCCTAACTTATTTCATTTAGGGGCGCCTGGGTGGCTCAGTGGGTTAAAGCCTCTGCCTTCGGCTCAGGTCATGATCTCAGGGTCCTGGGATCAAGCCCTGCATCGGGCTCTCTGCTCAGCAGGGAGCCTGCTTTCCCCTCTCTCTCTGCCTGCCTCTCTGCCTACTTGTGATCTCTCTCTGTCAAAGAAATAAATAAAATCTTTAAAAAAAAAAAAAAACATTTCATTTAGGATAGTACTCTCTAATTCCATCCACATCGTTGCAAATGATAAGATTTCATTCTTTTTTATGGCTGGGTAATATTCCATTGTATATATATGCCACATCTTCTTTTTTTAAATTTAATTTTATTCTTTCAGTGTTCCAAGATTCATTGTTCATGCACCACACCCAGTACTCCATGTAATATATGCCCTCCTCAATAGCCACCACCAGGCTCACCCAAACCCCCCCTCCCCTCCAAAACCCTCAGTTTGTTTCTCAGAGTCCACAGTCTCTCATGCCCCACTTTTTAAGTAAAATCCACTATACTATCTGATGTTTATAGCAGCATTATCAACAGTAGCCAAATGATGGGAAGAGCCCAAATTTCCATCCACTGAAAAATGGATAAAGAAGTGATATATATGCAATTTAATATTACTCAGCCATAAAAAAGAATGAAATCTTGTCATTTGCAACAACATGGGTGGAGCTTTAGATTATTATGCTAAGTGAAATAAGTCAGAGAAAGACAAATACCATATGATTTCACACATATATGGAATTTAAGAAACAAAACAGATGAACATAGAGGGAAAAAGAGAGGCAAACCAGAAAACAGACTCTTTTTGCCCCCAAATACTTTTATTTTTTCAGTGTTATAAGATTCATTGTTCATGTACCACACCCAGTGCTCCATGCAATACATGCCCTCCTCAATACCCACCACCAGGCTCGCCCAACCCCCCACCCTGCCCCTCCAAAACCTTCAGTTTGTTGCTCAGAGCCCACAGTCTCTCATGGTTCATCTCCCCCTCCGATATCCCCCCAATTCACCCTTCCTTTCCTTCTCACAATGTCCTTCATGTTTTTCCTTATGCTCCACACGTAAGTGAGACCATATGATAATTGACTCTCTCTGCTTCTCTTATTTCACTCAGCATAATCTCTTCCAGTCCTGTCCATGTTCAAACAAAATTGGGTATTCATCCTTTCTGATGGAGGCATAATATTCCATTGTATATATGGGCCATATCTTCTTTATCCATTCATCTGTTGAAGGGCATCTTGGCTCTTTCCACAGTTTGGCTATTGTAGCCATTGCTGCTATGAACATTGGGGTACATGTGGCCCTTCTTTGTACTGCATCTGCATCTTTGGGGTAAATACCCAGTAGTGCAATTGCAGGGTCATAGGGTAGCTCTATTTTTAATTTCTTGAGGAATCTCCACACTGTTTTCCAAAGTGGCTGCACCAACTTGCATTCCCACCAACAGTGGAAGAGGATTCCCTTTCTCCACATCCTCTCCAACATTTGTTGTTTACTGTCTTGTTGATTTTGGCCATTCTAACTGGTGTGAGGTGGTATCTCAGTGTGGTTTTGATTTGAATCTCCCTGATGGCTAATGATGATGAACATTATTATAATATTAGAAAATAAACAGACTCTTATCTAGAGAGAACAAACTGAGGTTTATCAGAGGGGAGGTGGGTGGAGGGATGGATTAAATGGGTGATGGAGATTAAGGAGGGCACTTGTTACGAGCACTAAGTGTTGTATGTAAGTGGTGAATTGCTATTTTCTACACCTGAAAGTGATGTTATACTGTACATTAAGTAACTGGAATTTAAATAAAAACTTGAAACAAAGAAAAAAGTAATATAATAACTTTGTATGGTGACAGATGGTAGATAGACTTATTGTGGGGACCATTTCATAATGCATATAGATATTGAATCACCATGTTATATACCTGAAACTAATGCAATATTGTACGTCAATAAAAAAGAAGTGTCAACTTCTAAAAAATACACACACACACACACACACACACGCACGCACATGTATGCACACACAAAAAATTGAAGCCAACCTAAAAAAGCTTGCAAGAGCCAGATGTGGAATACTTTGAACAACAAAATATATTACACTACAAAATATATTACACTAGTATTAGGTTATAACCCAACAGACAAAAATAATAATTTGTGAGTCCATGCTGACACAAAAACGTGATTGAAAAAATATATGAAAATAAAGGACAAATTTTAAGTCACAGAAGAATTCCAATTAATAAATATAGAATTGAGAGCAATAGAAAAATACCCATTAGGCCATCACAATAAATATATTGCTGCAGGCAAGATTCAAGATAAATTCTAACATCACTGAGTGAAACTTTAAAGAGAAACAGGACAGGGCGCCTGGGTGGCTCAGCTGGCTGGGCAACTGCCTTCTGCTCAGGTCATGATCCCGGAGTCCCGGGATCAAGTTCCACATCGGGCTCCCAGCTCCATGGGGAGTCTGCTTCTCCCTCCAACCTTCTCCCCTCTCATGCTCTCTTTCTCACTCTCTCTCTCTCTCAAATAAATAAAATCTTTAAAAAAAGAGAAAGAAACAGAATAACAAGGTATTTGCACAGTCTGAAAAAAATGTGTGTGAAATAATTTCCTCCGAATATATATTAGTGTATTTTTTTCAGTTTTATCAGGATATAATTGAACATATAACAGGTGTAAGTTTAAGGGGTACAATGTGATTATTTCAAACACACATATATTGTTAAATGATATGATGTATCATATCATTTATGATATGTCATAATGATATGACAAATGATACACACAATAACAGTTAATATATCTATCTGCTAACATGATTACATTTTTTATGCTGAGAATATTTAAGGTCTACTTTCTAAGCAATTTCAAGTATATAGAATAGTATTAATTACATTCCTTGTGCTGTATATTTGATCCCCAGAACTTATAAGTGGAAGTTTGCACACTTTGATCAACATTTCTCCATTTTCTCTGCCACTCAGTCCTTTTTTTGTTTGTTTACATTCCACACATAAATGAGTTCATACAGAATCTCTCTTTCCCTGTTATTTCACTTGACATAATACCCTCAATGTTCATACATGTTGGCACAAATGTCAGGATTTCATTCTTTTTCATGGCTGAATAATACTCCATCATATGCACATACTACATTTTCTTTATCCATTCATCTGCTGATGAAAACTTATATTTTTTCCAAGGTTTGTCTATTGTGAATAATGCTGCAATGAATATGGTGTTGCAGATATATTTTCAAGATAGTGATTCCTTCCCTTTCAAATACATATACAAAAGTGGGATTGGTAGATTATTTGATAATTCCATTTTTAGCTTTTTGAATAACCTTCATAGTGTTTTGCATTGTGGCTATTCCAAATTGCATTCCAACCAACAGTGCACAAGGATTGCCTTTTTCCACACCCTTGTCAGCACTTGGAATCTTTTGTCTGTTTGATACAGTCATTCTAACATTTGGGGGGGGAATATTTCATTGTAGTTTTGATATGCATTTTCCTGATGCCTAGTGATAAACACCTTCACATGTACCTGTTGTCCATTTATATGTCTTATTTGGGAAAATGTCTATTTAGATCCTTTGCCCATTTTTTGATCAAATGATTTGATAGTTTGCTATTGAGGTGTAAGACTTCCTTATATATTTTGAATATTACATTATCAGAGAGATGGTTTGAAAATATTTTCCCTCTTTCTGTAGGTTATGTGTTCATTTTGTTTATTGTTTCTTTTTTAAAGTTTTTATTTTAATTCCAATATAGTTAACATACAGTGTTATATATTATTCAACAATTCCATGCATGACTCAGTGCTCATCACAAGTGCACTCCTTAGTCCCTAAAACATATTTTATCCATCCTTCCACCCACCTTTCCTATGGTAACCATAAGTTTGTTCTCTATAGTTAAGTCAGTTTCACCCAGCCACCCAATCCCTCCCACCCCCCTACCTCCAGCAACCCTCAGTTTGTTTCCTGAGATTAAGAGTCTCTTGTGGTTTGTCTCCCTCTGTGGTTTATAGCAGCAATGTCCACAATAGCCAAACTATGGAAAGGGCCTAGATGTCCAGCAACAGATGAATGAATAAAGAAGATGTGGTATATATATACATATATACACAATAGAACATTATGTATATATGTATTATGTATATATGATACAGAACATTATATAACATATAATTATATAACATTATATATATACACTAATACACACACACACACACACACACACACACACACACACACACAATAGAACATTATGCAGCCATCAAAAAAACCCAAAAATGAAATCTTGCCATTTGCAAAGACATGGATGGAACTAGAGGGTATTATGCTAAGCAAAATAAGTCAATCAGAAAAAGACAATTATCATATCATCTCACTGATATGAGGAATTTGAGAAACAAGACAGAAGATCATAGGAAAAGGGAGGGAAAAAGTGATGCCATATAAATTTTAAGATTATTTTTTCTTAGTTTGTCTCTCTGCCTCCACTCAATTTGTTTTGATTCCTAAATCCCACATGAGTGAAATCATATGATATTTGTCTTTCCCTGAGTTATTTAACTTGGCATTATACTCTCTAGTTCCATCCATGTCATTGCAAATGGCCAGATTTCATTCTTTTTTATGGCTGAATAATATTCCATTGTTTCTTTTGCTGTGCAAATATTGATTTTTGCTTTTGTTTCTTGTACTTTGGTATCATATCCAAAAAGTAATTTTCAAGACTGACATCAAAGAGCTTTTTCTTTATGTTTTCTTCTACAGCCTGATGGTCTCTGGTCTTATACTCAAGTCTTTAATCCATTATGAGCTAAGTTTTGTTAGTGGTGTAACATAGGGGAGCAAGTTCTCCTCCTCCCTCTCCCCTCCCCCTCTCACTCCTCCCCCTCCTCGTTTTTCTATTTACATGAAAAATGCCATTGGAATTTTGACAGAGATTGCATTTTTATCTATGAATGATTTTGGTTAGTATGGAAATTTTAATAATAGTAATTGTTCCAATCCATAAACATGGAATATATTTCCACTTATTTGTGTCTTCTTCAATTTGTTTCATCAGTGTTTTACAATTTTTCATCTATACATCTTTCACTTCTTTGGTTAAATTTAATTCTTAATTATTTTATTGTTTTTGATATTACTGTTGGTGGTATTGTTTTCCTCATTTTCTTCTCAGGTAGTTCATTGTCAGTGTGTAAAACTACAACAGATTTGTGTATGTTGATTTTGTATTTTACAACTTTAATGAATTTGTCCTAACACTTTCTTGGAGGAGTCCTTAGGAATTTATGTATATAAGATTATGCTATCTGTAAATAGAGATGATTTTACTTTGTCCTTTTCTGTTTGGATGAGTTTTATCTTTTTTTCTTATCTAATTATTCTAGCTAAAGCACTGATTATTTTAATATATATTTACACATTTTTTGATGTTACTCCTTCCAGTAAGTGGTGGAATTTAATTCCTCTTTTCTTGAGTGCGGTCTGGAACTAATTATTTCCTTCTTATAAATGGCAAGGAACAAAAATTAATTTAACAGTGAATACATCTGGCAGATACCATTCTCAGTAATTAATATTAGCAATAAACACATATGTGGGATTTAAGAAACAGAACAAATGGACACAGAGGAAGGGAAGGAAAAATAAAATAAGATAAAAATAGAGAAGGAGGCAAATCATAAGAGATTCTTAAATATAGGGAACAAACTGAGGGTTGCTGGATGGGAGGTGTGTGGGGGAATGGGGTAATTAGGTGATGGGCATTAAGGATGTATGTAATGGGTATAAGGATGGGCATAAGGATGATGTAATGAGCACTGGGTGTTATATGCAACTGATGAATCACTAAATTCCACCCCTGAAACTAATACTACACTGTATGTAAACTAACTTGAATTTTTTCTTCCCAAATACTTTTATTTTATTTTTTCAGTGTTACAAGATTCATTGTTCACTAACTTCAATTTAAATAAAATTTTGAGAAAAAAAATAATGTTGATGGCATGTATCCTCTGATATAATATGGTAAAAGGGGCACCTCACTTCTGTGTTATTTCCCCAAATTCACAACCCAAGTATTATCATGAGATAACATCAGACAAATAAATATAAATGGATAGATATTCTTCAAAATGCCTCACTAGTTTCCTTCAAAATTGTCCAGGTCACAAGGAACAAACAGAATAAGTGCCACAGATCAGGTGAGACTAATAAATATGATGACTAACGCAGCATAGTATTCTGGATTAAATTCTGGAACAGAAAAAAAGGACATTGGCAGAAATAAAAATAAAATAAAAATAAGTCTGTAGTTTCATTGATAGCATTGCATCATTGTTAATTTCATAGTTTTGATAAATATACCACACTTATGAAATGTTAACCTTTAATGGAAATAGGAGGAAGGATATACACAACTGCTCCGTACTATCTTTGTCATTCTTCTGTAGATTATTTTAAAATAGGACCTAAATCTAAAACCTAAAACCATAAAACTTTCAGAAGAAAACGTAGGCAATAATCTCTTTGACATTGGCCTTAGCAATATTTTTTTCTGGATATGTCTCCTCAGGTAAGAGAAACAAAGGCAAAAATAATCTATTGGGACTACAACAAAATAAAAAGCTTTTGCACAAAAAGGCAGCCTACTGAATGGGAAGAGATATTTGTAAGTGATATATCTGATAAAGGGTTAATATTCCAAGAATATAAAGAACTTGATACAACTCAACACATATGCAGAAACCCCTCAAATAATCCAATTAAAAATGGGCATAGAAACTGAATAGACATTTTCCAAAGAAGACATACAGATGGCCAACAGACATATGAAAATACACTCAACATAATTAATCAGCAGAGAAATGCAAATCAAAATCACAAAGAGATATCACCTTATACCTGTCAGAATAGCCAGTATCAAAAAGGCAAGAAATAAGAAGTGTTGGCAAGGATGTAAATGAGGAGAAACCCTCATGTGCTATTGGTGGGAATGTAAATTGATGCAGGCATTGTGTAAAACAGTATGGAGGTTCCTCAATAAAACAAAAACAAAAACAAAACAAACAAATAAAAACCAAAACATAAATATCATACAAACCAGTTATTCCACAACTAGGAATTCCCTCAACAACCCCCCAATTTAAAAAGATATATATACCCTTCTGTTTATTGAAATATTATTTACAATAGCCAAGATATGAAAGCAACCTAAGTGACCATCAATAAATGACTATTTATTTTTAAAGATTTTTATTTATTTATTTGTCAGAGAGAGAGAGAGAGAGAGAGAGAGCACAAGCTTGGGGAGTGACAAGCAAAGGGAGCAGCAGCCTCTCTGCTGAGCAAGGAGCCTGATGTGGGACTCAATCCCAGGACTCTGGGATCCTGACTCTAGCCAAAGACACTTACCTTACTGAGACACCCAGGCGTCCCAATAAGTGACTGTTTTAAGAAGATGTGGGATATATATGCAATGTATACTCAGCCATAAAAGAATGAGATTTTGCCATTTTCGGCAACATGGATGAATCTACATGACATTATGTTACGTGAATAAGTTAGAAAGAGAAAGATAAATACCACAGGATTTCACTCAATATGCAAACTCTGAAAAAATGAGCAAACAATAAATATAAAAAAGCATAAACAAATGGGTAATTATCAAAGAGGAGGGGCAGGGGATGGGCCAAATGAGTGAAGGGGAGTAAGAGGTACAGCCTTCTGGTTATGGAATGAATAACTCCCAGGGATGAAAAGTACAGCATAAGGAATACACCTGATGTAGCTGTAACAATATTGTATGGTGACAGAAGGTAGCTACTCTTGTGATGAGCACAGCATAACACATAGAGTTGTCAAATCACTATTGTATACCTGACACTAATGTGACAATGTTTCAACTACACTTTAATAAAAAAATTTAGAACCCAGGCACTTTTATGGCACAATTGGTAAAGGGACCCACTCTTGGTTTCAGCTCAGGTCTTGATCCCAGGGTTGTGGGATTGAGCCTCATGTGGGGCTCCATGCTCAGCATCGAGTCCGCTTGAGGGTCTCTCCCTCCCTACCCTTCCCCTCCCGCCCCGTCTCTTTCTAAAATAAACAAACAAACAAACAAACAAACAAATAAATAATTTAAAAATTAGAACCAAAAATGTAAAAATTGTCAGATTTGACATAATAGCAAGATTGTCTTACAGGTTGCCTACAAAAAAAACTCTTTAAAAATAAAGACAATAAATTAAAAGTAAAAGGATAGAAAATATATACGATGCTAACAATAAGTAAAAGAAAACTGTGTTGATTATTCCAACAAATTGGACAGAGTAAATTTTAGAGCAAAGAACAGTTCCATATCATTTCATACATACAATAGGAAATATTCTTCAAGAAGACATAATAGTATTAAATATGCATATACCAAATAGAGAGCTTCAAAATAAATGACTTTAGAACAGATAGATCTGCAAAAAGAAATAAACAGAACTATAATCATTGTCAGCGATTTCAATGTTTCTCTCAATAATTGTTAGAACAAGTAGGTAGACAACGAGCAAAGGTATAAGAAAGTTAGACATTATAATCCAAATTGACCTAATTGACATTGATGTAGCATGCAACCCCATAATATCAGAATACACACTCTTTTCGGGTGCACATGTAACATCTGTGCAGGTAAACCATGTTCTGGGCCATAAAAACAAAACGAAACAAAAAACCGTCAATATATTTAAAAGGATTCAAGAAAAATAAAATGTATTATTCTCTTACCATGAAGGAATTAAATTAGGAATCAACAAGTTAATGATCTCTGCAGTATTCATAAATATTGAAAAACTAAATAGTATATTTATTTTTTCATTTTTATTTTCAGATTTTATTTTATTTTTTTACTTTTAATTTAATTTAATTTTTTTTTTTAGTGTTCCAAGATTCATTGTTTATGCACCACACCCAGTGCTCCATGAAATATGTGCCCTCCTCAATACCCACCATGAGATTCACCCAACCCCCACCTCTCCCCCCTCCAAAACCCTCAGTTTGTTTCTCAGGGTCCACAGTCTCTCATGTTTCATCTTCCCCTCTGATTTCTCCCAATTCACCCTTCCTTTCCTTCTCACAATGTCCTTCATGTTTTTCCTCCATGTTTTCCACATACTCCACACGTAAGTGAAACCATATGATAACTGACTCTCTCTGCTTCACTTATTTCACTCAGCATAATCTCTTCCAGTCCCATCCATGTCGATACAAAAGTTGGGTATTCATCCTTTCTGATGGAAGCATAATATTCTATTGTATATATGGACCATATCTTCTTTATTCATTCATCTGTTGAAGGGCATCTTGGCTCTATTTTATTTTTTATTATGTTATGTTAGTCACCATACAGTACATCATTAGTTTTTGATGTAGTGTTCCATAAATAGCATATTTCTAAGTAACCCACAAGTCAAAGAAAAAATTAAAAAGGAAGAAACACATCAATATGTGCGGGATGTTCAGGAACAAGTTCTTAGGGGGGAAATGTATAGAATTAAATGCATATATTATAAATAAGAAAAGTCTCAAATTGATACTTTCATCTTCCAGTTTAAGAGAACAGAAAAGGAAGAGCAAATTGTAACCTGAGTAAGTAGAAAAAGGGAAATAATAAATATCAAGACTAAAAACTGGAGAAACAATAGAGAATATCAATAAAACAAAAAAATTGATTCTTTGAAAATATCAAGTGTATTGAAAATTCCCTAACCAAATTGCTCAGAATCATGAGAGAAAATATAAATTACTAACATCAAGAATGAAGGAGGCAACAACAGTACAATTTTTAAAAATATTAAAGGGGACACCTGAGTGCCTAAGTCCATTAAGTGCCCTACTCTTGATTTCAGCATCATGCCTGGTTCTGTACTGGGCATGGAGCTTGCTTAAGATTCCCTCTGCCCCTCCCCTCCCTTTTCATGCTTTCTCTCAAAAAAAAAAAAAAAAGTGTTAAAGGGACATAATAGAATATAATGAACAAGTTTATATTAATGAATTCTACAAATTAGTAATGGATAAATCTCTGGAATGTCACAAAATCCCAAACCTCACTCTTCTAATATATAATCTGAATATATATCTTTTAAATAAGTGGGGTTTTGCGTAAAAGTCCTTCTGACTAACAAAACTGTTAGAATCAAGAGAAAGATTTCTAAAAGAAAAATCTCTGTAAGTTTTACCTAACATCTGAAAATTTATTTATATAATTCACAACAGTAACAAAGTAAAAAGATTAAAAACCAACAAAATTCAAATGATCTTCTCAATAGTGCAGGAAAGCATAATACTTAACAGTGAAAAACTACATTATATCTTTGTAAATTAGGAACAGTACAAGAATATCTAATGTCACTACTGGAGGTTCTAGCCAGTACAAGAGAGCAAGATAAAGAAATAGATATCCAGACTAGACATAAAGAAGATGTTATTTTTATTCTCAAATACAGGATCATTAATGTAGAAGAGCTGAAGGAATCTACACACACACACACACACACACACACACACACCCTATTATCTATTATACTTAAAATTACAGGATATAAGATCAATAAAAAATCAATTTTATTTATATATATGCTCTAGCAAAGAACAATTAGATTCGAAGTAAAAAAAATTGTAATAAGGGGGGCCCCTGGGTGGCTCAGTGGGTTAAAGCCTTTGCCTTTGGCTCAGGTCATGATCTCAGGGTTCTAGGATTGAGCCCTGCATCCGGCTCTCTGCTCAGCAGGGAGGCTGATTCCCTTCTCTCTCTCTGCCTGCCTCTCTGCCTACTTGTGATCTCTCTCTCTGTCAAATAAATAAATAAAATATTTTTAAAAAATTGTAATAGGATCAAAAATCATAAAGTAAATAGAGATAAATTTGACAAAAGTCTTGAAACCTATATACTAAAAATTACAAAGCATTGCTGGAAGAAATTAAGGAAGTCTTTTTTTTAAGATTTATTTATTTATTTATTTAGTCGAGAGAGAGAGAGGGAGAGAGCATGAGAGGGGAGAGGTCAGAGGGAGAAGCAGACTCCCCGTGGAGCAGGGAGTCTGACATGGGACTCGATCCCGGGACTCCAGGATCATGACCTGAGCCTAAGGCAGTTGCCTAACCAACTGAGCCACCCAGGTGCCCGAAATTAAGAAAGTTTTAAGTAAGCTCTGTGTGTCAGAAGATTCAATAATGTAATTTGTTCCCAAATTGTTGATAGATTCTACATAATCCTAATAAAAATCATAGCAGATATGTTAGTAGAAATAGACAAATTGATTCTAAAATTCTTATTAAAATGCAAAGAAAATAAATAGTTAAAACGACGTTGAAAGAGGAACTCTCTTACACTTTTGGTGGGAATGCAAGCTGGTACAGCCACTCTGGAAAACAGTATGGGGGTTCCTCAAGACGGTAAAAATAGAGCTACCCTATGACCCAGCAATTGCACTATTAGGTATTTATCCCAAAGATACAGATGTAGTGAAAAGAATGGGCACATGCATCCCAATGCTCATAGCAGCAATGTTCACAATAGCCAAACTGTGGAAGGAGCCAAGATGCCCCTCAACAGATGAATGGATAAAGATGTGGTTCATATTTACAATGGTATATTACTCAGCCATCAGAAAGGATGAATACCTGCCATTTTCATTGACATGGATGGAACTGGAGGGGATTATGCCAAGTGAAATAAGTCAAGCAGAGAAAGACAATTATCATACGGTTTTACTCATATGTGGAGCATAAGGAATAGAATGGAGGACCACAGGGAAGGGAGAGAAAACTGAATGGGAAGAAATCAGAGAGAGAAACAAGCCAAGAGAGACTCTGGACTCTGGGAACCAAACTGAGGGTTACAGAAGGGAGGGGGGTAGAGGGATGGGGTAACCAGGTGGTGAGTATTAAGGTGGGCACGTGTGGTGATGAACACTGGGTGTTATATGCAACTAATGAATCATTAACACTGTATCAAAAGCTAATGATGTATTACATGTTGGCTAACGGAACACAATAAAAATAATAATAAATTAAATAAAAAAGAAAGGGAAGAATAAAGATGAAATCTCAAGAGTATCTCATTATAAGACTTATGATAATGTAATATTAATCAAGACAATGTGGTATTTTTTAAATTCAAATGCAATTAGCCAACAGACAATGTGGTATTAATGTAAGATATGTAGGTAGATTGATGGAATAAAATAATAAGTCCAGAAATAGAATGATATATACACGGATAACTGAATTTTGGCAAAGTTGCAAAGTGTGTTGAAAAATAAGTCTTTTTGACAGAATGAACTTTAATCCATAACTCATGTATTATACAAAATAGTTAAAATTTATAATTAATAATATATGTGTTATTTACATTATAAATGTACCCCTAAATTAAATTTAACACTATAAGTCTTCTAGAAGAAAACATAGGAGAAATAATGTGATTTCTTGAGCTAGAAAAGTTTTTCTTAACTATGGCATCAAAATACACAATCTCTTAAAGAACAAACTGATAAACTGGGCTTAATGTAAAAACATCTGATCTCAAAAAATACTGTTAAAAAAGAAAAGGGCTAGGAGTGCCTGACTGGCTCAGTAGATAGAACATACTACTCTTCATCTCAGAGTTGTGAGTTTGAGTCCCATGTTGGGTGTAGAGATTACTTATAAATAAAATATTTTTAAAAATTAATAATAAAAAAATAAAAAGACTATCTGCAACTAGGATAAAATAATTCCAAAGCACAATTCACCAATGACGATACATGTTTGATGGAAATCACAGGAAAAGGAGTTCAGTATCATTAGCCATTGGGGAAATGCATTTGAAACTTCAATGAGATACCACCACACACCTATTAGAATGGCCAAAATTTAAAAGACCATCAAGTGTTTGTGATAATGTGGAGAAGCTCTTATTTTCCTGCTCCTCTAGTAGGAATGTAAAATGTTACAATAATTTTGGGGAAACATTTTACCAATTTCTCTAAACGTTAAGCATCCACCCATCAAATGATCCAAGCTTTCCATTTCTAGGAAGAGAAGTGAAGGCATATGTTCATACAAGGTCTTTTACATGAATGCTCATAGCAATTTTATGTGTAATAGACCTAAACAGGAAACAATCAAAATGTTATCAACAGAGGTTAAACAAACTGTTTAAGTGGTTAAACAAAAATGGCTAAACAAATGCAGACTGTGGTATATTGATACAATAAGATACTATTCAGCAACAAATGAATAAATGCTTAGTATAGGCTGTAACAGGTATATGCTATAACATGGATGGATCTCAAAGTAGTCATGTTATGGGGCACATGGTTGGCTCAGCTGGTTAAGCATCTGCCTCAGCTCAGATCATTATCCCAGGGTGCTGGGATCGAGTTCCGTGTTGGACTCCCTGCTCAATGGGGAGCCTGCTTCTTCCTCGCCTACCTGCCCTTGCTCTCTCTCACTATCTCTCTCTCTCAAATTAATAAATAAAACCTTAGAAAAGTAGCTCTGCTAAGTGAAAGAACCCAAACAGAAAATGCATGCTCTATGATTCCATTTATATTCAATTTTAGAAAACATAGACTAGTTCACCGTGTCAGAAAGCAGATCTTTGGTTACATGAAAGTAAAGTGGGTAGGGGAGAGATTGTAAAGGAAAGCATGGAAAATTTGGAGAGCATAGCGGGTATGTTTATTATCTTGATTGGGGTAAATGGAGTAATTAATTCATTAATATACATAAGTCAAAATTTATCAAATTATATCCTTTAAATACATGCACTTAATCATATATTAATTATACCTCAATAAAGATGTTAAAAATGAACCTTCAGGATTCATCTGTGAGAAGAGACAGTGGTAAACAAATTTAGAAACAGGAAAGCTGAAAATTTCAAAGGCACATACTAAACAGTATCTATAGGGGTGCCTGGGTGGCTCAGTGGGTTAAAGCCTCTGCCTTCAGCTCAGGTCGTGATCTCAGGGTCCTGGGATCAAGCCCCGCATTGGGCTCTCTGCTCAGCGGGGAGCCTGCTTCCCCCTCTCTCTCTGCCTGCCTCTCTGCCTACTTGTGATCTCTCTCTCTCTCTCTGTCAAATAAAATAAATAAAATCTTTAAAAAAATAAAAAATAAAAAAATAAACAGTATCTATAAACATACTTTACTGACCCCCATAAAGATGAGCGGAGCGTTAATACATGAAGGGAAACCCGTAGTTCTAGACCCATGTCTGCTATAAGCAGTAAAGCCTCTTCTCAGCTTTTCCTGGAGGGTAGAGAGTTTCATCTGGAAAGGTTGCAGTAGATATAAAATAGAGGAAACCAGAGTGCCAGGAAGGCAGAAATGATACACTCAAGTTGTCTTGTCAGAGGCTATGGTACAATTAAGAATTCGTTCAGATGTTGTTCCAGGTTTCTGGTTCAGAACTTCAAAATCCCTTATACTTCCCTGAGTGCTGGAGTGTCTTTGCTATGCTACTGAGATTAATTATGGTGGGCCAGTAAATAACTTGAAAATAAGGGCTGGTTATCAGAAAGATCAATCACATGATTAGATGATTGGAACTTTCAGCTTCCAGATCTCTATGGTGGGGAAGGTGGCTGGAGATTTAGCTCAGTCATGTGACCAATGATTCAAGCACACATGGCTACATGAAACCCCAATAAAAACTTTAGACACTGAAGCTCAGGAGAGTATCCTAGTTAACAAATATATTTATGTAGTAAGAGGGTTATACGCCCTGACTCCATGGAGACAGGGCATGGAAAATCTATGTTGGAAATGAACATAGAGGGAACAAAAAAAGATAAAAACCATGTAACAGATGATTGGTTGGTTGATTGATTGTTCAATTATTTAACTTAAATTCAGTTAGCCAACATATCATTATTAGTTTCAGATGTAGAGTTCTATAATTCATCAAGTTGCATATAACACCCAGTGCTCATCATATTGCATGCCCTCCTTAATGCCCATCACCCAGTTACCCCTGCTCCCCACCCATCTCCCATCAAGCAACCTCAGTGTTTCCTATAGTTAAGGATCTCTCATGGTTTGTCTCCCTTTCTGATCACTTCCAAGTTTTTATTTACATTCTAGTTAGTTAACATATAGTTAATATTACTTTCAAGAGTAGAATTGAGTGATTTATCACTTACATACAACACCCAGTGCTCATCACAACAAGTGCCCTCCTTAATACCCATCACTCATTTAGCCTATCCTCCTGCCCACTTCCCCTCCAGCAACCTTCAGTTGGTTCTTTATAGTTAAAAGTCTACTCTATAGTTAAAAGTCTAGTTTATGGTTTCTCTCTCTCTCATTTTTCTGTTCCCTCTATGTTCATCTGTTTCATTTCTTAATTTCCACATATGAGTGAAATCATATGGTATTTGTCTTTCCCTGACTTATTTAGCTTGACATTATACTCTCTAGCTCCATTCATGTCATTCATATATATATATATATATATATATATATATAATGGAATATTAAAATGTAATAAATGTAATATATATAGTGTAATATACATTTTTCAATGTTATTGAGTATTTCAACTCATGTCTTTCTTTTTTAAAGATTTTATTTATTTAGTTGATAGCATGAGCAGGGGAAGGGGCAGAGGGAGAAGGAGAAGCAGACTCCCCACTGAGCAGAAAGTCTGATGCAGGGCTCCATCCCAGAAGCCTCGATTATAACCTGAGCCCAAGGCAAAAGGTTAACTGGCTAAGCCACCTAGGTGCCCCCCCTTTTTTCTTTTTCTTTTTTTTCTTTTTCTTTTCCTTTGAAAGAGAGAGACAGAGATAGTGAGAGAGAGCATGAGTGGGGAGGAGAGGGAGAAGTAGGTTCCCTGCTGAGCAGAAATTCCTACTCAGGGCTTGATCCCAGGACCCTGAGATCACGACCTGAGCTGAAGGCAGACGCATAACCAACTGAGCCACCCAGTTGCCCCATCACATCTTTTCTATAGCAATTTTCTACTAGTTTATATTCAATTTATGAGGAGCCTCAAAAAATAGAAGGGAAGGAATATCAAGGGGTCAAGGAAAACTGTATTGATTGCTAGTAAATTGTGGCCAGCTTCCTGCCTTAGTTTCCCTCCCAAATCCCTCCGTGTAGTGCATTTGAGTGTGGGTGTGAGGGGGGCCTGGGCTGAGCTGTGGCCCCCGAGCTGCTCCATATATATATCTATATATATAGATATAGAGCTATAGATATAGATATTTTGGCTGTCTCCATCATTTTGCTATTGTTGATAATGTTGCTATAAACATTGAGGTACATGTGTCCCTTTGAATCAGTATTTTTGTACCCTTTGGGTAAATACCTAGTAGTGCAGTTCCTGAATCATAGGGTATTTCTATTTTGCACTTTTTCAGTAATCTCCATACTGTTTTCCAGAGTGCTGCCACAGTTCATGATGATTCCCACCATTAGTGTAGGAGGGTTCCCCTTCCCCCATATCCTCACCAACACCTGTTGTTTCTTGTGTTGTTGAGTTTACCATTCTGACTGGAGTGAAGTGATATCTCATTGTAGTTTTGATTTGTATTTACCTGATGATGAGTGATGTTGAACAACTTTTCATGTGTCTGTTAGCCATCTGTATGTCTTCTTTGGAAAAATTTCAATTCATGTTTTTTAACTGGATTTTTTAACTCCATTTTTTAACTGGATTATTTGTTTTTTTTGGCTTTTGAATTTAATAAGTTCTTTATATATTTTGGATACTAACCCTTTATCAGATATGTCATTTTCAAATATCTTCTCTCATTCCGTAGATTTCTTTTTTAGTTTTGTTGATTGTCTCCTTCACTATGCAGTCCCAGTTGTTCATTTTTGCTTTTGTGTCCCTTGCCTTTGAAGACGTGTCCAGTAAGAAATCCTGTGACTGATGTCAAAGAGGTTACTTCCTGTGTTCTCTTCTAGGATTTTGATAGATTCCTGTCTCACATTTGGGTCTTTCTTCCATTTTGAATTTATTTTGTGTATGATGTAAGAAAGTGGCCCAGATTCATTCTCCTGCATGTGGCCATCCAGTTTTCCCAACACCATTTTGCGAAGTGACTATCTTTTCTATTCAATATTCTTTCCTGCTTTGTCAAATATTAGTTGACCATAGAGTGTGAGTCCATTTCTGAATTTTCTATTCTGTTCCATTGATCTATATTTTTGTGCTAGTACCATACTCTCTTGATGACTACAGCTTTGCAATATAGCTTGAATTCCTAGGTATTGTGATACCTGCAGCTTTGCTTTTCTTTTTCAAAGTTCCTTTGGATATTCAAGGTCTTCTGTGGTTTCATACAAATTTTAGGATTGTTTGTTCTAGCTCTGTGAAAAATGCTGGTGGTATTTAGATAGGGATTGCATTAAATTTGTGGATTGCTTTGGGTAGTATAGACATTTTAACAATATTTGCTTTTCCATTCCATTGAAGATGACACAAAGAACTGGAAAAACATTCCATGCATGCAACTCTTAACTATAGAGAACAAACTGATGGTTACCTGAGGGAGGTGGGTGAGGGATGGTTTAAACGGGTGATGGGGATTAAGGAGTGCACCTGTGATGAGCACTGGGTGTTGTATGGAAGTGTTAAATCCCTAAATTCTACACCTGAAACTAATATTACACTGTATGTTAACTGGAATTTAAATAAAAACTTGAAAAAATCTAATGCAAAATAGGGCTTATTTTTTTATTTAACTGGTACATTAATGGAAAGGGGAACGATAAGGCTATAATTATACTAATTATATAATTTTATATAATTACATAATTATAAACATTAATTACTGGCATTTACTGTTAGTAGGTGGAAGCAATCATTCTAATACTAAGAATTCTAATGCAATGACAATGATTGGGTCCCATCTTCATGAAGTGAAAATCTTTCCTTATTCCATAGTAGATGAATATAAGATCTTAATTTATCAGTGAATAAGTGAGGTTTGAGGCTATTTCCCATGGGATTCCCATGGGATTTCCATGGGATTCCCAAGACGGTCAATGTGACATAATGATATTAAGACCACAAACTCCTTTCTTCTTGAGATAAGCCTGTTGTGGGTTGATATGACTCTACACTACCAGACACCAAGAAGTTAGGAGAAATGCTAGACTTGGACTTTATCCAGCAGCTTTTCCAGCTTCATTGTCTCTGAATGTGGCTCCTGTAAATCTCTGGGTACTCTATGCAATATTTAAATCATCTTTCATTCATCCTTCCAAAGTGATGACTTTCTGGAAGAAAAGAGTTTTGCTAGCATCTTTCCTTCCATTGATTTTTTTCAAGTATCCATATTATTTTTCTACTTCTCAAACTATTAAAATACTTGGATTCCCAATTTTCTCTTTTTAAATATTTTATGTATTTGAGAGAGAGAGTACATGAGTGGGGGTGGGGGGAGACAGAGGGAGAGGGAGAAGTAGACTCCCCACCAAGCAGGGAGCCTGATGTGGGGCTTAATCTCAGGACCCTGGAATCATGACCTGAGCTGAAGGCAGATGCTTAACAGACTGAGCCACCCAGGCACCCCAGATTCTCAATTTTCTTAACATATTATTGACTCCTGTGCTAGCCTGAAAAACAGACCTCCAAAAGATATCCATTCCCTAATCTCCAAAACTTGTGAATGTTACCTAATGTGTCAAAAAAAAAAATGACTTTGCAGATATGATTGTTAAGGATCTTTAGATGAGATCATCCTGGATTTATATTGGGCCCTCATGTTGAGTGAAATAAGTCAAGCAGAGAAAGTCAATTATCATATGGTCTCACTTACGTGTGGAGCGTAAGGAAAAACATGGAGGACATTGTGAGAGGGAGAGGAGGGATGAATTTGGAGGAAATCGGAGGGGTGAAGAACCATGAGAGACTGTGAACTCAGAACAAGGGACTGAGAGTTTTGGAGGGGAGGGGGTGGGGGGACGGGCGAGCCTGGTGGTGGGTATTGAGGAGGGCACGTATTGCATGGAGCACTGGGTGTGGTACATAAACAATGAATCTTGTAACACTGAAAAAAATAAAATAAAAGTATCTGGGGAAAAAAAAAAGATAAATATATTGGGCCCTCAGTCTAATGCTTGATATATTTATGGGAGAAAGGAGAAGGAGAGGAGAGATACAGAGACACACTAGAAAGGTGGCCCTGTGAAGATGGAGGTAGAGATTGGAGTTATTCTGACAAGAGCTAAAGAATACCAGGAGCCACCAGAAGATGGGAGAGGCAAAGAAGGTTTCTCCCCTAAAGCTCTAAGTAAGAGTATGGCCATGCCTTGATTTTAGGTTTTAGCTGTTGGAAGAATAAACTTCTATTGTTTTAAAGCACCAAGTTTGTGATAATTTTTTTCAGTCACCCTAGGAAACTGAAACGGGGAGAAGATTCTAATTTCAGAAAATGTACTCATTTCAATGTGAAGAATGATCTATAGAGAGTAAATAAACAAGTGAGAAGATGCAATAGGAGTCCACCATGGCAATCCAGGTGAGAAAGAACAGTGGAAAAGTTACAGTGTCATACTGAAAGATGTGTAGCAGTGGCATTTAGGAGTTGAGGACTGTGTGATTAAATTGATACAAGAGACAAAGGAGAACCGGTCAATATATTCTTATTTTTTTCCTAGGGAAACTGGGTAGACAGTCATGTTACATACCATGAGATAAAGAACACACAGGCAACTGAAAGACTGCCTTTTTTCCCAGCAAGTTATAATATTATTTTATCGTGTTATGTTAGTCACCATACATCATTAGTTTTTGATATAGTGTTCCAAGATTCATTGTTTACATATAATACCCAGTGCTCCATCCAATATGTGCCCTCCTTAATACCCACCACAAGGCTCACCCATCCCCCCACACCCCTTCCCTCTAAAACCCTCAGTTTATTTCTCGGAGTCCACAGTTTCTCATGGTTAGTCTCCCCCTCTGATTTCCCCCACTTCACTTTTCCTTTCCTTCTAATGTCCTCCATGTTATTCCTTATGCTTCACAAGTAAGTGAAATCATATGATGATTGATTTTCTCTGCATGACTTATTTCACTCAGCATAGTCTCCTCCAGTCCAATCCATGTTGATGAAAAAGTTGGGTATTCATCCTTTCTGATGGCTAAGTAATATTTCATTGTATATATAGACCATATCTTTTTTATCCATTCGTCTGTTGAAGGGCACCTCGGCTCCTTCCACAGTTTGGCCATTGTGGACATTGCTGCTATGAACATTGGAGTACATATGGCCCTTCTTTTCACTACATCTGTATCTGTGAAGTAACTACCCAGTAGTGCAATTGTGGGGTCATAGGGAAGCTCTATATTTAATTTCTTTGGGAATCTCCACACTGGTTTCCAAAGTGGCTGCACCCGGAAGAATGAAACTCGACCATTCTCTTACACCACACATAAAGATAAACTCAAAATGGATGAAAGACCTCAATGTGAGCCAGGAATCCATCAAAATCCTAGAGGAGAATATAGGCGGTAACCTCTTCAACATTGGTCACAGCAACTTCTTCCAAGACACATCTCCAACCGCAAGTGAAACAAAAGTGAAAATGAACTTTTAGGACTTCATCAGGAAAGATTGCCTTTGGACATTGATGAAGTAAAGTAGAGCACTGAATTTAAAGTTCAAAGTCATAATGTTAAAATGTCCTGTAAGCGGCTGGATATCCAGTTCTAGACCATAGCAGAGACAAATTAGGCTAAAGGAATAAAATTGGGGCTCATCAGTGTATAGATGCCAGCTTCAAGCTCTGGGAGATGGTGTTGCTCAGGGAGGACATAGAGTGAGAAGAAAAGGGGACATAAAGCAGGACCAGCAGGACAATAAGAAACCTCAACTTTCGGGGCGCCTGGATTGCTCAGTCATTAAGCGTCTGCCTTCAGCTCGGGTCATGATCTCAGGGTCCTGGGATCGAGTCCCGCATCGGGCTTCCTGCTCGTTGGGAAGCCTGCTTCTCCCTCTCCCACTCTCCCTGCTTGTGTTCCCTCTCTCGCTGTGTTTCTCTCTGTCAAATAAATAAAATCTTAAAAAAAAAAAAAAAGAAAAGAAACCTCAACTTTTAAGCAACAGTTGGTGAAAGAAACATTTTCAAAATATTTAACAAGATGCTGACAGAGAATTACTGGCTTTCCCTGGAGTCCCTTGTGTACATGGAAGACAAAGGACTGTCTGGAAGAATAGTTGTGGTGTGTGTGTGTATGTGTGTGTGTGTGCACGCGCACATGCGCACACGTGCATGCACGTGTGTGTGTTACCAGTATAGGTGAGGAAGCTAGTAGTGGACTTAGTAGATAAATTGATCATTAAAAGGATAATAAGAAGTACTAAAAACACCACTATACATACACATTTGATAAATTAGATGAAATGAACCAACTTTTTAAAAACTGCAGAGTAACAAAACTCATCCAATTTGAAAAAAGATAATCTGATAGACTTAAAATAAATGAAACAAGTTGAATTTGTAGTTACAAACCATCTGAAAAAGAAATCACTAGTACTGATAGTTTCACACACAAATAAATTCTACTGAACATTTAAAAAAGAAATAAAATCAATTCTACACATGTTCTTCCATAAAGTAGAAGAGAAGGAACAGTCTCCAAATAATTTTATAAGGCCCTAATGTCCTGATATCAAAACCAGATAAAGACACTACAAAACAACATGGAGGGCATTACGCTGAGCAAAATAAACCAGTTCTGAAAGTACAAAAAAAAAAGACACTACAAAAAAGACTACTACAGACCAATAGCCTTGATGAACACCAACATAAGAATCCTCAGTAAAGTATCATCAGATTAAATTCAGCAATATGTAAAAAGAATTATACACCACAAAATTGAACCCAGGGTATGCTTGAGTAGGATTTATCTTCAAGATGATTGTTAAGGATGAAGCAATCTATTTTAATATGTCCCAGAAATAGATCCAGTGAACAAAGTCATATGATAGTTTGGAAAGAGGCTTCAACGACCTAGACCTGTTGGTTGGCTCTGTCTTTCTTCACTCCTCTCTGCTTGTCGTTTTCGTGGTTCTCAACTAGAGACTGTACTGTCCATAAAAGGGCTTTTGGCAGTGTATGGGGAAGTTGTGCTTTTTTTTTTCCTTTCCATACACTTTACTTTTGTTTTTTCCATATCTAGAGGACATTTATACATTTGCGAAGGGGACAGAGGTGTTAACCTCTGTGGTGTGTTATACCATCGCACAATGAAAATTATCTTATCCTTAAGAAAGATGGTTCCCTCTGAAGAACCCTGCTCTAGGTGCTCTCTCAAGGTGATGTTATTACCATCTTTATCTCCAAAATTTATCTTTTTAGCCCAGGCCTCTTTTCTGAGAACCTATATCCAGATATCTGCTGGACATGTCTACTCTCTTTTCTCAGGTACTTGTCTACAAGTAGTTTTAGGAGGTGGGGCCTCCATAGCCTAGCCACAGGGCACTGCTCAATCCTAAACAACCCCCAAGACAGAACCCTGGCCATCCCTGATATCCCCAATCTTTCTTACCTTTTCTCATTATTTATACCTTCCCTTTCATCCCTATTGATGTAAGTTTCCTGTGTTCTATTCTCTTTGACAACACTATGGGTCCTTGGCAGTACCCATTATATATGTGCCATAACATTATTCATAATAATCATTTAATTATCAATTCGTTTGTCTGTTTATGATCTTTTTCCTCCTCAATATAGATTGCAGAAAACACATCTCTCCTCATTATATCCCCAGGCACAATGCTTGAAATGCAGTGTTTAATAAATAGTTGCAGAAAGAAGATAAAATGCAAGCCATCATCCTACGACAGAAGGATGGACCTTCCCACAGAAGGTCCCCTAATCAGTCTCTCTTCTTGTCCACCTGCCCTCAACTCCAGTCTTAACCCTGATTCTGGCTGGCCTTTCTAAAAGACACTCCTGACCTGGATAGTTCCTGAGAGTTAGCAGGCTGCATTGTGGGTCTGCGAAGGATTAGAAGGTTTCTCTTTCAGTGAGTGCCCTTGGCCTCAGTTGGATAGGCATGTGTGGTGCCGCCCTGGGGGACTGGAGAGGATGAGGGGCCAGGGTTGTGTCCCCTTCCTCCCCTTCCCAACTACGGAAAGCAGCACTGCCTCTTCTTGCTTACTATTTTCTAACACAAAGAGGCCAGCCTGCCAAATAGTCCCAGTGCAATTGGTTTCCCCCCAGACTGAGCTACTTTTCTAAAATGCAAACCTTTCATGCACATGATAGTCATTGCCCAATATTTGCTGAACATATTAATGTGAGTTCTCTGTTTCAATTTCTTGGCCTGCAAGGCATTTGGGGCCCATACGGGGGCTCCAAGGTGGAGGTTGCTGCCTATGTTCACAGGAAAGAGCCAGAAGGATTCACATTTCATTTGGGGCCTCTGGGCCTCTTCACTGTGAGCATGCGTGCTGTCCACTGGAAGCTCTGGAGTGACCCCCCTTCTTCTGTTCACTATGGAAACCAGGGCCAGGACAGGCTTCTCCTCCTATTCCAGAGTCTGCCAAGAACAGCCTATTCCACAGCTGTGTAATGTGGAACACATTACAGAGTCTGAAGTCTCCCATCAGCAAAAGTATCTGTACCAAATTACTTTAAGTTACAATTTCTCCATATACTTCCTACACCCATGGAACTTCTGTGTTATAGAATCTTGGTTTAACAAGTAGCCATTCCTTTGTTTATTTGGGGAGATATTTTGCAAAGTTCAGGCTTTTACTTCTATACTGCTAATCTGTAAGGACTCATTGCCCATATCAAATAGGTCTGATCCTAGAGATACCCAGCAAGCGTAATTCATCCTCAGTGTTCTCAGGGCATCACTGGAGCTACAGCTCCAACTCTCGACCCTTAAGTTAAAGAATTTGTGGATGTCTAATGAGTATTCACTTCCTCTTCTTTCCCATGGTGCCATCTTTCCTTTTTCTTAATATTCTGAAGGTCTGTATGTCTGCTTTATGGGTAGGCATCTTATTAGGTAGGTATCAAGCTACTGACCCTTTCCATGACACATACGCAGGTATACATTTTCTACTTGAAGGCTATCCCAAACTTTACTTTTTTCTTACCCTTCCCAAATGAATTTTCTTCTTCATAAGGAATAGAGTGTCTTCAGCAGACCTTTCCCTGGGAAGGCAATGCTATCACTTTAGCACGGATACAGTTGGGCTTCATTAGTGAGCAGTACTAGAAGTCTCCCCTGTATGTGGTTTCAAACTTGGGCATCAGTTCTGATGCTTCAAACCCTCTGATCCTACTCCCTCATAAAGGTCATACACAGGCACCGGTACAGTATTAAACAACCCTGCTGTCAGAAGTGAGGTGTGAAATGAACTGTGGTCGAGGTGAGGGACCATTGCTGGCCATGGGAAACTTCACCAGAATGAGTTCCATTCCAGCTCAGACAGCAACCAAAATCAAAGAAGCTCTCTAGCCAGAGATCCCATATCCCACTGCAGCAGGAACTTTTATAATATTATAATTGTTGTGTTTTTATAATTATTTTAATGCTGCTTTCATACTTTTTATATGTGTTTTTATACCTTTATAATTGTTGTGCCCAAGCTTGCAATTTAACTTCATGAATCTATTAAATCTAGGAGGATGAAATATGAGGATGTAATTTTCGTAATCTCACAATTATGGCTCATAGCCAAAGCTGAGGTGAGATTTAAATAATAGGCTCAAACATTTTCAGTATTAAAAATACCTTAAATGAACTAAGTAGTTAATCCAAATAGAAAAAAAAAATCCAAATGCAGGAAAATAAGAAAACTAATGGAGATACGATGCAAGAAATAAGGATTTTTTTTTTTTAATTAGAGAGAAAGAGAGAGTGAGCTAGAGAGACCAAGACAGCAGAAGCAGGGGGAGCTGCAGAGGGAGAGGGAGAAGTAGGCTCCCCACTGAGCAGGGAGTTGACCCAGGGGTTGATTTCAGGACACTGGGATCATGACCTGAGCCAAAGACAGACAACTAACCGATTGAGCCACCCAAGCACTTCAAAGTAAGGATGATTTTAAAAGGAATAAGGGCAGTAAATTCATAGCCATTTTTAAGCAATAAAAACAACAAATATAACTGGCACAACTCTGTAAGACATAATCTAAAAAACAGAAATCTATAAATTACAGGAATAGAAGAAAATGATATACAGGAAAAAGTCCCACTAAGACATACCTGAAAGATCTGCAGGAATTACCCTTGTGAAGTGCAAGGTTAAGGAGTCTTATCAGAGATATCGTCCTGCCAAAAGTGATGCAAGCATGAAAATCCAAAGGTAGACAAAGAGCATGGAAAACCCTTTGAAGCCAATCTCCTTGAGAAAAAATAAAGTGAGAGATGAAAAAGGTGATACAAGCAAATAAAAAGAGGACTTTGGAAATGTCAAGACAATATGTTAAATATGCTTTGGGTTTCAGGTGATAATAACATTCTCAAGACAGCATATTTAAGAAGCTGTTGGCTTCAGGAACCCAGGAAGGGCTGAAGAACCACATTGGTTCAGACCAGGGATTCTGATCAGCCTTAGGAAGCCTGGATCCAGAGGCTCTTATACCCACCCCTCTCTTCATAGATGCTTCTCTGGGAGTGTCAACTTTGTTTTTGCCCAATGTGGATCTGTCTTCTAAAATTAAAACAAAACAAAACAAAAAACCCACAAAAACACAAAACAACAATAACAACAACAAAAACTGCACACACATGACCACAGTTACGTTGCATCTCATTGTTGGTTATGAGAGAGACTGCCAGTAATGACCTATGGGACCTATGTTAAAAAAGAAGTCTTGTAAGGGATTTGGGTGTGGCTGCTCCATGGGACCAGTCAGTTGCTGAGAGAAGGGGCACGTGGGGTCCTGTGAGAAGGGGAAGTTTTCACAAGAACACAGAGCAGAGGTCATACAGTCATCAGGGAGGGAGGGTGCCAGGCAGATAGGGAAAACATTTGTGCTAATAAATATGACAATCTTTTTATGATGGGTACTTTTTTTTTTTTTTTTTTTTGACAGAGAGAGATCACAAGTAGGCAGAGAGGCAGGCAGAGAGAGAGGGGGAAGCAGGCTCCCCGCTGAGCAGAGAGCATGATGTGGGGCTCTATTCCAGGGCCCTGAGATCGTGACCTGAGCCGAAGGCAGAGGCTTTAACCCACTGAACCACCCAGGCGTCCTGTATGATGGGTTCTTAATGGAAAAATTAAAATGAAACCAAAATGACCCAAGGGAAGTAGAAAACCAAAATCAGTGCCCATGAAGACACTGGCAATGTCATTCATTGACAAAGCGCAAAATTCTATTTGCACACGTATTGACTAAATTCAGCATTTCTCATTTTATAACCTCTCTGATGCGGCAGGGACTCAATTTTTATTGGTAGTTCTCAGGATTCCAATCTCAGTCATCCTCTTCACAGTTTACACTTTTTTGTTGTTGGGCAATCCTGATGGTTCTCTAGGCTTAAATTCTCACACTCATCGTCACGAAACTGAAGTTTACACGCCAGTCTAGAACTTTCTCTACGACTTTTATACCCGCCTTGATTCTGGATACACCCAGTTAAACATTTCCTAGGAAACTCAAGAAACTTATCTCAGAAACTTAAACTATCATCTTTCCTCTTAAACTTGCTCCTTCTCCAGTGCTCATCCACCTCCCTCCCCTCCTACCCACCTCCCCACCACCACCTCAGCCCAAATGGTTCACCTTCAGGTCACTGCCGCCCTTATTCTGGCTGCTCTCCACTACCTCTACGGGACCTCGAAGGACACCCGCCCCGTCGGGCTCCCAGCCCTACCCCGCCCCGCCCGCGGCGGCCAGGCCTTCGGCCTGCGGACGCGCAAGCGCAGTGGCCGGTCCCGCCGCCGCCCCGCCCCGCCCCGCCCGGCTGCTGCGGAAGGCGCCGCGCGCAGCAACGCGCACTTCCTCTCCAGGAGTCCGCGGAGGGAGTGCAGGCTCGAAGAGCTCCAGGACGCAGAGGCCCTGCCCTTGTCAGACGGAGCAGACATGTCCGAACAAAGTAAGGATGTGTGCGACCCCAACTCTGCAGCCGAGGCCTCCAACTCCGAGGTGCACAGCAGCCCTGGGGTTCCCGGGGGGCTCTCCCCGCCGGCGTCTCAGGCCGCGACCCTCTCAGGGCCAGAGAGCCCTCCTTTAGGCCCGACCGACGTCCCTCTGGCCTCGCCTCCACCCCAAGCACCAAGCGAAGAGGGAGACCCGAAGGCCCTGCAGCAGGCCGCGGAGGAAGGCCGCGCCCACCAGGCCCCGAGCGCGGCCCAGCCCGGCCCAGCGCCGCCAGCCCCGGCCCAGCTGGTGCAGAAGGCGCACGAGCTCATGTGGTACGTGTTGGTCAAGGACCAGAAGAGAATGATCATCTGGTTCCCAGACATGGTGAAGGATGTCATCGGCAGTTACAAGAAATGGTGCAGAAGCATTCTCAGGCGCACCAGCCTCATCCTCGCACGAGTGTTCGGGCTACACCTGAGGCTGACTAGCCTGCACACGATGGAGTTTTCGCTAGTTAAAGCGCTTGAGCCAGAGGAGCTGGACAGGGTGGCGCTGAGCAACCGCATGCCCATGACAGGCCTCCTGCTGATGATCCTGAGCCTCATCTATGTGAAGGGTCGCGGCGCCCGAGAGAGTGCAGTCTGGAACGTGCTGCGCATCTTGGGGCTTCGGCCCTGGAAGAAACACTCCACCTTTGGAGATGTGAGGAAGCTCATCACCGAGGAGTTCGTCCAACAGAATTACCTGAAGTACCAGCGCGTACCCCACGCTGAGCCACCTGAGTACGAGTTCTTCTGGGGTTCCCGTGCCAGCCGTGAAATCACCAAGATGCAAATCATGGAGTTCCTGGCCAGGGTCTTTAAGAAAGACCCCCAGGCCTGGCCCTCCCGGTACAGAGAAGCTCTGGAGGAGGCCAGAGCTCTGCGGGAGGCTGATCCCACTGCCCACTGCCCCCGCAGCAGTGTCTCCGAGGACTAGCAAGGTCTGGAGGCAGATATTAATGGTTTCTGACCCTCACCAGGGCGGTGGAGGGGTGGGGGTGGGACATTAGAGTATTCAGGATTTACAGTGCAGTATTTCACGTGTAACTTTGTTTTCAGTACAGTGCTTTTATACCTTTTAATGCAATGTTGTATTCATTTCAGTACTATCAGATAGTGTGTAGGATTTATGCATGTTTGTTTAAGTAAACTCGGTTGGTGCTTTCGCTTTTGTGCTACCTTTCTTGAATTTTTGTACCAGAGACGTGCTAAACTTATGAAATACATTGAGAAATTTTCCATCTTATTCTTTTATATGGAATGGATGATGTGTATTAGGGTAGACTACTTCTGGAGAGTTTGGAGGAACTCACCAGTAAAGCTGGCCTAACCAAGAGAAAAGTCAAGGCCCCTCTCTTTATGACCTCGCTGGGCACAGGAAACATCCGTGTGGAGTGCAGTGATGTGAACTGAAATGGTCTCAATGTGGGCACTTGGCACATTTTATTAAACACAAATACAACCCCCCATGAGTAAACTTTAAAGTGAACATTAAAGATTCTTGTGATACAATCATTTTTGGAAAAGTGTACTTTATCTTTTTAACCAAATAGTATGGGTTGGGAATAAGACATTTTACCAGATGTACAAATATGATAATTTCATCTAATAGGAAGGGAAAATCACTGCTCATCATTACTCATAAGTGTATGAAGTTTATGGTTTTTTAAATGTAACTTACATGTTCAAAACTGACAAATACAGAAAAGTATAAAAACAACAAAGCAAAAGTGTTCATAATTACACCACACAGAAACAAGTGTTAATATTTAGCGTAAGTTCCTTTCTTACATTTTCTACATTTTATTAAAATTGTCTTTTGTGGGCACTTAAGAGTGGGGCATGGTGCTAAAGCCTTTATGTGTATCTTCTCTTTGTCTTTAATACTTAAAACAGCCCTTGAGACAGGCATTTATTGTATCTGCACCATGGAGGAAATACAGGAACAAAGTATGTAACTAACTTTCCCCAGATCATAAAGCTTAGTGAAAGGAAGTGCTAGGGTTTGTACCCAGACAGAACGAATTCAGAGCCTACACATTTACCCACCTGCCTACAACTGCCCCCACACCTCCTGCTTTTTAATTTTTTTTTTTTAATATTCCATGTTATAAAATGTACTCTTAGCTCCCTACCCCCAAGACACAAAGTCACACATATGAGGCTAGGAATTTTATTTTTCTAATGAATTCTTACATTAATCTTTTGGAGAAAGCAATTTTATTCTGAGTGTACACATTAAGAAACTTTTGTTTCAGTGAGAGTAATGGACTTAACAAGATCATATTACTGCTTAGCAGTGAAGCCAAGATTTGAAACATGGTCTTCCCTAAAAGACTGAGGTGAAGGTGCCTTATCTTGACCACTGATGCCAGAGGAACACACATGGGGTACCTTGGAGAGGGATTGGAGAGGGAGGTGGATTTGGGGTGGGAATTTTGCCTATTGGGACATCTGTGATCCAGCAGTTCTTGAACTGCAATGGGCCACTAGGCAATCCCTCCAAGGATGGGATGGGGTGAAGATGGGTTTGAGGGGCAATGAGGAGATAAATCACATTATGCAGCTTTCAATCCTACAAGGGATCGGGGCAAGAAATGGGCCTTTAATAAGACCAGAAGTCCTTCAAACTTCAGAATACTGGAAAAGATCATTTTGTCAAAGCCAGAATCATTTCTGGGTAAAGGCAGGTAATAAAGGGAACACGTGTGACATCACCCCCCGAAGAAGTAAATGGAGTTATATTTGGGTGCGGGAATTATTTCTGGATTGAGAGCTAGGATTCCCAACATTTAATGGCATAACTTTTTTTTTTTTTTTTTTTTTTTTTTTTTTTTTTTAATGCGAGTGGAGCTAGGGGCAAAGGGAGGAGAGAGAGAGAGTCTTAAGGGGACTTTGCCCTGAGCACAGAGTCCAACGTGGGGCTTGATCTCATGACCCTGAGATCATGACCTGAGCCAAAACCAAGAGTTGGATGTTTAACCAATTGAACCACCCGGGTGCCCCTTAATGGCGTAACTTAATAGGTAGAAGCAGGTGCTAAAAATGCTCAAGAAGCCTTGTATGCTCAGAAGGAATCCATCCCCAGTTTAGTAGACTTACTGTGAGGTCTCCCATGCCAGAGATATTTCTGCAATAACTCAGGCAGGGGCTTTGATGCTACCATTTACCCAGAGCCAAGGTATCTATTTAGAAGTTTTAGAAATGTTAAAAAAAATTGAACTTCTTTCTCACCCCACAGTTCTCTGCAGAATTAAAACAAAAATACCCCTTTAAATTTAAAATAATGGGGATATCCAGAATCTTCCATTTCTGTTGTGGGGCCAGAGCTGTCACTCCTGCCATGACAGGGTGCTGGTCATTTCCTCTAATGTCCTATTGCTGTCCTCACTGCTCCCTTGCAGCAACTGTAACTCCTGTATACTTCTTTCAGTCAAACCCAGAGGTCACTGAGCAGGCAGTCCCGGACCTTCCACTTAACTCCCTGTGTTTGTGTTCACTTTTCCTCTCTGCTATGAGAAACAGAGCCATTCCAAAGCTGCCCCGAGCTCATAGACACAGGCACAACATCCATGCCACAGAGGAGTGAACCTCTGGAGAAGGAGAAAGACTGTGTCATGAAATATGAGGAGCTGACCCCAGCAAGTCACATGGGCAGGGCTGCTCAGGTCCTATGCTGTCCCAGAGGCAGCCAGACCTGAAAGAAGAGGCTTTCCAGCATGCAGCAGTGTTAATTCATGATATTTGGCTGCCTTAGCCTGAGGCATCTGAAGAGACCATTCAATATCTTTCGTAGATTTTCACACAGGGCACAAATAAAACGTTGGAGGGCTTGTCAAATATTATCCAAATGGCTCACCTACAAGGTGCTGGGAGAGGTTATTCATGGAAAGGAGTTTGCAAATCCTTGACACACATCTTGCATGATGGTGTGGTGAAGCTCAGACTATTATGGCTGGGAAAGGAGTCCTAATTTCTCATAAGGTGGGGGTTTTTATCTGTTCTGCCTACTGGACACTCACCTTTTTTTTTTATTTTACAAATGCCACACACATTTTTCACTGTAATCAACTTCATTTTATTAAAGTCATGGAGGACAAAAAGGGACTTTGTAAACTTAATATAAAATATAATGCCACGTGATCTATTCTGAGAGAGGAAAACGACATTTGTAGCATCATTATTAAATTGGAAAGATAAGTTTCAAATAAACATGTTACACAGTTTAGTATTTCCTCTGCTTGAAAAGCCTTCTATAGCCCCCTCCACCTTGAGCCCTCACCTGATCAACTCACGAACACCACTTCTACTGGGAATACTCTCCTAGCCTTCAAAGCGCCATGTTCTCCCAGGATTATAGCTCACACAACATATGCATGCTATTTATAAACATGTTTATTCTGTCTCTCTCTTCCTGGATTATTAAATACTTAAAGATACAAACTCTGTCATTTTTGCCATTTTCTTGATGCTCAACTTAAGGACTGGCATACGTATGTGTTTGATAAATATTTGTTATATGAGTTAAGAAACTCAAAACATTATAAGAGGGGGCACCTGGGTGTCTCAATCGTTAAGCGTCTGTCTTCGGCTCAGGTCATGATCCCAGGGCCCAGGGACTGAGCGCCACATCAGGCACCCTGCTTGGCGGGAAGCCTGCTTCTCCCTCTCCCATTCCTTCTGCTTGTGTTCCCTCTCTCGCTGTGTTTCTCTCTGTCAAATAAATAAAAATCTTTAAAAAAAAATCATAAGAGACATAATCCATGGCACAACAAAAATAAAACCAAACGCGGAAAATAATGATCAACCACTCTAAGGTAGAGGAATAAGGACAAGTTGAATTTAGTGAGAAATTTTTCAGAAAAATAGTGTAAACAAGAATTTTTCCAATAGTTCTCTGAATACACTAGAAATTGGGCCAATAGCTAGCACGATTTTATATATCTATTTGATTTTTTTGAGATGTAATTGACATATACTATTCTATTAGTTTTAGGTAAACAACATAATGATTGATATATTTGAAATGATTACCACAATAAGTTTAGTTAATATACATCACCACATACTGCTACTTTTTTTTTTTTTGCGATGAGAACTTTTGGGGGGATTTTTTTTTATTTTACAATTTTTTATTATTGAATTGTAGTTGACATACAATGATATATTAGTTTTAGGTGTACAACACAGTGATCTGACAATTCTATGCAATCCTCAGTGTTCACCATGATAAGTACAGTATAGGGAATATAGTCAATAACATTGTAATAATATTGTATGGTGACAGGTGGTGACTATGCTTATCATGGTGATGAGAACTTTTAAAATCTGATGAGCACGGGGTGTTACACACAACTAATGAATCATTGAACACTACATCAAAAACTAATGATGTACTATATGTTGTCTAATGGAACTTTATAAAAAATAAAATAAAATAAAAATAAAAAATATGCTTTCTTAGAAACTTTCATATATGCAATACCATATTGTTAACTAGTCACTGTGCTGCACATTACATCCCCAGAACTTATAACTAGAAGTATGTACCTTCTGACCACCCTTACTGATCTCACCCCACCCCAAACCACCATCTCTGACAACCATTAATTCATTCTCTGTATCTATATTTTCAATTATTTTTTAATTCCACTTATGGGGCACCTGGCTGACTCAGTCAGTAAAGCATACAACACTTGATCTTGGGGTTGTAAGTTTAAGCCCCACGTTGAGTGCAGAGATTAATAAAAAAAAAATTTCCATTTATAAGTGATATCATATGGCATTTGTATTTCACAGTCAGACTCATTTCACTTAGTATAATGCCCTCAAGTTTCACCCATGTTGCAACTGGCAGGATTTGCTTCTTTTTTATGGCTGAATTATATATAAACACACACACACACACACACGCACACACACACACACACACATATATATATGATGGACATTTAGGTTTGGCTATTGTAAATAATGTTGCAATGAACATGAGGTTGCAGATATATTTTCAGTGTAGTGATTTTGTTTCCTTTTGATAAATGTCCAGAAGTGGAATTGCTGGATCACACTAAATAGTTCTATTTTTAATTTTTTGAGGAACCTCCATACTACTGCATTGATTTATATTCCCCCAACAGTGCATAAGTGTTCTTTTCTCCACATCCTCACCAACATTTATTGTTTCTTGTTTATTTGTTTTTTAACAATAGGCATTCTAACAGATGTGAGGTAGGTTTTTTGTTGTTGTTGTTTGTTTGTCGTCGTTGTTGTTGTTGTTTTAAGGAGAAATAGTGGAAACAAATAACTTCTTACCAGCTAGATGACAAAGGACACAAATGGGTTAGTGTTCCAAAGGTAACACAGATAATAAGTGCAAAAATGAAAAGGAAAAGAAATCCATCCAAACTTCTTAAAATCAAGAAACCATTGTTTATGCTAATTGATCAGATATAATAAAAGTCAATATTGAGGGCACCTAGCTGGCTCAGCCGGCAGAGAATGTGACTCTTCATCTCAGGGCCATGAGTTCAAGCCCCATGTTGGGGGGAGAGATTACTTAAAAAACTAACATCTGTAAAAAAAAAAAAAAAATTCTTATTAAGGGGCGCCTGGGTGGCTCAGTGGGTTAAAGCCTCTGCCTTCAGCTCAGGTCATGATCTCAGGGTCCTGGGATCAAGCCCTGCATCGGGCTCTCTGCTCAGCAGGGAGGCTGCTTCCCTGTCTCTGCCTACTTGTGATCTCTCTCTCTGTCAAATAAATAAATAAAATCTTTAAAAAAATAAATAAATAAAAGTCAATATTGTATACAAACAAGGGTGAGTATAAATTGCATTTTTATATCCTGCTATAGTTGCATAAATAACAATGTTTTCTTATTTTATGCATTAATTTGGAATATCTACTGAGCACCTCATATGTTGCAGATGCCGTGCTAGGAGTTAGGGGTGCAATAGTGAACAGACTAGATATTGTCCTAGACTCTCAGAGCATTCAGTCCATTGAAAGGAACAGATGAATACACTTCAGTGCAGTGAGTGCCACTCTAAGAGAAGTATGGAGGCTAAAAAGGCCCAAACAGGTGCACCCAACTCAGACTTTCCCACACAAGTGACACATAAATTTGCATCTTAGGAAGAGAAGGAATTAGTCACATGAAAGTGATGTGGGAAAGGTAACATGGGAAGAGGGTTTATTTGTGACCAGGGAGTTGCTGTGTGAACACACACACACACACACACACACACACGTAAAACTATAAAAAGTTGCTGAGAATCCATTAAAAAGGAGATGGGAAATAAGTTTCAAAACTTATTTTGCTGGAGACTAGAATATTAGATAAAGGGAAGAAAAATGTCATGCTGGAGATAGTCAATGTCCTCAAAGACATGAGTAATTTCCATGATACAAAGGTCCAACAATTTGAGAAAGAACTATGCGGAAAGATGGCCTTCTTTTGAGTATACATCTTCTCTTGGTTTTCTGATTACTAATCAGGAGTCGAAAACATCCCTCCTCATCTCTTAGTTTGCTCCATTATTTTTCGTTTCACCTACTAAGCAGTTTGGAGCTCTTAACAATGTTATGCATTTCCATATACTAAAGAGTTTCATGTATTCTCTTAGTAGCAACCTATTACATATATACACATATATATACATACAACTTTGGTACACTTTAAAGATTTTATTTATTTATTTAAGAGAGAGATTACATGAGTGAGGGGAAGGGCATAAGGGAGAGGGATAAGCAGACTTCACATTGAGCATGGAGCTGGACACAAGCTCTGTCCCAGGACACTTAGGTCATGACCTGAGCCAAAGTCAGACACTTAACCAACTCAGCCACCCAGGAGCTCCTGGGTTTTGTTATTTGATGTATAAATTCATTTGCTTTTTTTAAAAAATATTATTTTTATCTATTATTATTATTTTTATTATGTTATGTTAGTCACCATACAATACATCATTAGTTTTTGATGTAATGTTCCAAGATTCATTGTTTATGTATACCACCCAGTGCTTCTTGCACTACTGGGTATTTATCCCAAAGATACAGATGTAGTGAAAAGAAGTGCCATATGCACCCCAATGTTCATAGCAGCAATGTCCACAATAGCCAAACTGTGGAAAGAGCTGAGATGCCCTTCAACAGACAAATGGATAAAGAAGATGTGGTCCATATATATGCAATGGAATATTACTCGGCCATTAGAAAGGATGAATACCCAACTTTTGCATCAACATGGATGGGTCTGGAGATTATGCTGAGTGAAATAAGTCAAGCAGAGAAAGTTAATTATCATATGGTTTCACTCATTTGAGGAACATAAGGAATAGCATGGAGAACATTAGGAGAAGGAAGGAAAAATGAAGGGGGGGAATCAGAAGGGGAGACGAACCATTAGAGACTGTGGACTCTGAGAAAATTATTTAAATTATAATTAGTTAACATACAGTGCAATGTTGGATACAGGTGTAGAATTCAGTGATTAATCACTTACGTACAATACCAAGCTCCTCCCTCCATCAACCCTCAGTATCTTCTCTATCTTTAAGAATTTCTTATGGTTTGTTTCCCTCTCTCTCTCTCTCTTTTTTTTTTTCTATTTCCCCCTTCTCATGTGTTCATCTGTTTTGTTTCTTAAATTCTACATATGAATGAAATCATATGGTATTTGTCTTCCTCTGACTGACTTATTTAATTTAGCATAATGCATTCTAGCTCCATCTGTGTCATTGTTAATGACAAGATTTCATTCTTTTTGATAACTGAGTAATATTCCAGTGTGCATATATACCACATTTATCCATTCATCAGTCAATGGACATTCGGGCTTTCTCCATAGTATGGCTATTGTTGCTAATGCTGCTACAGAACACTTATGAAAAGAAACTGAAGAGGACATAAAGAAATGGAAAAGCATTTAATGCTCATGGATTGGAAGAACAAACATTGTTAAGTTTTGGAGGGGAGAGGGGTGGGGGGGGTCGGGTGAGCCTGGTGGTGGGTATTGAGGAGGGCACATATTGCATGGAGCACTGGGTGTGGTACATGAACAATGAATCTTGGAACACTGAAAAAATAAAATTAAATTAATTGAAAAAAAAGAAAAAAAAAGATGTCTATACTACCTAAAGCAATCTACACTTTTAATGCAATCCCTATCAAAATATCACCTCAGCTTCACAGAGCTAGAACATACAATCCTAAATTTTGTATGGAACCACAAAAGTCCCTGAATATCCAAAGCAATCCTGAAAAACCATCAACATGGATGGAACTGGAAGGGATTATGCTAAGTGAATTGAGTCAAGCAGAGAAAAACAATTAACATATGGTTTCATTCATATAGGGAACATAAGGAATAGCATAGAGGACCATAAAGAAAGGATGGAAAACTGAATGGGAAGAAATCAGAGAGGGAAACAGTGAGAGACTCTGGACTCCGGGAACTAAACTGAAGGTTACAGAAGGGAGGGGGTGGGGGATGGGGTAACCAGGTGATGGGTATTAAAGGAGGGCACGTTTTGTGATAATCTCTGGGTGCTATACACAACTAATGAATTGTTAAACACTACATAAAAAACAAATGATATGTTGGCTAACTGGACATAATAATTTAAAAAATGTTCAAAAAACAAAAAAGAAAAACAAAACTGGAGACGTCACAATTCCGGATTTCAAGCTATATACAAAGCTGTAGTCATCAAGATAGCATGGTACTGACATAAAAACAGACACGTAGATCAATGGAACAGAATAGAAAACACAGAAATGGTCCCACAACTATATGGTCAACTAATTTTGACAAAGCAGGAAAGAATATCCAATAAAAAAAAAAAAGACAGTCTCCTCAATAAATTTATTTGCTTATATATTTACTTAATAGAGACCTCTGAACTTCAACTGTATAGCCATATTGTATTGGGCAATGGGTACATATTAATGAATTAGACAAAAATAACCCTGGCACCAAGAGTTCACACGCAAACACATAGTGCTGATAGAGTACAATGTAAAGGTAAACAAATAAATGAACCATTAAATACAAATTATATTAGGATAAGATAATGAAACAAAGGTGTTATTTAGAGTGATGAAGAATGGTGGAGGTGATTGGCTAAAATAAAGTGGTCAGGGAAGACTTTTCTGACCAGGGAAAATATAAGCTCATACTCGAAGGAAGATGAAAGCTCTAAAAAGAGAAGAGGGAATATGATCCCAGGCAGAAAAACAACATATATGAAGCCCCCAGAGTTAATTATATGGATTTTATGGTTGCCTTTGCCAGCAGACAGCATTATAATGTGATGAACTGACCAACATCCAATATCCAACACTCTTTTCCAGTCTTGTCTGCAATAACTGAGGCAGCACAAATTAATCATTTTATTTTACAGACTTTCAGTTATGCTCCAGTCAAGATATGTAAGGAAAAACCCACTTGTGCTCTCTGTTCCTATATCCTTTTACTATTCTTTCTAAGAATGTAGAAAGAATGATCTATTGCGGACTTCTGTAATGACAACTATGAAAAGAGTTACAAGAATCACAGAGATGTGGAGTCTGAAATCTTCACACCACTAAACAAATATCAATAGCCACCTACTTATCACTGTATTTTTCCCAGCTTTACTCTCTTAGCAACTTTCAAGTATTATTAACTAGAATCACCATGCTACATTAGATCTCCAAACTTATTTATCTTATAACTGGAAGTTTGTAAACTTTCACTGACATCTCTTGGTAATTCCCCATACCTACTCCAGCCTCTGGTAAAATCACCATTCTGCTTTCCGTTTCTATGAGTTTGGCTTTTTTTCCCACCTATAAATCATATCATAGAATATTTTTCTCTTTGTCTGACTTATTTCACTTAGCATAATGCCCTTAGGTTTCATCCATGTTGTTGCAAATGGCAGGACATCCTTCTTTCTTATTACCGAATAATCTGTGTGTGTGTGTGTGTATCTTATTTATTCATTCACCCACTGATGGACATTTGGGTTGTTTCTATTTCTTTGGTACTATGAATAATGCTGCAATAAACATGGAAGTACAGATATCTCTTTGATCCTCTTTTCATTTCCTTTGCATATATACTCAGAAGTGGAATTGCTGGATCCTATGGTAGTTCTGTTTTTAATTTTTTGAAACCACTTATTTATTGGAGTGTATAATAAACCCGTATTTGTTTAAGCTATAGCCTTGCAGTTTTGAGGTTTATGTTTGTTTTTGTTTTTGTTTTTGCTTGTTTTTTGTGCTTTGTGCAGCTTAAAACATCCCTAACTGGTATAAATTTCAGGCATTTTCTTCCCTCATGCCCCATTGTGTGTTTGGTACTAGTATTGGGTAATACTGGTGGGAGCTGTTTAGGTTATGACCAGCAGAGTAATCCTGTAACCTTGCTATAGTGCTTAGACGAGGTATGGGAACTTAATTCAGCCCTAGGTAATCAGAACGTGGAGATTAGAACTTCACTTAGATCTTGGCAATTACCATGTTAATAGGACCAGATATTTTGGCCCTATTTTTTTTTCTTTTCAGTTATCTCAGAAAAAGTATATTTAAGTTGGCTTATTATTTTTACGTCAGCATTGTGATTGAATTAAGACGCCATGCTAATAATGGTAATGCACATTCATTCTGGGGGATAAAAAAGAAGTGTATATAATTAGGTAATGGAGCATCAGGCTAACCTTTTTAGGCAATGATAAGCAATCAAATTGTATAAAAGAGCAAATAAATCACCAATGAGTTTGAGACTGGTTTGATTGACATTATGCTTTTAAAATATTACTTTAATTATTATATTCAGAATGAATTGAGAAGGAAATGATCAAGATTGGGGGTCTATTAAGAGATGAGTATGATATAGAAAAAGATGGAGTGTGTGTATTTTGAACTTAATTGAGGAATGGAGAACGGGTAGGTAAGGAAGCTACAAGAATGAGTACTGACTCTCATGTTTCTAGGTTGAGCATGAGGTGAATGGTAGTGTTATTCAATGAGATAGGGAAGAGGAAGGAAAGAAAAGACTTGGGATAAAAGTCATAAAAAGTTTATATATGAAGACTATGGAAAATCCTAAGAAAGATATTAAATAGAAAATTAATAAAGATATTTAATGTAAGAAAATTAATAAAGATGCTCCATTAAAGCAATCCATTTATCCAGAGAGAAAGTATGAGTAAAGTGTGTGTTCATGATTTTATTCTGAGAAACTGAAACATTTCCATATCTAGTTTTGAAGAAAGAATTGGTGAAGTGACTTAAAAGAGTAGTTTGATGAGAGAAAAATAAGTAGGAGAATGTTGGATCATAGAAATTAACACAGCAGCTGGAGGAATTGGCAAATGACATCAAATGCTTTGAGATATCATAAACATCTTAAGGAAGGATTGCACTAGCAGGATCCTTGCATATTTAGAGATGAGATAAATAAGATTAAGTTCAGAGGAATATAAAGTGTTGTGCATTAGCTTGGGTGAGAGATAATGGTGATCTTAACCACCAAATAAGTAGTGAGGATAGTGATTAATGGGAAAAAATGATAACTATTTGGAAATAAAGTTAACTAACATGGAGATTGATTAAATGCTAGAAATAAGGATAGGGAAGAGTCAAGGAGTATGGCCAGGTTTCTGGGATACACAACAGTTTGAGCAATGCCTGTTATGGAGTTTGAGAGCAAAGAAAATGCAGGTTTCTGTAGGAAGATGCTGAGTACAGTTTTAGACATGTTGAGTTTTATGTGAATGTGAGATATCCAAACAAGGACAATTTGATCGGAGAGAAATTTACAAGAGAAGAAATAAAGATGTAGTTTAGAATTTCACAAACCCATGAATAGGAGTGTTTAGGGGAAGTTCATGGACTTGGAAATGTACCCTGTGCTTTGCGTGAGCATTTTAGGCAGGATACACACTATTCGGTTCACTTCCAGACTCTAACATAGCTATCCTCAGGCTTATGATTTATTCTAGTTCCCAAAGGCATAGGAGTTTGGGAACCTTGGAGAAGGCAAAAGAAGTGCAAGGTACAGCATGGAAGAGAAAAAATATCAAATGGACAAGCAAAGAGGACCAGAAGACAGATCAGGAATAAAAAAAGACCTAGAGAATGGTTTTAAAGATGACAAGGGGGGCGCCTGAGTGGCTCAGTGGGTTGAGCATTGGACTCTTGATTTCAGCTCAGGTCAAGATCTCAGGGTTGTGAGATGAGGCCCTGCACAAGGCTCCACACTCAGCATGGAGTCTGCTTGTCCCTCTCCCTCTGCTCTCCCCACCTCAAATTAATTAACTAATTAATTAAATACATCTTAAAAAAAAGATTCCAAGGGAAGGGGGATATGATCAATACTGTTGGGCTTAGTGGAGATGTAAAATAATAAAATAATCGTTGATTTCCACTTAAGTTACTAATGAATAGGTCATTTTCCTCTAACTAAGAGCAATTTCAATGGAATAGATGTTTTTTAAAGATTTTATTTATTTATTTATTTGTCAGAGAGAGAGAGAGAGAGAGAGCACAGCAGGTAGAGTGGCAGGCAGAGGCAGAGGGAGAAGCAGGTTCCCTGGCGAGCAAGGAGCCCGATGTGGGACTCGATCCCAGGACCCTGGGATCATGACCTGAGCTGAAGGCAGCTGCTTAACCAACTGAGCCACCCAGGCGTCCCTCAATGGAATAGATGTTAACAGAAGACAGACTTCAGTGATTTAGGAATTGAGGAGCATATGAGTGTAAACAACTTGGACATATTCGACTGGACAGCAGCTAGTGTGAAGGAGTGGTGAGATCTAAAGCTTAAGTAGTAGCATTAAACCAAATTACGAATGTATTCTCTGTAGGGATGAGATAGAAAGATAAAGCAAGTGATTAGATGTATGCACATTCGTGTTTGTGACAGGAAGTTGATGGTGCTCTATTTTCTAAAAGGAGTAGCAGGGAAAGTAATTCTTTAAGACAGAGAAGATAAGTGAAGAGAGAGAAAGATCCAGAACTGCCATAGAGAATGGAGAAGACTGAAGTATTTCCAGGAGTATCTGTCCCGGCAGACTCCAGCAGATATTAGCAAATTTAATTTACTAACATATATATTAAAAAATACACTACTTCTAAGTTTCTTATTTATTCCAGGAATGCAAGGTTGATTTAATATTAAAAAATCAATAATCATAATTAGCCATATTACTAGTCAAAAGAAAAATAACATGATCATATTAATTCATGCAGAAAAAGCATTTCACGGGGCACCTGAGTGGCCCAGTCATTTATGCATCCAACTCTTGATTTCAGCTGGGGTCATGATCTCAGGGATGTGGGATCCAGCGGAGTTGGGCTCATTGCTTAGCAGGAAGGTTGCTTGTCTCTCTCTTCCTCTGCTCCTCCCCTGCTCTCTTTCTCTCTCTCAAGTAAATAAGAAAATAAATAAATAAATAAATAAATAAATAAATAAATAAATAATAAATCTGAAAAAATGAAAAAAATTGACAAAATTCAACTCCAATTTGTGATAAAAATTTTCAGAAAAGTAGCCATAGAAAGGAAATCATCAACCTGATAGAAAGTATCTAAAACACACACACACACACACACACACACACACACACCTTACTTACAGTTAACATTACTTAATGTTCAATGACAAAAGACTCAATGCTTCCCTCAAAGATTGGGTGTGTGGGTAAGATGTGCCCTCTGCAATTGCACTACTGGGTATTTACCCCAAAGATGCAGATGCAGTACAAAGAAGGGCCACATGTACCCCAATGTTCATAGCAGCAATATCCACAATCACCAAACTGGAAAGAGCCAAGATGCCCTTCAAGAGATGAGTAGATAAAGAAGATATGGCCCATATATACAATGGAATATTATTCCTCCATCAGAAACGATGAATACCCAACTTTTGTATCAACATAGACGGAACTGGAAGAGATTATGCTGAGTGAAATAAATCAAGCAGAGAGAGTCAATTATCATATGGTCTCACTTACATGTGGAGCATAAGGAGAAACATGGAGGACATTGTGAGAGGGAAGGGAGGGGTGAACTGGAGGAAATCAGAGGGGCGATGAACCATGAAAGACTGTGAACCCTGAACAACAGACTGAGGGTTTTGGAGGGGTATGGGTGGGGGGTTGGCTGAGCCTGGTGGTGGGTATTGAGGAGGGCACGTATTGCATGGAGCACTGGGTGTGGTACATGAACAATGAATCTTGCAACACTGAAAAAATAAAGTAAAAGTATTTGGGGGAAAAAAAAAGTTAAAAATAGAACCACTCTATGATCCAGTGATTGGACTACTAGGTATTTACCCAAAAAAATACAAAAATACTAATCCAAAGGGATAAATGCACCCTGATATTTACAGCACCATCATTGAAAATAGCTAAACCATGGAAACACCCCAAATATCCATTGAATGATGAATGGAAAAAGAAGAAGATAATAGAATATTCCTCAGCCATAAAAAAGAATGAAATCTTGCCATTTGTAATAGCATGAATGGAACTAGAGGGTATTATGCCAAGCAAAACAAGTCAGTGAGACACAAATACCATTTGTTCAAATTCATATATAGAATTTAAGAAGCCAAACAAGGAAGCAAAATGCATAAAAAAATATAGTGACAAATGAAGAAACAGATTTTTGTGAGATTTCTTTTTATTATCTTTTTTTTAAAGATTTTATTTATTTATTTGACAGAGAGAGAGAGATCACAAGTAGGCAGAGAGGCAGGCAGAGAGAGAGGGGTGAAGCAGGCTCCCCGCTGGGCGGAGAGCCTGATGCGGGGCTTGATCCCAGGACCCTGAGATCATGACCTGAGCTGAAGGCAGAGGCTTTAACCCACTGAGCCACCCAGGTGCCCCTCTTTTTATTATCTTTTTTTATCTTTATCTTTATTTTTATCTTTATCTCTATTATCTTTTTATTTTTTAATAGTTTTTTTTAGAGAAGTTATAGGTTCAAAGAAAACTTCAATGGAAGGAACAGAGATTTCTCATATACACCCTGTCACCCACACCTGCATGGATCCGTCCATTGTCAACAACCCCACCAGAATGGGCCATTTGTTTTAATTAATGAAGTTGCATTGACACATCATTATCACCCAATGTCCATAGTTTCCTTACAGGTCACTCTTGGTGGTGTATATTCTGTGGATTTCAGACAAATGTATGACATGTAACTACCATTACAGCGTAGTTTCACTCCCCTAAAGGCACTAAATATTTTTAAAGTTTTTTTAATTTTATTTTTTTAGTTAACATATAGTGTATTATTTGTTTCAGGGGTACAAACCTGTGATTCATCAGTCTTAAACAATTCAAAGCACTCACCATAGCACATAATATCCCCAATACCCATCACTCAGACACCTCATCCCTCCCACACATCCCATTCTAGCAACCCACAGTTTGTTTCCTGAGATTAAGAGTCTCCTATGGTTTGCCTCCCTCTATGGTTTCATCTTGTTTCATTTTTCCCTCACTTCCTCTATGATCCTCAGTCTTGTTTTCTAAATTCCTCATATCAGTGAGATCATATGATAATTGTCTTTCTCTGATTGACTTATTTCGCTTAGCATAATACCCTCTAGTTCTATGCACGTTGTTGCATATGGCAAGATTTCATTTTTTGATGGCTGCATAGCATTCCATTGGGGGGCAAAAAAAAAAAAAATATATATATATATATATATATATATACATATATATATATATATATATTACATCTTCCTTATCCATTCATCTTCTGGTGGACATCTAGACTCTTTCCATAGTTTGGCTATTGTGGATTTTGCTATGAACATTGGGGTGCATGTGCCCCTTCAGATAACTACATTTGTATCTTTAGGGTAAATGACTAGTAGTGCAATTGCTAGGTCATTAGGTAAGCTCTATTTTCAACTTTTTGAGGCCACCACACTGTTTTCCAGAGTGACTGCACCAGCTTGCATTCCCACCAACAGTGTAGGAGGGTTCCCCTTTCTCCACATCCTTGCCAACATCTGTGCTTTCCTGACTTATTAATTTTAGCCATTCTGACTGGTGTGAGGTGGTATCTCACTGAGGTTTTGATTTGTATTTCTCCAATGCCTAGTGACAACCACTTTTCACGTGTCTGTTGGCCATTTGGATGCCTTCTTTGCAGAAATGTCTGTTCATGTCTTCTGCCCATTTCTGGAATGGATTATTTTTCCTTGGGTGTTGAGTTTGATAGGTTCTTTATACATTTTGAATACTAGCTCTTTATCTGATATGTCATTTGCAAATATCTTCTCCCATTCTGTATGTTGCCTTTTAGTTTTGGTGACTGTTTCCTTTGCTGTGCAAAAGCTTTTGATCTTGATGAAGTCCCAATAATTCACTTTTGCCCTTGCTTCCCTTGCCTTTGGTGATGTTTCTAAGAAGAAGTTGCTGTGGCTGAGGTTGAAGAGGTTGCTGTGTGGGTTCTTCTCAAGGATTTTGATGGATTCCTGTCTCACATTGAGGTCTTTCATCCATTTTGAGCCTATTTTTGTGTGGTGTAAAAAAAATTGTCCAGTTCCATTCTTCTACATGTGGCTGTCCAATTTTTCAAAACCATTTGTTCAAGAGACTGTCTTTTTTCTATTGGACATTCTTTCCTGCTTTGTCAAAGGTTAGCTGAACATAGAGTTGAGGGTCCATTTCTGGGGTCTCTCTTCTGTTTCGTCAATCTATGTCTGTTTTTTGTGCCAATACCATACTGTCTTTTTTTTTCCCCAATTAATTTTATTTTATTTTTTCAGTGTTCCAAGATTCATTGTTCATGTACCACACCCCATACTGTCTTGATGATTACAGCTTTGTAACAGAGCTCGAAGTCTGGAATTGTGATGCCACCAACTTCGGTTTTCTTTTTCAACATTCCCCCAGCTATCCGGGGTCTTTTCTGGTTCCATACAAATTTTAGGATTATTTGTTTCATTTCTTTAAAAAAAGTTGATGGTATTTGGATAGGTATTTGGATAAGGAAGACATTTTCACAATATCTGTTCTTCCAATCCATGAGCATGGAAAATTTTTTGCATTTCTTTGTGTCTTCCTCGATTTCTTTCATGAATATTCTATAGTTTTCTGAGTACAGATTCTTTGCCTCTTTGGTTAGATTTATTCCTAGGTATCTTATGGTTTTGAGTGCAACTGTAAATGGGATCAACTCCTTAATTTCTCTTTCTTCTGTCTTGTTGTTGGTGTATAGAAATGCAACTGATTTCTGTGCATGGATTTTATATCCTGCCACTTTACTGAATTCCTGTATGAGTTCTAGCAGTTTTGGAAGTGGAGTCTTTTGGGTTTTCCACATAAAGTACCATATCACCTGCAAAGAGTGAGTTTGACTTCTTTGCTATTTTGGATGTCTTTATTTCTTTTTGTTGTCTGATTGCTAGGGTAGGACTTCTAGTACTATGTTGAATAAAAGTGGTGATAGTGGACATTCCTATAGTATTCCTGACCTTAGAGGAAAAGCTGTCAGTTTTTCCTCAGTGTGAATGATGTTCGCTGTGGGTTTTTCATAGATGGCTTTTATGATATTGAAGTATGTACCATCTATTCCTACACTATGAAGAGTTTTAACCAAGAAATGATGCTATACTTTGTCAAATGCATTTTCTGCATCTGTTGAAAGTATCATATGGTTCTTGTCTTTATTAATGTATTGTATCATACTGATAGATTTGCAGATGTTGAATCAGTATTATTGCCCAGGAATAAATCCCACTTGGTCTTGGTGAATAATTATTTTAATGTACTGTTGGATCCTATTGGCTAGTATGTTAGTGAAAATTTTTTATCCATATTCATCAGGGATATTGGCTGTAATTCTTTTCTAGATTGTCTAATTTGCTGGCATGTATTTGCTCATAATATGTTCTTATAATTGTTTGTATTTCTTTGGTGTTGGTCGTGATCTCTCCTCTTTAATTAATGAATTTGGAGGAAATCGGAGGGGTGAAGAACCATGAGAGACTGTGAACTCAGAACAAGGGACTGAGGGTTTTGGAGGGGAGGGGGTGGGGGGATGGGCGAGCCTGGTGGTGGGTATTGAGGAGGGCACGTATTGCATGGAGCACTGGGTGTGGTACATAAACAATGAATCTTGTAACACTGAAAAAATAAAATAA
>CM052896.1:19079869-19095694 GCA_028534135.1 Potos flavus | reverse complement strand
TGCCCTTCAACAGATGAATGGATCAAGAAGATATGGTCCATATATACAATGGAATATTATGCCTCCATCAGAAAGGATGAATGCCCAACTTTTATTTTAACATGGACTGGAATGGAAGAGATTATGTTGAGTGACATAAGTCAAGAGGAGAGAGCCAATTATCATATGGTCTCACTTACGTGTGGAGCATAAGGAAAAACATGGAGGACATTGTGAGAGGGAAGGGAGGGATGAATTGGAGGAAATCGGAGGGGCGAAGAACCATGAGAGACTGTGAACTCAGAGCAATGGACTGAGGGTTTTGGAGGGGAGAGGGTGGGGGAATGGGCGAGCCTGGTGGTGGGTATTGCGGAGGGCACGTATTGCATGGAGCACTGGGTGTGGTACATAAACAATGAATCTTGTAACTCTGAAAAAATAAAATAAAAGTATTTGGGAAAGAAAAATAAAAGTGCAGGTTACAAAGAACAAAACTCCTAAGAATTAAAGGAAAGTCTTTAGCCATGTAAATCATAGAGTCCTAAAGTTAGAGAGGACCTCAGATGTCCTTAGTTGAACTTTTTCTTGATGCAAGAATCCCCTCTTCATCAGCTTCAACATAAGGCCAGTCATCCTTGGCCTGACTGTTTAAGTGATGGGGCTTTCATACGGCCACAATTTTTCTTTCCATTTTTAGAGAGTTTTGGTTATTCATGTGGAATAACTTCAGTTTCCCTGTAACTCACTTATTTTGTGCTGCTACGTTATGTGGAATAAATTGAATCCCCCTTATACAGAATTTACGTTCTTATATTGGAAACAAGATATCTTGGCTTTCATGCAACATAGCAATTAGGAGCCTGTGGCTGTGAATCACTCAGAACCTGAGTTTGAGTTGCATCACAGCTTTTATGGGTGGCATGACTTTAAGCAAGTTATTTCTTCTCTTAGAATATGAGTTTCACTTTTATAAAATGACATGTCTAGTGTCTGCCTTATAAGGCTGTTGTATGGCTTGAGTTTTATAATGAACGTAAAGGTCACAATACAGTGCTCTGAAGTCAGAGACTCCATATGCCATAATATATCCATGATTTTCCATGATTTTCATTGTTTTCCATGTTTTTCCATGATTTTTCCATGACTTTCCATTTTTTCCATGATTATCCATGATTTTCCATGATTTTCCTGTTGAGTGGCCTTGGGAAGCTGCATTATCCCTTGGTGCATCTGCTTCCTCAAGAGATGTTGTGATGCACCTCATGAAGTTATTGTGAGATTAAATGTAAAATGCTTAGATCCATGCTTGGCACATAGGAAGTAATTGATAAATATTTAATATTGGTTAATAATTAGTCAACTAATTAGATTAATTATAAATCAACTAATAATTCATAGTAATTAATATCATATTAGTATTTATAGAATACTAATACCTGGTTCTTATATCTTTGATATCTGTATTAATTTGTTATATAGGAATAGATAACTAAATATAGTATCCTAATTGGACTTCCCACACCCATTCTTGTTGTCCTTCTCACTGTAGCCAAAATTTGCAGACTTACTAACACATAAATCCGATTATTGCTCAAGCTCTTTCAATGACTTTCCTTTGCCTTATCATAAAGCCCGATGTTCCCAATATTTGCTCAAAGATCCTTTTTGACTGACTTTCCAACCTCATCTCCCACTGTTTCTCTCTTTGGACTCCGTACTCCACCAGGCAATTGTTTTCAGTTTCTTCTGGCCCCATGTTCATTCTCAGCTCTTGGATTTTGCACTTGTGTCTCTTGCTAGAAACTTCCTTTCTCCTTACCTTACCTGGCTACCTTGTAGTCATCTTTTGTATTTTAGCTTCATTATCACTCCTCATTCCTCAAAAAGTTAAAAATACAACTACCCTATGACCCAGCAATCGCACTACTAAGTATTTATCCAAAGGATACAAACAGTGATTTGAAGGGACACCTGCACCTCAATGTTTATAGCAACAATGTCCATAATAGTAAAACTATAGAAAGAGCCCAGAGATGTTCATCAAAAGATGAATGGATAAAGAAGATGTGGTGGATATACAATGGAATATTACTCAGCCATCAAAAAAGAATGAAATCTTGCCATTTGCAATGACATGGATGAAATTAGATGATATTACACTTAGCGAAATAAGTCAATCAGAGAAAGACAAATACCAGATGATTTTACTCAAATGTGGGATTTAAGAAGCAAAATAGATGAACATAGGAGACGGGAAGGAAAAATAAAATAAGATGAAAACAGAGAGGGAGACAAACCTTAAGAGACTCTTAACTATAGGAAACGAACTGAAGGTTGCTGGAGGAGAGGTGGGTTGGGGGGATGGGGTAATTGGGTGATGAGCATTAAGGAGAGCACATGATGTAATGAGCCCAGGGTGGTATATGCAACCGATAAATCACTAAATTCTACTTCTGAAACTAATAATACAATATGTTACCTAAATTGGATTTAAATAAAAAAATTTTTAAATAAAAAAAATTAAAATAAGATCTAGGTTGTCTGATATAAGGATGGCCACTCCAGCTTTCTTTTGATGTCCATTGGCAAGATGGACATCCCCCTCACTTTCAATCTGGAGGTGTCTTGTGGGTCTAAAATAAGAGTCTTGTAAGCAGCATATCGATGGGTCTTATTTTATTATCCATGTTGATACCTTATATCTTTTTATTGAAGCATTTAGCCCATTTACATTCAGAGTAATTATTGAAAGATATGAAGTTAGTGCCATTGTATTACCTATAAAGATTCAAGGGGGTACATGCACCCCAATGTTTATAGCAGCAATGTCCACAATAGCCAAAAAAATGGAAAAAGCCTAGACAAATGAATTGGTAAAGAAGATGTGATTATATATATGTGTGTGTGTGTGTGTGTGTGTATACATATACATATATTTACATATACATATATACATATACACATATATACATACATATCTATATATCACATATATAATGGAATATTACTCAGCCATCATAAAGAATGAAATCTTGCCATTTACAATGATTTAGATGTAACTAGAGTGTATCATGCTAAGCAAAAGAAGTCAGTCAAAGGAAGACAAATACCACATGCTTTCACTAATATGCGGAATTTAAGAAACAAAACAGATGAACATAAGGGAAGGGAAAGAAAAATAAAATAAGATGAAAACAGAGAGGGAGGCAAACCAAGTATAGGAAACAAAGTGAGGATTGCTGGAGGGGTGGCGGTAGGGGGGATGGGGTAATTGAGTGATGAGCATTAAGGAAGGCACGTGATGTGATGAGAACTGGATGTTATATGCAACTGATGAATCACTAGATTCTACTTCTGAAACTAATAATATAGTGCATTTTAATTAAATTGAATTTTAATTAAAAAAATTAAAAAATAGAAAAAATAAAAGTGTAGTACCTTTCTTTTTGACCACTCACTGTGCCCAGTAATGTGAGAAAACTAAAATCAACAAAAAGCAGATTGGAAAGATAAAAGAATAAAGAATGACACTTAATGAAGGCTGTAAAATTATAAAATGCTACATGATATGATGAAATGTTAATGATGATGTTAACAATAATGGCTGATACTTATAAATCACTTAACATATAATTCTTACAATGAGCTAACAGTATATATTTTACCAACATTTACAAATGAGGAAACTGAGACACGTAAATATTAACTCATATGCTTTTGATCACAGAGCTAGTTAATAATCCTAATGGGATTTTCACCTGAGGTGGTCTAACCGTAGAATCTACAAAATAGTAAAATGTGTAAAACTAATTACACAAGTGAAAATAGCCACTACATTTTGATGTATTCTCTTTTTGGTATGTGCTCCTTCATTAATTTATTGATTCACCAATAAAATATTGACTAAACATGTATGGTGCTCTATTTTTTTTTCTGCAAATATGAACCATAGTGGTGAAAGAATCCAACAAAACTCCTCCCTGCATGGGCAATCTAGTCCAATCTGAGGGACACAGACAATGCAAATAAAAATGTATAAGAACATTTCAAGTCTTAAAGTAGAATAAAAGATTAAAATTAACAAGGAGTTGTCAGGGGAGATCTCTCTGAAGAGATGACACTTGGGCAGAGATCTGAAAGAAATGAGGGATTGAGCCATGGGGATTTCTTGGCGAATGAGTAGAACATTCTTAGCAGATGCCATTACACCTGCAATTGCCCAGGTTCTGGGACTCAATCCAAGGTCTGCAAGGAGGCCCAGTTGGATGGAATTGGGCAGGAGAGATGGAATGTGGTAGAGATCCAGCTAGGATCATGTTCTACTGCCCAGATTACATGGCTCAGTCAGTAATTTGTTTTACATGACTACTACCTTACAGTTCTCTCTCCTTTTATTGTTTGTTTCTTGTTTGCTTTAAGGAATCTAGTATTTCCCAATCCCAATGTGCAAGTAATATTGCTCTGCCCACTTTTTTATAATTTTCCACTGTGTGTAGCCCTTTGGATATATTTGGGAGGTGTGTCCTTATGGACACCTCTGATGGGGTTTCACCTGAGTCTGGCCTTGAGAGAGCTCAGTGGATCTCGTGTTAATCCTGATTCCCCATTCTCAGAAGTCCCAGCAGATCAAATGGAACCTCCCCACCAGTTGAAGAAGAAATTGAGGCCCCTTAAGACAGTAAAGGGTGTGGCTGAACTCTTCTGCCACCTTGTGACTGATTCCATTTCTCCCTTCCCATCTGATAGATTCTTCTCTAGAAATTCCTTGAATGGGAATTTAATTTTCTGGACAGTCTTTTGAAAGTATCATAGAACATGGGGAAGAGAAACCACAAAAGACTTTTCTAAGCAAATTTAACCCTAAGTGGAAAGATGTACTTGGTAATACAATATGGATTGGTAATATAAGGGTGGATTGTGAGGAAGAGTCCTTGGGGGTCATGTATATTTTACAGGTGACTGAGAAGTAATGAGAGCAAAGAACTAAGGTTAGGTGTGGGAAAGAAGAAATGAATGATTAAATGGCATGTGTCTCCCATGCATCATTCCTCCTTGGAACTCCACTTGATGGTCTATCTCTTCTGTATGACAAATGCTCAAGCCCCAGTGAATCTCACATCTCCTTTATCTATATATCCACCTGAGACTAAAGCTACTGCACATTCATGGTTTCCTGTCAGGAAATGTATCTGCTTCTTCATAAGCAACTCCCCCTCCCCTTCCCGATGACAAGACACTACAACTGATACTCTCCTCAAGCCCATTGTCCTTCTACTTCATAAGGAAATCTACGTTATCCTTCACAAGCTCCTTCAATGCTTACCCCATTCACTGCCCAAGATAGATGTTTAGATCCAGGTTTCTGGTATTTTTCTTAAAGATTTTATTTATTTATTCAAGAAAGAGGGGCTCCCGGGTGGCTCAGTGGGTTAAAGCCTCTGCCTTCGGCTCAGGTCACGATCTCAGGGTCCTGGGATAAAGCCCCGCATAGGGCTCTCTGCTCAGTGGGAAACCTGCTTCCTCCTCTCTCTCTGCCTGCCTTTCTGCCTACTTGTGATTTCTCTCCTCTCTGTCAAATGAATAAATAAATAAATAAATAAATAAATAAATAAATAAATAAATTCATGAAAGACACAGAGAGAGGCAGAGGCAGAGGGTAAATCAGGCTCCCCACAGAGCAAGGAGCCTGATGCAGGACTCAATCCTAGAACCCTGGGCTCATGACCTGAGCCAAAGGTAAATGCTTAACTGGCTGAGCCACCCAGGTGCCCCCTTTTCTGTTTTTTTTCTTTTTTATTAATTACAAATATAATTCTTGCACCACCACCAATTAAGACAGCAATTTTCCTTCAGCTCACCCTAGTGCATTTTCTGCCTCTTCCTCTCTGCTTCATATACGCGAGCCCTGAATATACTTAGTATTGGCAGTAATAGTAGTGCTATTTATCACACACTTCCCTACTGTGCTAAGTGCTTCACAATTAGGGGCACAAATATGTAATTCCAAAGCTGATTGCAAAGTGTGGTAAAGTTATTCAAGCTGTCATTTGAAATTTTTTTTCCCCAAATACTTCTATTTTATTTTTTCAGTGTTACAAGATTCATTGTTTATGTACCACACCCAGTGCTCCATGCAATATGTGCCCTCCTCAATACCCACCACCAGGCTCACCCATCCCGACACCCCCCTCCCCTTCAAAACCCTCAGTCATTTGAAATTAAAACAAATATGGAAACTTAATGATTCTTGATCAAGTCACTAGCACCATTATTCTTTGATCCTGTCATATTATGAAGATGAATACAGAGTTTGGGTGACATTTTAAATATAAATCATGACATTTCAAAGAAATTTCAGATTCAAGCAGGGCCATCACAGTAGTATCTTCAGGTTTATCACAATAAGAAATTGCCTATGCTTTGTGGAGGTTCTTTGGCTAAAAGATTTGGAAAGGACTTCCACTTTTGAACTGGAAGCAAAAAAGTTTCACCCTAGTCATGAGAACAATATGGACAAATTCTAAAACACATTAGCAAGCTAAAAATACATACAAATCTAAATGAATTAAATATCAGAAATGGCAAGCACTTCCCAAGATTAAAGAGAGTCCCATCGGTGCTTTAGTCTCTGGGGGTAATGCAGAAATAGAAAGAAAGTTCCCATGGATGGCTATAAAGAGAAACTACTCAAATTACTAACAAACTTTTATTGACTACACCTTATCTGGTATGACAGATTCAAATTCTGAGGAGTTTAAAAGAAGTCCAAATCCACTTGCCAAATCTCTCGTCCAAGTCTCACTGGATGCATGTAAGTAGCATACCAATGGCTGAGAGCAAGGCAGGGGAGATGAAACAAACTCATGAATCATTCCCTGAGTGCAAGATAGTGATGAGGAGGAGGCTCATGTAAGATAAGAGAGCTAAGACATATCTCCTTAAGATGCCCAGATCCTTCCCAGAGTGCAAGGCAGCAGTCTGCAGGAGGCTTCATGCAGAGAAAAAAAAAAAAGCTGCTAGCAATTTATCCCAAGGTGCAAGTAAAATCTTCATTGAGTACATTAAGGAAGACTGGGAAATTAAGAATAAGAAAGACCTCCTGAGGCTTGAAGATGAAGGAGCAAAGCTGAAAAGTAAAGTCCTCAGGAAATGAAAAAGCTGTCAACTGGGTTTAAAGGAAAGAGTGAAAAGAAGAGGAGGAGTTAGAAGAGACAGAGAGATAGAAAGAGAGTGAGAGAAAATTATTTGAAGAGATAATGGCTGAGAATTTTGTCAAAATGTGGAAATGTATTAACCTACAAATTCAGTAAGCACAGTGAACCCCAATTAGGATAAGCAAAATAAACCCACAGTATGTCTATCATCAAATTGCTGAAAACCAAAGATAAAGCCAAATTCTTAAAAGCAGCTGAGTGGAAAAGGACATTACAAGAGAACACTAAGAATAATGCCTTGTTGCCAAAAGACAATGGGATAACATCTTTAAGTGTTGAAAGGAAAAATAAAATTGTCTGCCTATAATTCTCTGTGTTGAAAAAACTACATTTAAAGAATGAAACAGATCCAAGAATAGTCTTTTCAATAAATTGTGTTGGGAAAACTGGATAGCCACATGCAAAAAAATTAAACTGGACCGCTATCTTATACCATATATAAAAACCAACTCAAAATGAATTTAAGTCCGGAGCATTTAAGACCTGAAGCCATAAAATTCCTAGAAGAAAACATATGGAAAAAGTTCCTTGATACTGGTCTCAGTGATGTTTTTGTTTTTGTTTTGTTTTGTTTTTTGTTTTCGTTTTGACACTAAAAGCAAAAGTAAGGAGGACTACATCAAACTAAATGGCAAAATAAACTGTCAACAAAATGAACAGGCAACCTATGGGATGGGTGAAAATATTAGCAAATCATATATCTAATAAGGGGTTAATATCTGAAAACTATAAAAAATGATAAGCACTGGGTGTTATACTGAAGTAATGAATCACTGAACGTTATATTAAAAATTAATGGTGTACTATACCTTAGCTAATTGAATTTAAATTAAAAATTAAATAAAATAAAATAACTCATACAGCTTAATAGTAAAAAACAAAACAAAACAAAACAAACAAAAATCCCCAAATATTTCAACTACAAAATGGGTAGAGGAAGTGAATGGATATTTTTCTGAAGAAGACATGCAAATGACCAACAAGTACATGATAAGGTGCTCAACATCACCAATAATCAGTGAAATGGAAATTGAAATCACATTGAAACATCACCTTATACTTGTTAGAAGGACTACTACAAAAAGGTCAAGAGGACTCCTGGATGGTGCAGTTGGTTAAGCAACTGCCTCTTTGTTTTGGCTCAGGTCATGATCCCATGGTCCTGGGATCCAGCCGTCGGCCTCTATGCTCAGCATGGAGTCCTTGTGGGATTCTCTCTCCCTCTGCCCCTCCCACTTGTGCTCGCTCTCTCTCACTCTCTCTCTGAAATAAATAAATAAAATCTTTTTTAAAAAGGCAAGAGATAACAATTGTTGATGAAAATGTGGGGAAAGAGAACATTTATGCACTATTGGTGAGAATATAAATTGATTCAACCATTGTGGAAGACAGTATGGAGATTCCTCAAAAATGTGAAAATAGGCTTACCTGAGTGGCTCAGTCAGTTAAGTGTTTGCTTTTGGCTCAGGTCATGATCTCAGGGTCTTGGGATTGAGACCGGCATTGGGCTTTCTGCTCAGTGGGGATTCTGCTCCCTCTCCCTCTCTCTCTGTGTGTTCTCTCTCTCTCTCTCAAATAAAAAAATAAATAAAATCTAAAAAATATATAAAAATAGAACTACCATATGATCTAGCAATTCCACTTCTGGGGTACATCTAAATGACACAAAATCACTAGGTCAAAAAGATACATGCACTCCTGTGTTCATTGCAGCCTCATTGATAGTAGATAAGACATGGAAACAAATTGTCCATCAATAGATGAATATAAAAAGAAAATAAGATGTATGTGTTTTATGTGAGATATTTGCATATTTGCATATAGAATATTATTCAGCCATCTAAAGGGAGGAAATCATGCCATTTGTCTTGAGGACATTCTGCTAAATGAGATAAATCAGACAGAGAAAGACAATATTGTATGATTCACTGGCATGTGAAATCTGAAAGAAACCAAGCTTACAAATGCAGAAAACAGATCTATGGTTGTCAGGGGCAGGTGGTGAGGGGTTGGCAAAAATGGGTGAAGGTGGTAAAAACAAAAAAAGAAATAGGGAGGAAAGTGTATTAGGCTCAAGGACATTGATGCTAGATGGAATCTTAATGTGAAGGAAGGAATGAATAGAACTAGAATTTATACATTAGAATTAGAATTATAATATATATATAATATATATAATAGAACTAGAATTTATATATATGGCATATTATATGTGATATATATGGTATATCATATATAATAAAATTCATAGTGTAAAAGGACTTTAAAACAATAGCACCAATGTTTATATATTTAAAGTTATACACACATATAATACAGGCAGTCTTTGCTTTACACAGTACTGTATAGACTGAAACTTATGCATATTAGAAAAGTGTTTTTGCTTTGCATAGAACCTGAATTATAATAAGACCTGTGCAAAGTGAGTAGTACACTTTTCTGTTATGGACAACTTTCAGTTAATATGGTTTTATGCATAGCAAGAACTCTCTCTCTCTTTCATTTTCTCTCTCTTTCTCTGTGTGTGTATATATATATATATATATATATACACATATATGATGCATATTGTAATCTGTGAAACATCCATTAAAATAAAAATGCAATGAATTAAAAAAATACAGGAGATACAATGGAATACTAAAATATTTTTATTAATCCTAAATAGGAAACAAAAAAGAGATTGCATTGTTGGAAGAGAAATACCAATATAGTCAACTTGTACTCTACCCTATCAGTAATTACATTAAATGTTAATTGACTAAGTATTCTAAGAAAAAGGCAGAAATTAGTAGAATGGATTATTAATAAATAAAATCACAACTTAACTGTGACTGTTAATTTTATGTGTGAACTTAGCTGGACCACAGCATGCCCACATATTTGGTCAAACATTATTTTGGGTGTTTCTGTGAGGGTGTTTTAGATAAGATTCACATATTTTTTATTTTATTCATTTATTTGTCAGAGAGAGTGAGAGAAAGAGAACAAGCAGGCAGAGGCAGAGGGAGAAGCAGGCTCCCTGCTGAACAAGAAGCCCAATGTGGGACTCAATCCCAGGACCCTGGGATCATGACCTGAGCCGAAGGCAGCCGCTTAACCAACTGAGCAACCCAGGCATCCCAAGATTCACGTTTAAATTAGTAGTCTGAGAAAAGCAGATTATCCTCCACAATGTGGATGGGTCTCACACAATCAGTTGAAGGACTGAATATAGCAAAAAGGCTGACCCTTCTCCAAATAAGAGGGTATTTTTTCTACCTGATAGACCTTTGAACTGATACATAGGCTTTTTCCTCCAGTTGGACTCGAACTGAAACATTATCTCTTATTGGGTTTCAAGCCTGCTGGCTTTCAGATTCGAACTACACCATAGTCTCTGCTGGGTCTCAGACCTTCATACTCAGACTTAAACTGAAAAATTGGCTCTTCTGGGTCTATAACCTGAAAATGCACCTTGCAGATCTTGGGACTTGCCAACCTCCACATTCACATGAAACAATTTCTTATAATGAATCTATAAATTATATAATATGTAATTATAATTTTATATATATATAGGGATCCAAATAAGCAGAGTATATAGTTATTAAACATAAGAAAGCCAGTATAGTTCTGTTGATATCAAACAGAGTAGACTTCAAGACAAAAAGTATTTTCAGAGCTAAGGGGGAGATGCCCTAAGATAAAAGGGTCAATTTATGCAAAAGAATGTCAAGCAGAGAAAGTCAATTATCATATGGTCTCACTTACCTGTGGAGCATAAGGAAAAACATGGAGGACATTGTGAGAGGGAAGGGAGGGGTGAATTGGAGGAAATAGGAGGGGTGATGAACCATGTGAGACTGTGAACTCTGAGCAACAGACTGAGGGTTTTGGAGGGGTGGGTATGGGGGGTTGGGCGAGCCCGGTGATGGGTATTGAGGAGGGCACGTATTGCATGGAGCACTGGGTGTGGTACATGAACAATGAATCTTGTAACACGGAAAAAATAAAATAAAAGTATTTGGGGGGAAAAAAAGAATGAAACTGGACTACTTTCTAATACTCATACACAAAAATAAATTCAAAATGGATGAAAGAGCTAAATGTGAGACAAGAAACCAACAAAATCCTAGAGAACGTAAGCAGTAACCTCTTTAACATCGGCCATGGGAATTTCTTACTAGATATGTCTGCAGAGGCAAAGGAAACAAAAGGAAAACAAAAATAAATAAATAAATAAACTATTGGGACTTCGCCAAATAAAAAGATTCTGTACAGTGAAGTAAACAATCAACAAAACTAAAAGGCAACCTACAGAATGGGAGATGCTTGCAAATGATATACCTGCTAAAGGGTTAGTATCCAAAATCTATAAAAAAATTATCAAAATCAACACCCAAAAAAACAAATAATCCAGTTAAAAAATGGGCATAAGACATCAATAGACATTTTTTCCAAAGAAGACATAGTGATGGCTAATAGACACATGAACATCACTCATCACCAGGGAAATACAAATCAAAACTACAATTAAACATCACCTCATGCCAGTCAGAATGGCTAAAATTAACAACACAGGAAACAACAGGTGTTGGCAAGGATGTGGAGAAAGGGGCACCCCTTTACACTGGTGATGGGAATGCAAACTGGTGCAGCCACCCTGGAAAACAGTATTATTCCACCCTAAAAAAACATTATTCTACCCTAAAGAACATTATTCCACCCAGAAAAAAAAGCAGAATAGAACTTCTCTATGACCTAATAATTGCACTATTGGGTATTTACCCAAAGGATACAAAAATATTTATTTGAAGGGATACATGCTCCCCAATGTTTAGAGCAACATTATCAGCAATAGCCAAATAATGGAAAGAGCACCAGTATCCATCAACCGATGCATGGATAAAGAAGAAATATATAGGAATATTACTCAACCATAAAAAAGAATGAAATCTTGCCATTTACAATGACGTGGATGGAGCTAGCATGTATTATGTTAAGCCAAATAAGTAAGTCAGAGAAAGACAAATACCATATGATTTCACTCATATGTGGAATTTAAGAAGCAAAACAGATTAACATAGGGGGAAAAAGAGAGGCAAACCATAAAGAAGACTCTTAACTATAGAGAACAAACTGAAGTTGCTGGAGGGGAGGTGGGCAGGGGATGGGTTAAATGGGTATTAAGGACAGCACTTGTGATGAGCACTGGGTGTTGTATGTAAGTGACGAATGACTTAATTCTACATCTTAATGTATGTAGAATGTATGTAGAATGACTTAATTCTACATAATTCTGAATCTAATATTACACTATATGCTAACTAGTATTTAAATAAAAACTTCAAGGAAAAAACAAAAACAAAACATCATCACACACATAATATGTGTAACTTAATAAAGATCTTCTAGTATAGGGGCGCCTGGGTGGCTCAGTGGGTTAAAGCCTCTGCCTTCGGCTCAGGTCATGATCTCAGGGTCCTGGGATCGAGCCCCACATCGGGCTCTCTGCTCAGCAGAGAGCCTGCTTCCCCCTCTTCTCTGCCTGCCTCTCTGCCTACTTGTGATCTCTCTCTCTCTCTCTGTCAAATAAATAAATAAAATCTTTAAAAAAAAATCTTCTAGTATATTATATTAAATTGCCTTAAGGGGAGAAATAGACAAATCTATAACCATATTGAAGATTTTAACACACTTCCTTGAATAACTCATAGAATAACCAGATTTAAAAAATTGGTAAGTATATAGAAGATATGAACAATATGCTCAAATTGACCTTGGAGGTACTTACAGAAATATATCTAAGAATAGCAGAATACATCTATTTCAAGTATATATGGAATATTATTTTTTTCAAAATAGACCCTTTACTGGGAATTAAATTCAAGTTTTAACATATTTATTTATTTTTTAAAAGATGTTTTATCAGAGTCCACAGTCTCTCCTGGTTAGAAACAAACTGAGAGTTTTGGAGGGGAGGGAGGTGGGAGGTTGGGTGAACCTGGTGGTGGGTATTGAGGAGGGCGCATATTGCATGGACCACTGGGTGTGCTGCATGAACAATGAATCTTGGAACACTGAAAAAATAAAATTAATATAAAAAATAGATATTTTATTTATTTGAGATAGAAAGAGGGAGAGGGAGAGCATGAGCCAGGAGACAGAGGGAGAAGGCAGGCTCCGGAAGCCTGATGCGGGGCTCAATCCCAGGACCCTGGGATCATGACCTGAGATGAAAGCAGACACTTAACCGACTGAGCCACTCAGATGCCCCAAGTTTTAATATATTTAAATAACTGAATCATATTGTACATATTATATGATCACATTGTAATTAAATTAGTAATTAACATTATGAAAATACATATAAAGTATCCAAATATTTGGAAATTAAACAATCTATTTCCAAATAATCCATACATCAAATAATAAATCCTAGAGAAAATTGTAAAATATTTCAAAGTGAATAATAATAAAAACATAACATTCTAAAACTTATAAAATGTTGCTACAATTAACCTGAAAGAGAAATTTATAATTTTAATGACTATTTTACAAAAAAGGAAATATTTGAAATAAATGACCTAAGCTTCCACACTAATCATGTAGAAAAAAAAATTAAAATTAAAGCAAGTATAATAAACAGAATAGAAATAAGAGCTGAAATCCATGAAAGAGAAAATAGACCAACAATAGAGAAAATTACACAAGTCAATCATTTATTCTTTGAAAAGAATAAGACAACTGGTAACCCCTAGAAAAGTTAATAAAAGAAAAGAAAAACAAAAGAAAAAAAGAAATCAAATCACTCATAAAAGAAAGACAATACTACATATTACACAGACATTGACATAATAACAAAGGGATGTTTTATTAATCTCCATTTAGTGAAAAGGAATTGTTAACTTTAAACTTTTTAACAATTAACAAATAGTTAACAAAGGGAAATTGACAACTTTAAATTTAAAACTTGACAACTTAAATGAAGTTGAAAAAAAAATCCTTAAAAGCAGAATTTCCTCGGATTGGCAAATGAGGAAAAAGAAAATCTGAATAATGTGATTTTTGTTAAAATCAACAATAAAAAGACAAGCCAATTTAAGAAGTGGAAAAAGGGAGTGAAATACACAATGAAGATATACAAATGGCTCCAAGTACAGCCACTTTGGAAGTCAGTCTTGGCAGTTTCTTACAAAACTACATATACTCTTATACCATCTAACAATTGTGCTCCTTGGTATTTACCCAAATGAATTGAAAACTTATGTCCACACAAATTCTTCACACAAATGTTTATAACAGCTTTATTCATAGTTGCCTAAGTTTGGAAGCTATCAAGATGTCCTATAATATGTGAATGGTAATAAGAAAATTTCAGGAAATCTACACAGTGGTATATTATACCGCAATGAAGAATAAGTAATGTACACATGGATGTTTACAATTTGCCAAAATTTGGAAGCAACTAAGATAGGTAAGTGGATAGATAAACTGTGGTACATCCAATCAAATATTATTCAATGCTAAAAAATGAAATAAGCTATCAAGCCATGAGAAGACATGGAGAAACCTAAATGCATATCAGTAAGTGAAAGAAGGCAATCAGAAAAGTTTATATACTGTGTCATTCCAAAACAAATGGCATTCTGGAAAACACAAAACTATGGAGACCTTTAAAAAGCCAGTGTTTGTAGGGATTTGGAGGAGGGAGGGTGAATAGGCAGAGCACAGAGGATTTTTAGGGTTGTGAAATTATTCTGTATGATGTTATAATGGTGGATACATGTCATATACATTTGTCAAAGCACACAGATTACACAACTCCAGCAGGGAACCCTAATCTAAACTATAGACTTCAGATGATAATGATGTGTCAATGTAGGTTCATGGATTGTAACAAATGTACCACTCAGGTGCAAGATACCGATAGCAGGGAAAATTTTGGGTGTATGTGGTAGATGCATAAGATATATAGAAACTCTTAATTCTTCCCCTCACTTTTTTGTAAACCTACAACTGGTCTAAAAAATAGCCTATTAATAAACAAACATACAAAAAACCCAAAAACACAGAGTGCCTGGGTGGCTCAGTTGGTTAAGCGTCTGCCTTCAGCTGGGGTCATGATCATGGAGTCCTGAGATCGAGTCCTGCATTGGTCTCCCTGCTCAGCAGGGAGTCTGCTTCTACCTCTGCCCCTCACTTCACTTTCTGCTCTCTTACATTCTTTCTCTCAAATAAATAAAGTCTTAAAAAAAAACCCAAAACACAACGATATACTTCCTGCTCCCCACTGGGTTGCCTAAAATCAAAATGGCCAATTATATCAATTTGGGCAAGGACATGGAGCACCTAGCACTCTCATTCATTGCTAATAGGAGTGTAAAATTGTATTGTCACATTTCACATCTGCTAGAATGACCAAAATCAAAAAGACTGACAACACAACATTTTGTAAGGCTGTTGAGCACCTGGAATTTCATATATTCTGGTAGAATGTAAAATGGACCCACAACTCTATGGTCAAATAATCTTTGACAAAGTAGGAAAAAATATCCAGTGGAAAAAAGACAGTCTCTTCAATAAGTGGTGCTGGGAAAATTGGACAGCTATATGTAGAAGAATGAAACTTGACCATTCTCTTACACCA